>JAKTSG010000019.1:0-238307 GCA_030580095.1 Blastobotrys petasosporus
CTGACGCTTTAGCTACTGCTGGTGCTGGTGCTTCATCCACTGCTGGTGCTTCGTCTTCTGCCGGTGCTTTATCTGCTTCAATTGCTGCTGGTGCTTCATCCACTGCTGGTGCTTTAGCTACTGCTGGTGTTTCGTCCGCTGATGTTGTTCCATCTTCCGCTGGTGCTTCATCTACTGCTGGTGCTTTAGCTACTGCTGGTGTTTCGTCCGCTGATGTTGTTCCATCTGTTTCTGGTGCGTCATCTTTCGCTGGTGCTTCAGGTACTGCTGGTGCTGTAGCTACTGCTGGTGCTTCATCTGCTTCAATTGCTGCTGGTGCTTCATCCACTGCTGGTGCTTCATCCATTGCTGGTGCTTCGTCTTCTGCCAGTGCTTCAGTTACTGCTGGTGCTTTAGCTACTGCTGGTGTTTCGTCCGCTGATGTTGTTCCATCTGTTTCTGGTGCGTCATCTTCCGCTGGTGCTTTAGCTACTGCTGGTGATGCGTCTTCTGCTGTTGCTTTATCTGCTTCAATTGCTGCTGGTGCTTCATCCATTGCTGGTGCTTTAGCTACTGCTGGTGTTTCGTCCGCTGATGTTGTTCCATCTTCCGCTGGTGCTTCATCTACTGCTGGTGCTTTAGCTACTGCTGGTGTTTCGTCCGCTGATGTTGTTCCATCTGTTTCTGGTGCGTCATCTTTCGCTGGTGCTTCAGGTACTGCTGGTGCTGTAGCTACTGCTGGTGCTTCATCTGCTTCAATTGCTGCTGGTGCTTCATCCACTGCTGGTGCTTCATCCATTGCTGGTGCTTCGTCTTCTGCCAGTGCTTCAGTTACTGCTGGTGCTTTAGCTACTGCTGGTGTTTCGTCCGCTGATGTTGTTCCATCTGTTTCTGGTGCGTCATCTTCCGCTGGTGCTTTAGCTACTGCTGGTGATGCGTCTTCTGCTGTTGCTTTATCTGCTTCAATTGCTGCTGGTGCTTCATCCATTGCTGGTGCTTTAGCTACTGCTGGTGTTTCGTCCGCTGATGTTGTTCCATCTTCCGCTGGTGCTTCATCTACTGCTGGTGCTTTAGCTACTGCTGGTGTTTCGTCCGCTGATGTTGTTTCATCCGTTTCTGGTGCTTCATCTGCTTCAATTGCTGCTGTTGCGTCATCCACTGCTGGTGCTTCATCTTCTGCTGGTGGTTTATCTGCTTCAATTGCTGCTGGTGCTTCATCCATTGCTGGTGCTTCGTCTTCTGCTGGTGCTCTATCTTCGGGTGCTTCATCTACTGCTGATGCTTCATCTTCATCCTCACCTTCTACCCTGTCTTCCGTTGGCCCACAAGAAACGGTAATGCCACAACTCGGATCGACCTCGTCGTTTGCTTCCGGGGTGGCTGGCTCTTTGGAGGGATCATATGCCAGTATCAGCCACGAGAGCAGGACCGAGGGTGGATCTTTCATTGCGCAATCAACTTTGAGTCCAGGTATGGCCAGTGCATTGGAAACCGCCTCACCTACTCCAGCCAGCAGCAACTTGCAGACTGAGAGCCATGAGACTGCTCTTCACACCTCGGGATCCGGGTCGCCAGCTGTTCGTTTCTCATCATCTGCCGGCTCATTATCTTCTATGGGCTCATCAGCTTCTGCCGGTGCTTCGTCTTCTGCCCGTTTCCCAACATTCTTCAATGCCTCATCTTCTACCATTTCTTCTTATTACGTTGGGTCACAGGAAACGGCAAAGCCGCAGCTAGTATCGACCTCTCCATTTGCTTCTGGGGTGGCTGACTCTTCAGACTCATCCGCCACTATCCGCCACGAGAGCAGGACCGAGGGTGGATCATCCATTCGTCCGCAAGTTACGGAAAAAGTGCAGGTCGAGTCGACCTCTTCATTTGGTTTCGGGGTGGCTGATGCTTCAAAGGGATTTTCCTCCACTATCAGACACGAGAGCAAGACCGAAGCTGCGAGCGGACTTCCTGTTGCGCAATCTACGTTGAGCTCAAATATGGTGGGTAAGTTGGCGACACCTTCTCCTACAAGCAGCAACTGGCGGACCGATAGCGACGGGACTGCTCTTCACACCTCGGGAACTTCCGAGTCATCAGTTGTTGGTGCTTCATCTTCTGCCGGATCTTCGTCTTCTGCTGGTTCGTCCCAGTCGTCAGCTGTCGGCACTGCTTCGCCTGCTAGTACTTCTTCTTCTGCTGCTTCTTCATCTTCTGACGGCTCATCCTCTTCTTCCGGTTCTTCTGGTTCTTCCGGTTCCTCCGGTTCTTCTGGTTCTTCAGGCTCTTCAGGCTCTTCTGGTTCTTCTGGTTCTGAGTCGTCTGCTTCTGGTTCCTCCGGTTCTTCTGGTTCTTCAGGCTCTTCTGGTTCTTCTGGTTCTTCTGGTTCTGAGTCGTCTGCTTCTGGTTCCTCCGGTTCTTCTGGTTCTTCAGGCTCTTCTGGTTCTTCCGGTTCTTCTGGTTCTGAGTCGTCTGCTTCTGGTTCCTCCGGTTCTTCTGGTTCTTCAGGCTCTTCTGGTTCTTCCGGTTCTTCTGGTTCTGAGTCGTCTGCTTCTGGTTCCTCCGGTTCTTCTGGTTCTTCAGGCTCTTCTGGTTCTTCCGGTTCTTCTGGTTCTGAGTCGTCTGCTTCTGGTTCCTCCGGTTCTTCTGGTTCTTCAGGCTCTTCTGGTTCTTCCGGTTCTTCTGGTTCTGAGTCGTCTGCTTCTGGTTCTTCCGGTTCTTCTGGTTCTTCAGGCTCTTCTGGTTCTTCTGGTTCTTCTGGTTCTTCTGGTTCTTCAGGCTCTTCTGGTTCTTCTGAGTCGTCTTCTTCTGGTTCTTCAGGCTCTTCTGGTTCTTCCGGTTCTTCTGAGTCGTCTTCTTCTGGTTCTTCCGGTTCTTCTGAGTCTTCTTCTGGTTCTTCCTCATCTGACGGTTCTCCAGCTTCTGATGGTTCCTCGTCTTCTGCTGGTTCTTCCGACAGCGGCTTGTTCCAAGGTGGTGCCGGCACCTCTGGTCCATCAAGATCTTCGGGTTCCTCTTCTGTGGACAGGGCATCAGGAACCGGTGCTCTTGGTTCAATCCCGACCTCAGTTGGGTATGCTTCTCAGTCCATTAACTCCCCTATTGGACCTGGCAACGCAGTCCATGAAACTAGCGAGCCATTTGCTAGATCTCAATCAGCTGCGGCCAGTATCCATGCTTCTTCCGCCACCCACAATACGGTGAACGCTCCGGCGCAGGCTCAAGCTACTGGATCTCAGTCTTCCATGGGATTCGCAGTTCCTCAGGTCTCTGCGCCATCCGCCCAATCGCCTGTTGCTCAGGCAAACGGTGCTTCAGCGGCGGTAAAGGCATCTGGATTATTGATGATGCTCTCAGCTTCGTTGGTTCTCCTCTTGTAGATTTGAACAAATTTCTTGTAATATAAGTTGTAACAATACCCAAAATAATTAAAATAGATATATTTTTGAAACTTAAAAATCAATTTCCTGTAAGTAAAGAGCCAACAGAGGCCCACCCTTCTATTGCTGTTCAGATTTTGCATCATGAAGGATTTGGTAAATGCCTAGGACTACTCCAGTGTTTAAACTAAAAAATTACACAAATTGTCGGATGATGCACTTGAAGTGAACAAAAAAAGTCAAATGCTATCACTATCACTCTTGACGACGATCCAAGTCACGCGTAGGTCATCATCCACTCTGAAAATTAAACCATGAAGATCTAGAGCAAACGAGATTAAGTATGATTGAAATTTAATAATCTCATGCAAGTAATTTCTGTGTACTATCTTTATTATGCAAACAGAATGACTACGGTACATTTAGAATTTAGCGGACACCAGAAAAAGGCTCCGGTTGGCTAGTGTCCCAAATGTTTTTGCCCCAGACTCGACCATTTCAGGGAAAAACACCATCCGCATGCTCCCCCTGAAAGATGTGAGACGCATAGTGATTGGCAAATCACTTTCATAAACATGGAGACTAGGACAGTGAGATCTTTTTTTTGCGTTCTCAATAATAAGCTCAAGAGCTATACATTAGCATAATCAGTACTGCTAAAACTATCAAGAAAGTATAATGTATATGCGAGATTGTAGCATCGTCGTCGTCAGCAATGGAGGAATTTTCGGGTGATGGTATTGTTATTTTAGTTGTAAAGGTCGTAGAAGTGAATGGAGGTTGTGTAGTAGTTACTGTATCAGGTATCACATAGTCTGTCAAAGAAGGAGAGTCAGGATCTGGCGCATCTGGAATTTGTAAACGTATTACGGATTCATGCAGTTAAATAGATTCCAATTGCTGCTGGATCTCCTCCAACTCAGCCTTGGCAGCGGCATACTTCTCAGAGAGCTGCTCGTACTTCTGCTCCCATTCGTCTCGCTCAGCTTCAACTGAAGTGATCTTCTTCTCAAAGTGCTCAGCCTTGACGTCGGTCTGTCGGAGCTTTTCGGTGGTCTCTCGCAAGTTTCGGTCACTCTCTTCAAGCTCCTCCTCGATCATCTGGATCTTCTTGTTGAGGGCGTCATTCTGGGAGCCGTGAACAGCGCCTTCATCGGCAGCAGTCTTGGCCTCGCCGAGTCGCGACTCTAGCTGCTCAATCTCACTCTCCAAAGTCTGGTTCTTGTGGTTAAGGGACTGGATCTCGTGGTCCTTCTTGGTGTTCTCCTCCTCAAGCTCCTTAATTCGGTCGGCATGGGTATCGGCCCTTTCCTGAGCGTTTTCAGCCTCAAGCTTAAGCGACTGGATTTTCTAAGAAAGTTGAGTTAGCCATTGAAGGATAAGGAACTTACTTCTCTGAGCTTCTCCATTTGTTAGATGAGTTATGAACTGTGGCTTATCAAAAAGGGGTGTTTTTTTGAAGTAGCGTTGGCAAAAAGTCGCAAAAAAGTGTTTGGCGTATGAGGAGAAAAACAGGTGGCCAACTTCTTTTGGTTGGCGAGACGTGTTCACGTCACAAGCCCATGCAGCCGGCTCTCAACAGCTTTAGTAATGACAACGTGATGTGATCACGTAAGCAGCACTCAGGAGGCGCGTGTCGCACGCGGTTGCCACAGCAGGGTGTGGAGCGCGCCTGTTTTACAAGCTTTGCCGCCATTTGCGTTACCCGGTTGGAGCCGCTCAATAGGGAAGGAGATAAACATGGGGGCTTGGAGGCGCGTATCTCATGCACTTTGCTTCCCAACTTCTACTTGACAACTAATTAAATGGATTTAAATACAATCTGAATGTAATTAAATCAAAATTTTCTCAAGTACGTCGGATTTAAATGGTCTTGTGCTGTTGTTAACTAGAAGCAGTCGACACTACCTATTTATCCGCCATGACCTGATATAGCCACAAACAATTAAGAGCGACTGATTTGAACAGTGAGTTTCATTAAGACGTTAAGTGTCAATGAGCCCACAAATAAACTTAGCCAGCCAAGGACGCGTCGGCACAGGTGAGATGAGCCAACCACTGATGCATGGTACCCAAGACCCTGCACCCGCCTCAATTGTGTGTTCAGGGACTATGCGACAATACACAAGCTACTCTTCTTGATTTATCAAAAGTATCTGTGAATTCATAAATCTACGAGCTGTAAACACATATTCTGTTGTTTTGCCAAATGGTCTTCATCTGCACCGGGACCTAATACAGTACACTGCGGGTTAGTGAATATGAGCCCCTAACACTGAACAACCCTTGCAATATAGGCTAAGACTAGTTCAACAGCATAGAAAATTTTACAGCAGTATTCTTAAATAGAGATAACAATAAGATATCCACAGTTCTGGGAATAAAAAAAAATATATTATTCCGGTTCCACAGAGGCGAACCCTGGTCATAAACCTGTGCCTGCAGACTCAGCAGCTATCCCCTGTCAATGCCGTCCATAGCAAGCCCCCTTAAAACATGACATTCTCGTTGTGAAACTTTCATTCTCGCTTACAGGCAGGTGAAAAAGTTTTTGAAGTCAAAAAAAAAAACAATCAAAAACTTAATATATGCACGTTGGCTGCAAATTCGGTCCCTCCCCCCAACCTGCTCGCATACAAACGAGATCGCAACACCTTCCCATCAAAACACACACTTTCCACGGGCACAACTCTCCGATCGCTTGGTCAGTTCAGGGGAACGTCACAATAAATCTATCAGTAACCAGCATCATCGGATCGAACTGATTTGAATCTCCAAACCTTACCGTACCGAGCTTATTTACCAGCAGTCACAAATCTCCTTTATTTTTTTCCGTTTGAAACCATGACCGGCGGTCGAGGATCGTTTGCCGTCCCTGGCACTGTTTCCCTCACTAAACGGACTTCCTCGAGACCAACTCCACACAGTCTATCTCGTCCTACAACTCCTTCATTATTAAGACGACCTGCAAGTTCTGCGTCGATGCGATCGCCTACGCCCTTAGCGAGAACTCCCCGACCAATGACTCCTTCGTGGTACGCCGGCTCACAACAACAACAGCAGCAGCACCATGGCGCTGCCTCGTCTGCCATGCAGACGTATAGTGGCAAAATCAAAGTCAGTGTTCGAATCAAACCCTCAAATAATCAAGAACGCATCTGGACAATTGACCCACTGAGAGGTGGTATTTCGAACCGAGAACTAGGGGACTTTACTTTCGATAACGTATATGACGGCGGGGTTGCTAATGGCGAGGTTTATGACCGCAGTGTACGAGAGCTGGTGGAAAAAGTCATGACCGGATTCCATGGTACAGTTTTCGCGTACGGTATGACCGGCTCGGGTAAAACCTTCTCAATGCAAGGTTCAGTAGGCAATCCAGGTATTATCCCGCAGTCAGTGCAGTCGATATTCGAGCATATCCGTCAGGATAGTCAGAGATCCTACGCGGTGAAAGTTGGATACCTGGAGATTTACAACGAGCATTTAAATGATCTTTTGAGCAATGGCACGTCACAAGAAGAAATAAAGTTACGTGACGATAGTAACCGTGGTGTCAAAGCACTGGGACTTACAGAAGTGAATGTCAGCTCTCCTGAACAGCTACTTTCGACTATTGCTCGAGGCGATGCATTAAGACGGACCGAAGGTACAGAATTCAATTCCAGAAGTTCACGTTCACATGCAGTTGTACAGATTACGATAGAATCGGCGCCGTCGGGTGCCGCAGTGTCGGGCCGAAATACGATGAAGCACTCGTCAACACTCTATTTGTGTGATCTTGCTGGTAGTGAAAGAGCGGTTTCGCAATCTGAGAGACGAAAAGAAGGTTCCTATATTAACAAGTCCCTACTGACTTTGGGAACAGTTATTGCTCGACTGTCGTCGGGAGCGACTGCAGGCGGTCATATCCCATACAGAGACTCTAAACTTACAAGACTACTACAGCCAGCACTCTCAGGCAAGAGCTTGGTAAGTGTTTTGTGTACTATACAAACTGCCGGATCCACGGGGTCGTACATGGAAACGGTATCAACGTTGCGGTTCGCCGCTCGTGCAAAGAACGTTGTGGTCAATGTGAAACGAAACGACGAAGTAACCGACTCGAAGGACATGGTCGAGCGTCTGATGCAACAAATTGCAGCTCAGAAGCTGGAAATCCAACAGTTAAAGTCGGGACTAGGGTCTGGGTACATGTCTCATGGTTCCTCGCCGCTTGGCAACGGGCCAGCAAATGGCCATTTGGTATCACAAGTCGCACAACTTGAGGCCGAGAATAGAATCCTCAATGAGCGGGTTGAGCACCTCACTCGACTGTGTGATGATTCGCGGCTAGAGGAAGTTTTAGGATTTGATGGACTTGCGTCTGATGATGGTATGAGCGATGTCACTGATAACGAATCAATGGGACGACAACATTCTCAGCAGATTGAGGAATACAAATCATACGTTTCGCATTTGGAAAAACTTCTTTATCAGCAAGAATTCTCACATAGAACAAACAGCCTGATCAATGGCGGTTCCACCACCTCATCATCCACGTCTTCGTCACACTATACCACATCCACAGCTGCATCTTCCATCGACAATTTAAGCCGCTCGTCAGTTTCATCTCGAAGCAGCTCGAGCTCAACGCATCAGGAGATGCTGGTGCAGGATTTGAGGGACGAGCTGGAAGAGTTGCGCGAGTCCAATGCCGACAAGGATCGCATTATTGCAGCTCTACGGTCTCTGAACAAGCGCAAGGAGAATCTTATGAACCCCTCGTCGCAAAGTACGCCATACTCGTCGCAATACGCGCGGTACTACAATTTTGCAAGCGCCAACGGGGCTGTTAGTCCTAGCCCGAGCATGATGTATAGTGAGGGCGAGCAGGACGTGACGATCACTGAGAGTCGCTCGGGGTCGCCTATGAAAAGTTATGCTTAATCTAGAATTATCAAAATACACTATTTATCTTTCAATTTCCTCTAGAAATGGATTTTTAAAAAAAGAGCGCCCCTTTTACTGGCCTAGGACGGCATTGGGTATGTACAGATGTTACGGCATTCGATACAGATTTCCCCAGGGAAATTGGCGGACTCAAGATTAAAGATAGGAATAGAAATTATATTAAAAAATATAAGTACAGAAGCACGTGTTGAAGTACCTCTTTAAAGTGTTAAATCTTAGACGAGAGAAGAAGTTTACCAGAATCGCTCCTCGAACTTCAAGTCGTTGTTTGGACCCAAACCGACCAAACCTCGCAACAAGTTCTCCAAACCAGCACGCTGCTTGTTCAAACCGTTGACAGCGTCGGAACCTGGTCGAGTGAGTGGGGCCTTGAGCCAGTAAGACAAGAAGGACAAGACAGAGTGGAAGGACTGGTACTCGGTCTCGTCGGCCTTCTTGTAAGATACTCGAGACAAGAACTCGGCAACGACCACCAAATCGATGATCAATGGGGTGGCCAAAAGAGAGTCCTCGCACACATTGTGGATAGACACAGTGTTGTGACCACCAAGCATCAACTCAGAGTGGTACTCGTCCATGGCGACCTTAGAGTCACCGACGGCTGGCACGTACTTGATCACAATGCAGTGGTCAACAGTCTTGCCGTTCTTCTCGTTGTAGAGCAAGTGGTTGGACTCGATCATGTCGTCAATGACGGAGGCCTTGG
The DNA here is from genome assembly GCA_030580095.1 of Blastobotrys petasosporus. Classification (NCBI taxonomy): domain Eukaryota; kingdom Fungi; phylum Ascomycota; class Dipodascomycetes; order Dipodascales; family Trichomonascaceae; genus Blastobotrys; species Blastobotrys petasosporus. Next base: position 9,010 of record JAKTSG010000019.1, read on the forward strand.
AGATCTCCTTGGATCGGAACTGCTGAGGAGCAGACAAGTTGTAACCGTCATTGTTACCCAAGTGGTTGTAAGAAGCAACCGAGACTGGTCGGATACCAGCATCAACCAAGTACTGGGCCAAAACAGACTTGAGCTTGGTCTGGCCAGACTTGAAGTCATCGCCGCCAATGAATGCCTTGTGCTTCTCCGCAAGCTCAATGCAACCTGGAACAAAGGTATTCTGTGGGGAACCATTGATGTATGGAACACCCTCCAAAATACTGGCGATGGCGAACACAGTGGATGGAGAAACCTCTGGGTGAGATTCCTTCACGCTCTTGAGCAAGTTGTCAGCAGTATCATTAACTCCAGAAATGATCTCTGCGTATCGCTCAGTGTTGGCGGTCCACAAGACAATAACCTTGTCGAGCTCGTTCTTCTCCTTGAAGTTTCGGATATCGGCTCGAATGTGCTCAACGTGAGCCCACTTGTCATCACCCTCGATCACATTGTTAGCTCGCTCGCCCTGGTTGGCGGCGATGAAATCTGGGTAGTAGATGGATGGCAATGGCACAATTGGCTCCAAGAACTTGGTAACCTGTCGCTGCAAGTCGTAGTCCAAGACCTGAGCTCGCTCCATGGCCTTGGCCAAGTTGGCATTGTTGATATCCCAACCGCCAATGACAAAGTCGTTGGGGTGAGCCATTGGAACGACTTCGTTGAATGGGGCGTAGACATCCTTGCCAGCCTCGTCAATACCGAGCTTGATGGTAGCAGCCTGGGTCACGGAACCGTAGTAGTTGGCCTCAATGACACCAGTCTTAGTTCGGAACGAGATGTTGTGTCGGTTAGCCTCAATTGCGGCGGTGAAGGTGGAACCATTGTTACCACCCAAACCAACAAGCAAAATACCAGTCTTTGGGACCTTGGTGTCAAGCTTGAACTCGTAGTCGACCTTGGTAGGCTTGACGAGGTACTTGCCATCGACCTTCTTGACCTGGGCATTTTCGTAGGTGTAGGTAGAGTAGATCGCATCATCCTTGATCTGGACCTTGTCGGTTTCAACCTGCACAGAGGTGTAACCAGACTTTCCAGCTGCAGGAGCAGAGGATGCGGCGAAAGCAGCAGAGTGCTGAGTAACGGAAGGAGACATTTCAAAAAAGAGAAGAAATTAAAAGAAGAAGAGTAAAGAGGCCTTTATCTGTGATATCCCACCCGAACCAGATGCGGAGCTGGAGTTTTGATAAGGGTGGTGTGCGCTGGAGAGTAAGTTGGAAAACGTTTTGAAAAGTGTTGAAGTAACGACGATTCAAAGGCTAGACTGGAAGTGCAAATTGAGCAATTTGGACAGCCAGTGCTTGGAGTAGTTTGTTTAGTGTGTGTGTGTGGAGGAAAAATTGAGGAGTGGGCAGTCAACGGGCCTTTTATTTCATGCGCCAGTTTTTTTCGGGGCCGCGAACGTGTCTCACTCCATGATAAGCGAGAGAAATAGGGGGAAAGACACACATACGCTGCTTTTACTACGACGCTGGGTAATTCTTAAAGTCCGACTTGAATTAGAGAGTGTGATGAGGGAAATCGATTATTTTTATCAAGTTTTAGCGGTTTCTTCCAACTACTGTTCTCTTGTTGGCTAATTACAGAATTACAGTGGTAGTGCTTGAGGATTAACTCTCTCTCAACGGCTACAGCCGGCGCGGCGGGCGTTGGTCGCCGCTCCTCGGCTCGTTCCAATCGTCCAAAGAGAAGCGTGGAGAAGCTTACAAAATGTCGCCATGTGAGACAGCAGCGGAAGAAGGAGCAAAGGAAGAAAAAAATATCTCAGCACGGCGCATTTGGGGGAACAGTACAGTAAAAAGGGGGCTTAGAGGTGTGTGGGTGCGTTATGCTTATTGGATCCTTGATATGTATTCTTCCTGAACAGCTCAACAATCCAGCTGTCGATCAGGAGAAGGACTTCTATGGGATGCGGCGGATCTTCCGGAAGATCCGTTCGGAGTTTTTATTTCAGTTGTTGATATTATTTCTCTAGCTTTGTCAATTAATTGTAGATTTGAAATATTTAATAAATTTGGTTGTGTATTAAATACGGGTTCTGGGCGAACTCAGATCATTTAATTCAAACTACCTCAGCGATAGCGGCGATTTAAATGTTGGCGTGGAGTGTTTAAATTTGTTGGCCTCAGCAACGCCAGCGCTCCTCCTGAGTACGTACGTACGTACCTGATGGTGGCAAAAACAAGCCCCCATTCGGCTCGAATTATCGGATCACGGTTGCTTCAATACCGAAACTAGATCAGATACATGTAGACACACACGGTTGAGATAATTGGCCATGTATAGTATGTATTAAGTAAAGGGAGATTACCATGACTGCATTTTACTAACCGGAACCAGGAAGTACCGCAAAGAACCACAATTGAAGCAGCTTCTTCCCTGATTATTATCGCCACATTATATGGGGTCCCCCACCTGATAAATTTAGTGCCGCCAAAATGTTTCGTGTTCCATTAACTAAGCCAAGGCTAAGAAAATATGCGCTTAAACCGGATGTTTCACACATGCGATGTGTGCGGCTCGCAATATTAGCTGCTAGAGACCCGACACTAGTAGCATCCATCTTGTGATCAGCGATCCTCACGTCAAAATTGCCTATATAGAGATGGGCCATGCATAGTTTTTGAATGAATCAAATAACATTGGGCTCACGCTGTCGAATTGACCTCCAAAGATCCGAAGATGGAATACACAGATAGACAGCATTTACTTATTCGCATTATCAACTTTCACGCAAAATATGGTTATTCATACACCCAGCCTGATAATTGGTCTTCTCATCTGACATTCTCAATGCTTAAGAACCGTTCAAGTCTATTGAGGATGAGCGCCATCGGGAGCTTGATCCTCCTCATCTCATTCATACTCTTCAAGATGATCAAAAGCTTTCGACACAGAAGAACCTTTGATCAACCCGATGGTGAAGAAGAAGATTTAGAAGTTATTGGGGTTGATGACGACGTCAATGTTGATATCGACGATGACGATTTGGATGTTGACGTCGATGACGACGATTTTCACACTGCGGTGGAATATTTCCCCCGGCCTAGCACTTCTGTCAGTCTCAATTCTTATGGCCCATATTCTCACTCTGGTCAACTCGGTTTGGATATGGATCACTTACTTACCAAGGTACAAGCAGAGATAGTGTTGTATCAAGGTGAGGTTCGCAATGAAGCCAACGAGTACCGTGAGGAGCGCACGCTTATGAACAAGTATCCGACACTGCTGCCGGACTTTGAAGGAATGTGGGAACGCCACGACCGGTTCCTAAAATGGATGCCTCCTCGCCCGATTCTCACCAACGCAGCATGAGCTTTCGTGTATACTTATATCACACGGAGACAGTTTTGCCAAGCGGCTTCGGCGATGGCAAGTGCATTTTGCCCCTGCAATGCACCTTTTCTTCATCGCAGCGGCTCCCGAGTTATAGATAAATGGCTTCGGCTATCTAGCTTAGATTCCCGAGCAGAGAGCTCGACACAATTTCGAAAATCGCTTCAAGAGATGTATTTTAGAATGCAGCTATACGACAATAATTAAACAAATCCAGATACTCGTTAGTTCATTAGTACAATCAAAACAATAATAACAAAATTTTTATCACGTTGAGCCGCGTGAGCATGAGTATGAATATGTGAATGGTTCAACTGGCTTCTTTTCAGGCAGTGGTTTGAGTATATTCTTTGTGACTTTTCCTAGCTTTGACAGGAACCTTGGATTGCTGCTTTGCGTCGACACATCAGTGTATGTGCTGGAAACAGATCGGACTGACTGTCCGTCAAACTGCTTCTTTTCGTGCTGGTTGTTGTATAAAGACATTTTTTGTTAGATGATGAGAGTGAAGAATTGGTGAAAAATAAGGCAAAACCGTCCCTCATTTATAGTAAAAATCATAACCATAAGTGTTGAGTCAGAGCTCCCGCAATGGTGACTAACAATGTCAAATCAAGACAAGGCCTACAGACACTCATAACTGGATTCGCTTGAAATACTCTCAGCCGTGCGCATAGTCGGTATTCTTTTCAATTCTGTTCAATTCTCTCATATGCAGGTATGACGCAGAGCAGCCGTGCTTGGTCAGAATCAGCCACACAAGCGTTTAAGTGGGCATTCTGACTAATTAAAAAAAAATTAAATTCGACTGCTTATTCAGCTCATTAAATTTAAATTTTAGATACTACAAAAAGCATTCTCAAGTTTAACCAGGTACTATTTTGGACAAATCTTTTAAGAATGAAGTTGGAGCTGATGACCTGTCCTGAGTCAAAAATGGTCACTTTGCTACAGAAGTCACGTTTTTTTACTAGTCCGAGATTCGGATGGCCCCACCCGTCGCGGGCTCACGAACGTGACGCGTCGGCCTCGCGTTTTAATGTAACCTACGCGTTTCGCGCAAAACTGGAAAAGAGCCATAACTTGGAGTGTCCACCAATGGAACATGATGATCGAAAAAAGAGGGGTAGAAATATATTCAAGTGTTGAGATAGCAATGCCTCCTATGAAGCACCAGAAGGCTCCCATCTCAGACAAGTTCTGAGCTTGAAGTTATGGATATTCAGCATTCACTTCTTGTCATGACATGCACCGCTTGACTACTATTATTGTTGCTCGATACCGCAGTCCGAGTTCGGCTTAGAATTTCAAGTCATGCACCGCTTGAAAACCTGTTGTTGTTCGAATATCATGCCCGATACTGCTGTCCGAGTTCGGCTTAGAATTTCAAGTCATGCACCGCTTGAAAACTATTGTTGTTCGAATATCATGCCCGATACTGCTGTCCGAGTTCGGATTATGATTTCAAGTCCTTAATGCTCATGGTCGTGGTCGGGAACTGAGAATACGCCAAGGTGCAGAAAAATCCTAGTGTATATCTCAGTCCAAGCTCACAAAGCCGTTGCCAACGACGAGGACGATACAGAGAGGACGTTAGGGTCGACGATCCAAGCTTTGCTAATCGTCAAAATATTGGACGAAATGGTAAGTGTCTACAGGTTCTTGACGCTGATATAAGAGAAGTTCGTTTTGCAACCCTGTCTACGGAAAGCAGGCGAAATGAGCTATTGACAGATGATAATTCCGCCATCAACTGTACCAGTTCTATACTGTGCGCATATGAATAAAATCCGTACTGGTGTTTTACGCATAAGTTAAACCCGTCATCTATGTCGAAATGGCGAACTTTGATCCAACGACGACCCATGTCTGCCTGGTGCTTTCCACACTGGTGCCGTGTATGATGAAACCAAGATGCAATATTGTGTTTTGTCGTATACTTCAACTTGCGGCTACTGGCGGATATTTTGTCAGTTCACGAAATCTGGCATTGCTCTCTCATGTGTTATGAAGGATGCAAACCTCAGCAGTACTGGCTTCTTCGTATGTCTTCTCTTGAGATACCTCTGACTTCTGCACATGTCTTCTCTTGAGATACCTTTGATATCCGCTCCGAAAAGCCATAGTGAATGGCGTGCAATTGGATCTGGGAAATGTTGAAAAGAATGATATCCCAGTCTGAAGCCGTGTGTCAGGGTGAAAACAGCCTCAAATCTTGGCATCCGGCACTGTACTGCGTTGACAGTGAATGTTGCTATAGATCCATTTGACCGGGGTATTTGGGTCGAACGGAGATGCATAGCTGAAGCTGTAAGGCGGGGTCTTCATTCTAATCGCCGTATTCTTGCAATCTGCGGCAGGAATAATCAACTTTCGCGATGCTCTCCAAGATCTAATTAGGTTTTTATGCAAGAATAGCAATTCCGTCTTACTGTTCCACATTGTACTGTACAATTTCGCACATGGGACGGAATAACGGAATACAGTCGTTCGCTTATCTCGTTCTTCTCCACTCAACGAGCCTCCCCTCATCTCAACCCACTCTGTACGGCCTTTACAAGCCGCATGCATGTTCGAAATGACCTTATCGATACGGTGTATGATGATCAAACCCAATACTGTCCATCTTATGATTGAGACATCAACGTTACGGTTGTAAAGGTATTCAATACTGCGGGCCGATACACTGATCAATTGATGTGCAGGTGATCAGATGCAAAGATTACGTGCGTTCATTTAGGAGAGATTGCGACAAATTCGGACTGCGTATAGAATACGTGTACCGGTAAGCGCACCAGAAGATCCCCTCGGACGGTTGTAATCAGTGGGCTCGCCCGAAGTGCATTGTGTATATGCCCGCCGCCTCAGTTCCCAGACGTCAAGCTTGCATCACAAAGCGCTGCTTTAGAAACGAAACACGGCGCCGCCCGTGATTGCAATGGATTATTCCGACTAAGGATCTCCATATTCTCGGCTTAATCTGTCTGACCGGGAATCATAAGATCTAGATTAGAATTGGAGATTGTGTACACTGCAGCCTAGCGCCGTGCAAAATGGCTGCAAGAGCTCATAATCTGTGAGCAGTTAAATAGGCGGGGAATCTGCGGCACGCCAAATGTCCCGACATCTTGCAGCAAATGCCCGCATTATCTTGCAGTCTATATCTTCGGTAGAATTAGATATTTGAACTACGCCGCATTCATTTCTCAAACCTCCGTTGGTGCAAGAATGCGAGAAAGTCACAATCTATTTTTCCCGGTCTCATGTCGTCCTCAACATTCCTCTCTCATCGCCGCGGGAAAACGTAGGCATGGTCCATCAGCATGCATATCTGCAGAAATCTTGGCAAACCGCGCAATCTTATCGCTAAACATGAAAGCCAGGTCTCTTCTCCTCTATTGAAACGCGGGACGCGGGCAACTAGGATAATTCTGTACCTTACTCTCAATCCGATGCAATGGGTACCTGCAACGGAGTCAGTGACAGTGTCTGCCCCTTGAACAGCGCTTGGCTAAGCTCTTCAGATGCCTTGGCTTCAAGCCAAGCTTTTCCCTGAAGGAGAATAAACAATTGAGCTGTGTTTGAAAAGACGCCTATCAAATTTAGCAGTCGGAAGCTGGTGTTCAAGGCGTACTTCCATCAGAAAACACAACAGAAACGGCCAATTACGTGGACTGCAATCGTATTAAGATTTCTCATTTAGCCTATCAAGCTCAACGCATTTTGGTGCCGTTCGTTTCATGGATTTCGTACCGAGTTCAGAGATTCAAATGATGCTTGGGTCTGGATCTCGGAGAAATGCCCAGACATTTCTAAGGCAATGCAAGCGGAGATCATAGATACAATGCACAGAGCGGTACGAAATGCAAAAGCATGTGGGAAACAAATAGTGCAAAGAAGCCTGCCCGCTGTTCCAGACATGCGACATATACTTGGACCACCCCCATGCACCAAGCATTGTGTGCGCTCATTGAGAATTTCATGATTCACGTCACAGATTTGTCGAATAATCAACTCGTCAATCCGACAGAGCTCATTGCCAGTAGTTCTAATTGCCCAGAATAAAATGCCACAATTGCCATGATCCTGCTTTGGTGATGCAATATGCACGATAGTTCGGCTAGCAGCAGCATCATGCATTGTGATCGGACCAAAAAGCACACAATCAATTGTTTGCATATACTACAGATGATTATGCTTCATCCTGCTGTATTGCGAAAAGTGAGTGTCTCAATCTTGACAAATTGTGCAATTGCCAAAAAAAAATAACTGTTTAGACCCCTCACAAAACACCTCATTCGTCTCGGCTTTGACGGAATGGCTCGAAAGGGGCAGACGCGAGACTATAGTGTGAACTTGCTTGTTGAGATACCACAACATCAGCCAGGCATTTTCGAAGAAAATAATTTTCGTACGGCACCAGTTCCCGAGTGAAGATATGTCTCATGGCTCTTTGTTGTTGTGAAGTCGATAGATGGCGACAGGATGGGTGTTCAAGCGAACGGACGGCACCATCATCAATTGCATGAAGAGGAAAAAAGTATAAGTATCGACGACGTTCCCTCCATTTTGAAAAGATCCTCATCAGCAGTATCACCACCATTCTACCTCACTTGAAATGAAATTCACCTCGTCCATTCTTGCCTTGGTCGCCGCGACTGCCCTCGCCGCACCAGCCGCACCAACTACTCCAAAGGGTGTTGTTGCCATTCCTATTCAGCACACCAAGGGCGCTACTAAGGGAGCTGGTCTCTCTAAGCGATCCTACTCGGTCCCAATCCAGAACCAGATTGGCCAGTACGTTGCTACTTTCCAGATTGGCACTCCAGGACAGACCGTCCAGGCTCTGATTGACACTGGTTCCTCCGACTTGTGGGTTTACACTCCTGCCTCGGGCGAGACCGACCCTTACAACTCAGCAAAGTCCTCCACTTACAAGTTCATCAGCGATGACTTCAGCATCCAGTACGTGTCTGGTGCTGCCAGCGGTGACTGGGTCACCGACACTGTTGACGTTTCGGGTGCCACAGTCAAGAACCAGCAGTTCGGCGCCGTCTCTACTTCCACCGACACCAATGTTGGTATTCTCGGTATTGGCTTTGAACTTGACGAGTCTGCGCAGACTGAGTACAGCAACTTCCCTGCTACCTTGAAGTCACAGGGTCTCGTCTCTACCAACGCCTACTCCTTGTATTTGGACAACATTGCCGCCAGCAGCGGTACTCTTCTGTTCGGTGGTATTGACACCGACAAGTACACCGGCTCTTTGACCACTGTCAAGTTCAACGCAGACTACGAGTTCTCCGTCACTGCCTCTGTGTCTGGCATCTCTGGCAGCTTCTCTGCAGTGTTGGACTCTGGTACTTCCCTCTCCTACGTGCCACAGAAGGTCGTCGCCTCCATCGCTTCCACTTTGGGTGCTAAGTGGAACAACGATTTCGGCGCTTACGTCTTCACCAAGGCTCCAACCAAGTCGGTCACTTACAAATTTGGCTCCGGAACTGTCACTGTGCCACCATCCGAGTTGGCTATTCCAGCCTCTGACTTTGGCGGCCCAGAGGGCGAGCTCTTCTTGACCATCTTGCCAAACAGCCAGACTGATGGCATCAACCTCTTGGGTGACTCCTTCTTGCGATCTGCCTACGTTGTTTACAACTTGGACAAGCAGGAGGCCCAAATTGGCCAGGCTTCTTACTCGTCTTCTTCCCACATTGTGGCTATCTAAGCGGTCATCGGGGGTTTCCCACTGATGAGAAGATTTTATTGAATTTTAGAAATATATTAGATATTGAAGAATAAAGAATTAACATTCAGCGATTGTTACTAGTTATCTTATTGACCATTAAACGCAGCCGCATATGCCGCGATCATCTGAGCACCATTTCACTGGCGGCCTATTGTTTAATTACGAATGATAGCACAATTTCAGGGGAAAACTATATTTGCATTAATAATTTGAAATCAAAAGATCTATCAAAGATGTTTTTGACTTACAAATACATAAATCTATTTAGTTACCACCTCGCAATCGCAACACCAAGTGGAGAGTGGACTCCTTCTGGATATTGTAGTCGCTGAGGGTTCGGCCGTCTTCCAACTGCTTACCAGCGAAGATAAGTCGCTGCTGGTCTGGTGGAATACCTTCCTTGTCCTGAATCTTGGACTTGACGTTGTCGATAGTGTCAGAAGACTCAACCTCCAAGGTAATGGTCTTACCAGTGAGAGTCTTGACGAAAATCTGCATACCACCTCGGAGTCGAAGAACCAAATGCAAAGTCGACTCCTTCTGAATGTTGTAGTCAGAAAGAGTTCGGCCATCCTCGAGCTGCTTACCGGCAAAAATCAATCGCTGCTGGTCTGGTGGAATACCTTCCTTGTCCTGAATCTTGCTCTTGACATTGTCAATAGTATCAGAAGACTCAACTTCCAGAGTAATAGTCTTGCCGGTCAAAGTCTTGACGAAAATCTGCATACCACCTCGCAATCGAAGCACCAAGTGAAGAGTGGACTCCTTCTGGATGTTATAGTCGGAAAGGGTTCGGCCATCTTCGAGCTGCTTACCAGCGAAGATGAGTCGCTGCTGGTCTGGTGGAATGCCTTCCTTGTCCTGGATCTTGGACTTGACATTGTCAATAGTGTCGGAGGACTCGACTTCGAGTGTGATGGTCTTACCAGTCAAGGTCTTGACGAAGATTTGCATACCACCTCGCAATCGCAACACCAAATGCAAAGTAGACTCCTTCTGAATGTTGTAGTCGCTGAGAGTTCGGCCATCCTCGAGCTGCTTACCAGCGAAGATGAGTCGCTGCTGGTCTGGTGGGATGCCCTCCTTATCCTGAATCTTCGACTTGACATTGTCGATAGTGTCGGAAGACTCAACTTCCAAAGTGATAGTCTTGCCGGTCAAAGTCTTGACGAAAATCTGCATACCACCTCGAAGTCGAAGAACAAGGTGGAGAGTAGACTCCTTCTGAATGTTGTAGTCAGAGAGGGTTCGGCCATCCTCGAGCTGCTTACCAGCGAAGATGAGTCGCTGCTGGTCTGGTGGAATGCCTTCCTTGTCCTGAATCTTGGACTTGACGTTGTCGATAGTATCTGACGATTCGACCTGTTCATAATGTTAGCATTTCCTGACGATTAACAATCCAATCACTTGAAAACGGTTGCCTTTCGTTGTGGTGTTGTGGTGTTTATTATCATAAACGCCAACCCCTCACGACCGCCAAGGTGAGGAGATAAGGCCAAACAACGACAGGATAACCGTTCGCAGCGAGAGAAAGAGTTGCAATCAACATACCTCAAGAGTGATGGTCTTGCCAGTGAGAGTCTTGACAAAGATTTGCATGATGTGTGCTGTAGAAATAAATACTAGTGTGATGAAGGAAAGAAGAGAAAAGAGGATCTCAGGAAGCAAGGGCGGGTATTTATAAGAAATAGACTTCGGGTGGCGGTACAGAGCGCGCGCGCAAAGAGTACACCACAACTCCTCACCTCACTCCTAGTCAACATCATCATGTTGCATGACTTGGTGTGAGTGTGAGTTGAGGATTTTTTGAGGTGGCTTGTCTCGCGATTACGCATCCGTACATGACGCACTTATGTCAGCAGCATTTTTTCCTTGCGGCTGCCACTGTTCCGACATGTCTTTTTATGACATTTTTTTTTCCGTGTCTTCTTTTTCAGATTATTCTTTTTTTATCTAAGAATCTTACAATTCCAATTCAAATTCCAACAAACAATCCACCACTCTATACTATTATATCAAATACGGTAGACCTATTCTTGTTTTGGTCATGGTGGTGCTAGAATCTTCTGTGCTTGCAGTGTCTCATCCGGCTCAGCCGTTCCGCAAACTTCCACCGCTCGTATCTTCCTGATAATATGTCGTATCAATTCAACGGTTTGTTCCATTCGAATGAAAATTTTTCTCCTGTACAGTATCTCAAGGGATTCTCAAAACGTGTTTCTGTTTATCTATTTCCGGCTCTAAATTACCGGTAGTACCGGTACACGCAAAGACAAATTCAATATCCCCTTGATACCTGGTACAGATACACACCGTAATCCTGCCAATCACAAACTTAAATCGTTTACTTATCATCCTCATCATCATCCGATTTAATTTTTTTTTTCGTTCATTGACAAATCGTAACTACCAAGATAAACAAAACCTATGGTCTATTTTAATCTCATTTCACATGGCCTTGACAGTTCGTCGCATGCTGCGCCAGCAACTTCTCATGACCCCCACGCCCTTGGTTTCAGTGAATTTTTCGGTCGGCTTAGCTGCTTCCGATGATGTCGTTATTAAGCTTTCAGGAGTGGTGGTGACTGCCAACGTGCTCGAGGATTTTTCACTCGGCGTATCCTCCTCGTCTTGTGGAATATATTGTGAATGCCGAATTGCTTGTCCTACTCTTACAAACACCTGGCTGTTTGGATGAACTGAACCGACATTTAACGTCATATGTTGTCCGAAAAACAGCTGCCCGCGAAGTTTGCGCGTTTTGTGCAGTGCCAAATAAGGCTTGTTGTTGTGTTCACCGGTTTTGGCATCGACGCCTACCATATTGCATCTGCGGCAGGGTCCTAGAATCTGAAAGGCGTGCTCGCCAATGTAAAGAGTTTTCCAAAGGTCTTCTGCATACGGAGCGAGGCTTTCCGAACCGCCACCCACGGCAATATTTGCTCGAAAAACTGCAGGGTCGATATCCGAGCAGCTATCCCGCGAAAGCTGACGGATGGATTGTTCTGATATCAGCAATAGTGGGCTTGAATTTGACATGGCAATAGGAACGGCTTTTTGCGCGGCGGGTGGTGCCTGATCTGCATTGTGGTCTATCGGGCCGTTGATATGCGGCTTGAAAAACCGCGTTTGCGTCGCGTCCTCGTCGGAATTCTCTGGGAACCGGCCAATAGTGCATTCAATACCAACCGCGTCGGTGCAGAACTTCACAACCGCAGGGTCCATAAACAGTTCAACCTGTACATTGTCACCGCACATTGTCGTCTGTATAGCATGACTTTGAGCAAGTTCAGTACCATGCAACAGCGGCAACTGAATAGGGTCGATATCGGGGTAAGATACATGCAGAGTACTAGCCTTCAAATCAATCAAAGGCGTCACCATGGCCATTCTTGGAAATTTCTTTAATGACATTACCGATTGCTTTGCAATATTGACCATGCAAAACTCGCGGTCCCATTTCAAGCCTTGCTCGGTGACTTCCCAGTCCATGTCAGAGGGAACGCTATACCCGCCGCATGATTTGATTGGAAACAATGTAATCGAAGCGATGTATTGCATCTTCTTCTCGGTATTGAGTCCAGCTCGGTTCATGCGCTGATTGATGTAGTACTCTTGTATAAACTCAACTAACCGATCGGCATCATTTTGACTGTTGTAAGGACCGAATGAGGCTCGGACAGCGCCAGTAGGAGTGCCGTTGATCACATCCTGGCTATCACTACACACGTGGCCGTGAGCATGATTTTCCTTAATCTCTTCCTGGCTCATACCAACCCATTTGGTATTGGCCCCACTGTTACATAGCGCACCAGGTCGAAGACTGATACCTGCTTCGATGGCTAGCTTCTCAACATCGGCATACCCTATCCAATCTCCATTATGGTCTTTGAGATTGAAAGTGACTGTGGCACCTTGCTTGCTGCTATCGCTGTACTCGCCTGTGCTGTACAATTCGCACACGGATTGCCCATTAGAATGCTTGAGATCAAGCAGCTTGTGGTAAAGGTAGCCTGCGAGCTTGTTGGTGTGAGTTGAGATGCGATCAAAGCCACCATAGATCTTATCATAGACATCAAATGCACACGAAAGAGCTATTATTGAATGGAACGGCAGTGTTCCGTCTTCTAGTCGTGCAGATAAGTCTGCATGCCTTGGAGCAAAATCGCCTGAAGCGGTCAATGCCTCCACTGTCCCACCACCAAAGTATCGTCGATATTTGAAAAATTCGTTCCCGGCAGTCTTCTTGACAATCAGAGCTCCGAGATCAGGATAGCCGAAGATTTTGTAGAAGGAGACTACCATAATGTCAGGGCCGTATCGCGATAGATCAGGTGGACTGGTTGAACAGAGAGCAGCAGCGTCAAGCATGGTGTAAACATTCGATCTATTGGCAGACGCAAGCTTGAGCCATTTCTCCGTCGGATAACGCTGTCCAGAAAAGTTTGACTGTCCTGGCCAGGATATTAGTGTACATCCATCTCGTTGTTGTCGTATTTCGCTCTCCATGTTGTCTTCCAGTACCATCTGGTACTCGTCGGCGAGTTCTCGCAGGCCAACAGCAGAAGTATGAGCATCTGATAAAAATCGGTAACTTGTCCTCGATGGCTGGCTTTGAAGGCCCTCTCCGACTAGCTTGATGCCGGCAGTTGCACTAGCTACAAACACTACCGCGTACTCGGCCGGGTCCGCGTTGAACAGACCTAATACCTTGAGCCGCGTACTCTCTATGACATGCTCGGTTCGAAGACTAGCAGGCGACTGTGCGTGAGGATTCCCATATAAGCTGTTGAGTAGTAGATCACTCGAGTTTTTGACAAGACTGCGAGGGAAAAGAGCTGATCCGGCATGGTCGAGATAAAGTTCGGAGTCGAGCAGCGGGTACTCGCTTGCTCTAATGGTCTGGACACTCTCAGGATACTGTGGCTCCATCTGTGATGAGTAAATGTCAACTGCTCCTGACCATCAAAAAAAATAGACAGATCACAACTGATTAATATATTATTGAATTGCAGCGAATCGAATTTGCAAGACGAAGTCGTCCATCGCGCCCCGCATGAGCATGTCCAGGGCCGATGGCGCGGGTCAAGAGTACCGATTTCCCGCCGGCTCGCTCGCAGCATGCCGCGTCAAGCATCAAGCGGATAACATGATAACGATCGGGATGAGCCATTTCAAAAGTTAACTTGGTAGCCTATCGACACTTAATCCGGATCTCTGTAAACGAACAGCATTTGACTCAACTAGCTTGATAAAGTATCTATTATACTCTTTGTGCTTAAATACAGATAAAGATAAATGCCTGGAATCCACAGCGGGGATTTTGTGCAGGCACGGGTTGCCTCGTGGTGCCTCATGCTGCCCAGTTTTTGCGGTATAATCCCACAGATACCAGGATTATGATACACTTGCAGATGTAAGTTGTTACCTGTGCTCTAATATCGAGATTGCATTCTAGATCACTTTAAATGCGCCCTTAACTTGCGTAGCATGTACCAAATTACAGTAAGCGAATCCGCTTGTGGCTAGTGAGGGGCAGCGATGTGGCTCGTGTCAGCCCCATAGCATCGGAAGTATTTTTTTGACGGGTATAACCAGATCCAATGCATGGTACCATACTGTACACGCGACGCGTCTCGAGTCAAGTACTGGTACTTAGCCGCATTGTCCGCAATGTGCATATACCCTCGCCTTTCAAAAGATTGAATTGAGAGAAAGGAGCCCAAACTTCAACCTCACTTAATGTCGGTGTCATGAGTCCAAGACAGGTTGCCATTTTTCCGAGACCTTCGTCAGTCAATGCAATTACCAGAAAGCAATATTGGAATATAGATTTGAATCAAAGATAAGACTGTGAAATAATCTACGGCCCTGTTGATCACGGCGAGTATCCCATTCGGAGACCAGTTTAACCCGAGTGTAACTCCAAGTATCGGATGCTGTGGCCTAGATTTAGATGCTTAAAAATGCTATAGCCCCGCATTGCAGCCAAATATGAAAGTGATCAGCCGTCTTCAATACAATCAGAAGCGCCGTAACGCATGCAGATGTTGCCTGTGATTTGATCTGATTGCCTGGCATTCCTAGAAGACCAATTCCGCCGTGTAACATATTGCTATCCGATCTTTCTTTTTTATAAGATTGGATTTACGGTGTAAGTGGAGGTACCGGTAGAATTGCCTCGTACAATGAAGCAAACGGGAATAGGTACCGCCGGTCACATCAGGGAATAGGCCCATAAAGACGATAGGTCAATTGCTATTGAATAACACAGAAAGTTGTTTCAGCAGCTGCTAAATACGAATATGAGCATCGTTATTGACACTCTAAGGGCCAGGTTCATATCATATCTAACACTGACTTTAGATTCATGTTCAAGATCATTACCAGCGAACAACGAAATTAGAGTAGTCAGCTTGATAGCGAGTAGCAACTTCGGACAGAGCAATTTGATTGTAATTACTCAACACTGGAAGTTGTGGACCATGACTAATGATTTTGTTCAAGTTACTCCCTCGATGAATCCAAACAGACGGACTCGTGGCTGTGGAGCAGCGACACCCAAGTACACCATCGTCACCTATCATTTGATCACATTTCCAAGCTACACGAAAATAATCAAACTATAAGATAGTGCGTAAAATCAGGTTTTATGACGGCTCTATGACACTGCCTAGGTGCCCCGCCATACCGCTATTCAACTGCCGTGCCATGTATGCGCGCACAATCCCAAATCTCAAACGACACACGAGGGCTAAAGGAAAGACATTGAAGGTACATAGCAGCCGCTGTACAGGGAAAAGAACAAAACCAATTCAGTTGGTAGCATGATTTCGGCAATTATATTATACAACCAGAAAGGTGAAGTCCTCATATCTAGATTATACCGGGACGGGCTGCGCAGGTCAATAGCTGATGTGTTCCGAATTCAAGTCATCTCCAATCCAGAAACCCGCTCGCCAGTACTGACTCTCGGGTCTACTTCTTTTCTGCATGTCAAGCATGAGAACCTGTATCTCGTTGCTGTCACTCGAGGAAATGCGGATGCGGGTCTGATCTTTGAGTTTTTATACAAACTCATTAGCATGGGCAAGAGCTATTTCAACAAGTTTGACGAAATCGCGGTCAAGAACAACTTTACGCTGATTTACGAACTTCTCGATGAAATCTTGGATTTTGGATTTCCGCAGAATACCGAGACTGATACTCTCAAACAATTTATTACTACAGAAGGTATCAAGTCGCAGGACATGGACCGAGAAAGCTCGACGAAGATCACGATGCAAGCGACAGGTGCAATCTCATGGAGACGGCCGGACGTCAAGTACAGGAAGAATGAAGTGTTTGTTGATGTAATGGAGGACGTCAATCTTGTGATGAGTGCATCAGGCAATGTTCTTAAAGCAGACGTACATGGCCATATCCAGCTCAAGGCGCATTTGTCAGGGATGCCAGAATGCAAGTTTGGACTCAATGACAGCCTGCTGCTTGATGGAGATGATGACACCGGCGATGTTGATGGTGGCAGAACAGTAGCTGGACCGGTAACACTCGAAGATTGTCAGTTTCACCAATGTGTCAAGCTTGGCCGCTTTGACAGTAACAGGATTATCAGCTTTGTGCCTCCTGATGGAGACTTTGAGCTGATGAGGTACAGAGCTGTTGAGAACATTAATCTTCCATTCAAAGTCGTTCCCCAAGTCACCGAGCATGGCCAGTCCAAAGTGGAGTTTGATGTTAGTGTCAAGGCGATGTTTGGCCCCAAGTTATTCGCTACAGATGTCGTCATCTACGTTCCGACTCCGCTAAATGCTGCTACCGCCAAGATATCAGTATCTGCTGGCCGAGCAAAGTACGAGCCGTCTGAGAATCGCATGGCTTGGAGAGTGGGACGATTCACCGGCGGGTCAGAGGTGAAGTTCCACGCTGTTGTAGAGCTTGCACCCACACAGTCTAAAAAGGTGTGGTCACGGCCACCTATCTCAATGGACTTTTCACTATCCATGTTTACCAGTTCTGGTATTGTTGTGCGATATCTTAAGATTTTTGAAAAGAGCAATTATACTACGGTCAAGTGGGTGCGGTATATGGTGCGGGCAGGTTCGTATGACATCCGCTTTTAATGTATTTATGTACAGAACTTCTATATAACAAATATGCATATCTATATATATATTATTTTTGAATCGCCAACGAGTAGTTGACTACTTGTTAGTCTTCATCACTTTGTCGAGTTTGTGTGTCTGCTCCTCTGATGTGTTGAATGGATAGAAGAAAAATCCGGCATCATATGTGCCCTCTTGGAAATTCGCCATCCATAATAGCAAATCTGCTCGAAGCTGCGACACAGTTTTGCCAGTAGTTGTTATTGCGCGATTAAGGCACGCAAGTCGGAGCTCGTCTTCGTTCATAGCTGCAACGCCTCCAAATCTACTCAACAACACGGTATCAGCACGCACGAAATCTATATGACGTTGAACTTTTCTGCGTACAATTCCGATCGGGTATGCAGAGATCGGAAGTGTCTGTCTCTGGAAAAACACTCTGCCCAGGGCGTAAAGTTCGTTCTTGGACAGGGTATGCACAGAGGCGCTGAGAAGTTTTGGCGATGGATCCGTCGCAACATCAGGTCGAAGTTCCCATAACAGCTCGATATTAGCATTGATTGCTTGGTCGTCTTTCCTCCTTTGATAAGGTAATGCGCAAGTACTGGTGGCTATTCGAGGAAAGAGCAGTACGATCAACGGAGTGAATTCGCTTGTAATCGCGAAAAACAATGCAAAAGTGGGTAGCTTTGGAAAATCATGTGCCGTTCTATGCACCAATTGGAATTCCGACCGTGTTATATGATTCTTCGATGGCGTCGTTACATCGCTTTTGACCTTTTGTGCACGTGAAGCGTCAACGACATGACTGTACAAGCTGTCAAGACTACTGATTCCGAATCGCTGCTTGATCTCATTGGCAACTTTTCTATTTTTCCACACATTCACAATTCCATCCTTGTAGTATTTGACATATGCCTTTCCGACTTTAAACAGATGAGACGCCTTCGAGGACCCTTCGATCCGCTGCGTATCTAATGCACTGGGTAATGTCGTCGGAGCATTAACTCTAGATGGGTCGTGATTCAGCCTCAGGTACTGCTTTGCAGTTGCTGAACCTTCCAGATTTTTCAAACTGACCGGCAGTTTTGCTGTGCTTATCCTTCGCACGCCCGTCCTGTACATTTCCTTTGAGAACCGAAAAACTGCGGTGGTTGTGATCAAATCTATACCAAATTGGGCAGCCGCAGGCCCGGAAGGCTGACGAAAAATCAACGCCCCGCGCGCGCGCCTGCCCTTTCAAAACGGTGGTGCCTAGGCAGTACCCGATTAAGCACAAGGCCCACGCCGCCGTGTCCGCAGCTCTATTCCTCTTTATTTACTGACTGACAACTGGGTGGTGTTTCTGACGTTGTATGGACAGCGTGCGACATATCATTCTGTTCAGGAGGCAGAACTAGAGGTTCACGAAATACAAACATACAGGCAAATGATAGATGGAACGATACTGCTCGGGTGCACGATAGGTGTTATATCTTCGGCGACTCAGTCTGTGGGCATCACACTGCAACGCAAGTCACACATTATAGAGGACAGCAGACCGGCCGGCACGCCACGACAACCTGCACACCGGCAGACATTATGGAGAGTAGGTCTTCTACTCTTTCTGATGAGCAATGTATTTGGATCAAGTGTACAAATCACGACTCTGCCAATTGTCATTCTCAGTCCACTGCAGGCGGTGGGGCTGGTGTTCAACTCGGTCTGTGCCAGTCTCATTCTCGCAGAGCCTTTCACACAGTTTTCTCTGGTTGGCACAGTATTAGTATCTACTGGAGCCTTACTTATTGCTGCCTATGGAGCAGTTCCAGAGCCTAGTCATAACCTGAAGGAGCTGTTACTATTACTTGAGCGGCCAGCGTTTTTGAGCTGGATGGCCGTAACGTTTGTAGTGATAGCACTACTCTATGCGGCAATTCAGGTGAAAGAGCGATTAGACGAAGCGAGGAATACCAACTCTTTGACGACGAAAGGTATACTTTATGGAGTAATCAGCGGTATTCTGTCGGCGCACTCATTACTGATGGCCAAATCCGCCGTTGAGCTACTAGTCAGGGCATTTTCCGACCAACGATGGAGCGATCTGCTGGAATGGCAGACATGGCTAATAGTCGGAGCGTTTTTGTTTTTCGCATTGTCGCAGCTGTATATCCTCAATTGTGGGCTGCGGCTGTGCTCGACTTCGGTGCTTTATCCGTTGGTATTTTGCGTTTACAACATCACCGCAATTCTCAATGGACTTATTTATTTTGAGCAGACCTCTCGGTTATCTTGGAAGCAGATATTTTTGGTGGCACTAGGTACTGCGCTGGTGTTAGTAGGTGTGTTGAGTTTATCGTGGCGACTCGATAAGAGCTCAATGCAGTCCTACAAGGCGGTCATGCAGCAGTCGGAGTTTGGCCACCGGCGACAACTTAGCAGATTGAGCGAAGATGGCGAGATCACTATGGAGGACAGTGAGCGGACACCATTGCTTGTGGATACAAATTCACAGCAGTACACCTCGTTTCGGAGTCTAAATAATGGTGGCCCCGGTATACCAGAACCTGTATCGCCATATAGTGCTGCTGGGAATCGTCGTGTCAAAGTACGAACATTATCCTTGGAGCAGTCTGAGATCATGGAACAATTGCGGCGCAATAGACAAAACTACGATACCACCAAGCCGCGGTAGTTTGATTGCATATAAATCTATCCAGTAGCATCTTTTATTTATTTCTGTTTCTTTTGTCCATCATCTATAAAGTATATATCGGCTTCTAACAAGAGAAGGCACCACCTAGGCACAGGGCTCGTTCCTCGCAGTTGTTGTGTTCATAACTCAATACGCCTACTCCCCCGGTATCCAAAATGAATTGAGGATTGTGGTCAATCTCCTGGCTCATCCACCTCATGGTGAATGCTCGCAAAATATGGCCATGAGCAACCACCAATATCTCACTGGGCCGCTTCTCCTGGAATGCCTTTCGCTGGATCTGGACAATTTCAGCAATTAGCTCGTCCAACCGCGCTGCCACATCCTGCGGCATCTCGCCGCCTTCGCAGCCGTCGCGCCAAATGAGCCAAGACTTGTCCTGAGCATCAATGCCTCGCTCTCGGCGCAACTGCCGGATTTCGTCCGGCTTGAGTCCTTCGTAGTCGCCGTATTCCCATTCTCGGATGTTTTCCGTCACCACGACTGGGATATTTTTCGTCTCTTCTACATGCGACTCGAAAAGCAGGTCTAGAGTCTGCTGGGCTCGCTTGCGAGGCGAGACGAAAACCTTTTCGATGTATTTTGGGTGGATAAGACGGTCCTCGCCTATGAGCGCTCGACCGGTAGAACGAGTCTTTGCAATGCCGTTCTCAGTGAGCGCAATGTCGGTGCGAGATGTATGCTGGCCAGTCCTGGACCATTCCGTCTCGCCATGGCGGACAAAAATAACTCGCGGTGTGGGTGCCATGTTTATGTGATGTTGAAAGGTTTCTATTTTGTGATCCAGGCCGGGTGGTCTTGTTGCTTCCCGCAGTGATCCGCACAGTGACGACAGATTGAAATGTGTGCAGGTTTCACTGGCTGCACACGGCCAATAGAAGCCGCACCACTTGCTACAACTTTCAAGACTCAATTTTTTCTATCTACATTAGCGACGACGGACACGGATGGTCTACAGGATCTCTACCATAACTAAGTCTCCATCCAGCAAACGGCCGGTAGAATTTAGAGTCTTTCTTCTCAAACAGTGATTTAGCTTTGATTGCAGATCGCACATCGGCGTACTGGATGGACACACTCACCGTATGAGTGACGATTGGCTGGATACTGATGACCGACCCAAGCTTGGAAAACATTTCTCGAATAGTTTCCAGTGAGAGTTCCAGTTTGGGGTTGTACTCAGGCAACTGACATCGATGTCGCACAGAATCTCGGGGCTCCTCCTGGTCTTTTGCTTTTGGCAACTTTGCGGGCTTGTTCAAAACCAAGCATCTTCGAGCGTGCTTGACAGTCATGGTATGAATAATTTGCTTTACTCGCAATGATTCCCCGCTCGTTGTCACCATTGACCGACTTGGAGTATACACTTTGCCATTCACCAAGAACCGCCCCGAGGATGCAAATTGATAGAAACTCTTTGCATCGTCTATCTTAAGAAAGTAAAGCTCAACCAAATAGTTTCGCCTTGGTGCTACCCCCATTTCATATTTTGTGTTAACTCTCTCCAAGGGACCACCGCATGCTTGCGCTAAAATCGAGCTGAGTCCAATGCTGCTTGGCACCATTCTTAATACCACACATCGCTCATCAATTCGAGACTCCTCTTTCATCACAGGTACAGAAAGCATTGTCGGATTTAATCCAAGCATGGATGACTGCACAATTGTAGAATTCCGTGCAGTAGACTTGTCCGTTAAATGGAAATCAAGTGGAACCTCGTAGCTGCGTGATTTCACACGTGAGTTCATGAGTTCTGGTGAGCTTACCGACCTTGGCTTCATGAAACCCCATTTTTGTTTACTGATGAGTCGTTTCACCCGCGGCTCCTTTACATTGTTGACAGAGTTTAGATCAGCTGTCGAGGTAGCCGCAAGTGGCTTGCGTGCATAGTTGGACGAGGCATGGCGGCCATTGTTGCTTTGAGTGACCAGGACATTATCGTGAGAAGAGAATATTCGCGACCGAACGACCATTTTCTGGCAGCCTATAGGAAAATGAGAGCAAGTTATAAGAGCAAACTAGCCAGTAATGTTGCAAGCGAACGCTGTAAAGTGTCGCTTCGTAGTTGTGTGGAAAAAGAGGTAGCTACGGCGCTAATACTTGGGATCTATAGATACTTGATATATATATATGTATTGAGATATTAACTTAAATAGAATTTTACAAAAGATTTATCAATACTATATAAATTTCAGTTATACAAATAAAATAGACAAAATTAGAAATTAGACCTTGAAGCGATACCAACTAGAGAAGTAGTGCAACCATTGCAACGAGTGCCGCAATTCCGTTTTCAGCACCGATCATTCCAGCTCCGCCAGCTTGTGGAGCTGTAGTAGAAACGCTGAGTGCTGGCTGCGAGGTAGCAGATCGCTGGGAACTCGAAGTGGAGGCAACCTTAGAAGTTGCCTTGGAGGAAGAAGCTTTGGAGGTAGATTTGGCACTAGATGTCTCCTTGGATGAGCTAGCTGGTTCATTTGACAAAGTGAAAACCCCAGCTGGAAACAACGAAGCCGCGCCTGATCCGGCTGGTGGTGCAGCTGGTGGTGCAGCTGGTGGTGCAGCTGGTGGTCCGGCTGGTGGTGCAGCTGCTGGTGGTCCGGCTGGTGGTGCAGCTGGTGGTCCGGCTGGTGGTGCAGCTGGTGGTCCGGCTGGTGGTGCAGCTGGTGGTCCGGCTGGTGGTGCAACGGTTGCGGCTGATGGTGCGGCTGGTGGTGCGGTAGTGATAGGAATACCGACTTCAGTAGAGACTGAAGCTGGTGGTGGTGGTGGTGGAGGCGGAGCTGCAGTGGTAGTTACTGGTGGTGGAGGTGGAGGAGGAGGTGGTGGTGGTGGCGGTGGAGCCGCAGTGGTAGTCGCTGGTGGCGGTGGAGGTGGAGGAGGCGGAGGAGCAGCAGTCGTAGTCACTGGTGGTGGAGGAGGCGGCGGTGGTGGTGGTGGTGGAGCTACTTCAGAAGTAGTCACTGGAGGTGGTGGTGGTGGAGGAGGCGGTGGAGGAGGAGCAGCAGTTGTAGTCACTGGAGGTGGTGGTGGAGGAGGAGGAGGCGGTGGTGGTGGAGCTGCAGTGGTGGTCATTGCTTCAGTGCATGGCTTAGTCAGGGTATTCCAAACCGTAGTAGGGATTTCCTCGACGGAAGTCACAGTCACTTCAGCAGTTCGGGTAATTTCAGACTCTGGGCAGACGGTGACTGTGGTCGTGGTGAGAGTATGTGGCCGAGTGCATGGGCAGTCGGTAATAGTCAAAGTCGTTGCCTCGGTGATGTCATAGACCTTGCCATTCTCTTTCAGCTGGGTTGCAAAAGGCACAAAGGTGGTGTAGTGGTCCACAACTTTGTATGTCTCAATGAGATGAGTGGTGGTGATAGTAGCGAGCTTGGGGGCCCCATCAGCTGCGGCAACAAATGCCGCGGCAAGGGCAATTGCATAAAGATTATTCAACATTGTTGGTCAAACGAGTGAGCCAGATGTTGGAAGATGAGTGAAGAGAAGAAAACAGTGTAGTGAGGAAAAAGAAGTACATGAAATGAAGGAAGATTGGGGCTCTTATATAGTTCCATGCTGGCTACACAACATGATAGATGTGATTGTTTTGGGAGTCCAGACCTCCAGTCCTCTATGGCCGTAGCGACGATCTGTTTCGTGATATTAGCTCATTTACGGATGTGGCAATGACTAACTTCACCCAAGAAGGAATGTAGGGCGTAGGTTTTAGGAGCTAGTGTGATAGATGGAAAAGAGGATGGATGTAGGTGGTCATCGTGCTTTTCTGGTGGCTGTAGGGAAAAGGCTGGATCATGCGCCATCGAATGCGAGGCGCTGTAGATTAATCGATACATTCTCCTTTGAAAAGTATCATATCTGACTTGGATCGAGACTGCAAGCGAAGAATGCTGACAGGATCCACAGTAATTGAACTAGCCAGTTCTCACAGCCAAGACCAGATACAAAGGTCCAAGTTTTTTTATAGCTCTTATCGCTGATTCGCCACTTTTTTGCTCCTTCATTGGCCAGATCGTGAGCAATGAGCCCGCCACAAGTGACATGTCGTCCCGATCGTGAACTGCCCAAGGAAGCTTGTTTCATGACAATTGATTTGTACAGAGTGTAAAGATAAATAAAAACTAGCTATACATTTTCCATCATATATGTAAATTCCTTCTCTCCTGCGCTCACTCGGCTTTCACATCAAGTCCATCACCACGTCGAGATGTGTCGACCTTCATCACTTCACGTAGCGCCATTGTAGCGTACGTCGACGATCCCAGCTGCAGCTTCAGCACTACTGCAGTCTTGTCGCCTTTAGTTTCGAGGATCCGATCCTCCAGGGTTAATCCATTCTCGAGAATGTCGAAATCGGTCCTGACGAGCTGCTCGGTGGCGTCGGTATACTTTCGTACGGACCACTCAACAGCCTCAGGCTTTGCCACCACATTACGATACGATCCTGAGAGCGAGAATTCTTTGATATTCCTTTGCATCTTCTTGTAGTCGAGGTCATCAGCCGCCATCAAGTCTCGGTAGATGTTTTCGACTTCGTTTTCAGGATAAATGATATCGTGGCCAGGAGTCGGAAGCACAACGTCAAACACGGTCTTTGTTTTAAGATCTTCATCTGTCACTACTCGTGCGCGCACGAATTGTGTTTCCTTGACGTCTTCGTCAATGCCGTAGTCCTCGTCTCGCTTGTCGATCGAGTGCTCTTCAATCACCAAGTCGCCCGGCACTACTTTCATGCCGTATTTCTTGATTCGGAAGCTGGCCGCATTATTCCAGATATATGACTGATAAGCATGCACATACATGACTCGCAAGTTTCTAGGAATTTGCATCACAGCATTCACGTAGCCCTTAGGATCACGGGAGAGAGACCGTAGGATTGCGCTTTCAGCGACACATTTTTTGGGCATTTTTTCAAAAGCCTTGGATGCGTCTCTCGTATCTGCCCATATATTTCTGGCCTCGACGCTCGCTGGAAGAGCAAGCACTTGTGGCGAAAGAATCAGCTCGACTGCTTTTTCGTAGTCCCCATTCAGAATGTGCTTCCCAATTGTGTGTGTCGACACGGAAAATGTACCAAAACGCTGCATACCAAAGTAATTGATAAAGCCGTTAGCCTTCAGAGAATTGAACAAGCTATCCAAATGCTCTGTAGTATCGACATCTCGGATAGTTATCATAAACTCGTTGCCCTTTAAATCTCCAAGCCTCAAAGGCTCATCTGAATACTTGAAAGATCCCAGCTTGACACCTCGAAGGCCCTTGTTAAGCCCATTGAGCCTTTCGACTTTGATTTTCTGGATTGATGCCTCCTGTACCGTGACACCTCTCCGGTCTTTGGTTCCAGCAAACTGCACGCTCTTTGGAGGGATTCTCAGCAACTTGGCGATGATATTGGCAACTTCCATGGTCTCTTTATTTTCCTTGTAAATTAGAAATCGCACAAACGGCTTGATTGCACCCATTTGTGACGTATCTAGTCGGTTTCCGGGATGTCTTGTTCTCGACGTTGCAAGGGTAACAATAAACTTATTGTCAGGAGTTGTTCTCGTCTCCAATTTTGAGCTGAATGCTTCTCTGATGAGCTGGTGAAGCCTAGTACGGTCATCCTTATCTTCAATTGCCTTTTCAGTTTCGAGTTTAGTACCGGTATGGAACAATGCAAGTATATCTGCAACTGTCTGTTCTCCGAGTACGTCAGTAAGTTGTTTACGATGATCCTCGGAAAGTTCTGGTACAAACTTTTTCGTCCTTGGCTCAGAATTATCGCTCTGCTTTGCCTGCTCCTTTTGAGGTAGTCCCAAGTCCACCAAATGGTGAACATTGCCGTCAAGTGCGATCTCGTTTACTTGAAAGTCGGTATATCGTTGCTTGAGAGTTCCATTGAACCCAGCAATGTCTGGGGAGAGATACTCTGTGATACCCACATCAGTCTCCGTGATAC
Source organism: Blastobotrys petasosporus (assembly GCA_030580095.1). Classification (NCBI taxonomy): domain Eukaryota; kingdom Fungi; phylum Ascomycota; class Dipodascomycetes; order Dipodascales; family Trichomonascaceae; genus Blastobotrys; species Blastobotrys petasosporus. The sequence continues at coordinate 34,869 of JAKTSG010000019.1, forward strand.
CCTGGACAGAACTAGGCGAGTTCGAGTCTGTCTCGTCGATTTTTTGCTTCTTCGTTGGTGGTTCGGTCATCTCAAGGTGTAGCGTCAGTCAACTCCATATTGAAAAAAAAAATTGTGAGCTAAACTTCAGACAGGTGGCCGCACAGCCGCACGCTGGATCCGCCGCCTCTTAGTCTAAAAACTCATAATAGCGATATAAATAACTTGGGCAATTGGTTATCGTACTTTGAGATATATATTTATCTCGTTCGTCCAAACGATAATTGCCCCGGACCAAAGGGACTTGCGAAAGATGCCGGTACTGCACTTCGTTATCACAGCATTGCCGGAGACCGATATTGTTCATGCTCGCTGAGATTTTTAAGCACTGCATCTCAATGTCAGCAAGAGGGATTTTAGTATAATTCTAAGGTGGCTTTGTGATTGTTGTTGGAAGCTCATATAAAAAGTATAAAAGGGAATATATAATTTGGCTCGGCTGAATTAGAAATCAACGATTATATTTTATTTATAAAGACGGAATTTTGTGCCTGCGGGAACAGACGCACGGCGTTGTCGAGAACAAGAAGCCGGAGCACGCCAACATTCGCTGCTATCACCTCAAACCAACTCGATTACATATAATCTGCCTTACTCCGATATTATCCTACTCCTCTTCTTCCTACCGTACTGACCAACTCTAATAATCCCAAGTTCTCCTTTTATTCTCAAAAGGATCTACTGAAGGTTTATTTGCCAACTTTTTGAAAAGGTCTGTGACCGCCACCAGCTGCTTGTTCCCCGTGGTGTCCCAAAGAAACTTTAATCGAGCGGCGAGGATATGACCCACCAACCGACTTACGGCTCCATCGCTGATGTGCCTGGAGCGATGACCAACGAGCCTTCACAGAGCCAGCATGTGCCGAAAGGTGCTACGGCGACATCGTCCATCATTAACTTGTTGAACACCATTGTTGGTACGTGAGATTTGTTTTTAAAAAGAGAAGCTAACCACAAAGTGCAGGCGCGGGGATTCTAGCAATGCCTTTCGCTTACAAGTCGAATGGTATTCTGTTAGGTACTATTATTATATTGCTTTCTGGAGTTACAGCAGGGTTCGGTCTCTATCTGCAAGCGCTATCGTCACAGTATGTGCCACACGGCCACGCGTCGTTCTTTGCAGTAGCCAAGAAGACGTATCCATCTTTGGCGGTGCTATTCGACATTGCGATTGCCATCAAATGCTTTGGCGTGGGTGTCTCGTATATCATTATTGTCGGTGACCTTATGCCTCAAATCGCTGAGAGCTTTGGAGCGACTCACGAAGTCTTATTGCATCGACAGTTCTGGGTTGCCCTATCGTTCGGAATTGTAGGGCCGCTATCGTTTTTGAGAAAACTCGACTCATTGAAGTATACTTCGGTTGTCGCATTAGTTTCCGTGGGTTATTTGGTCATAATCGTTATCGGACATTTCTTGATTGGCGATACTTCATCTCAAAAAGGTCCCGTCAAAGTGCTAGCCCCGCAGAGCGCCTCTGCTGTGCTCAGTGCCTTGCCAGTGATTGTCTTTGCATTTACCTGCCATCAAAATATGTTCTCGGTACTAAACGAATTGCCATCATACAACGAAAAACAGGTGCGTACTGTAGTTGGTGTCTCGGTCTTCTCTTCTGGGTTGATGTACATTGTCGTCGGACTATGCGGCTACCTTTCGTTTGGTGACAATGTGGGTGGCAATATCATTTCCGAGTACCACTACTCCATATTTTCCACCATTGGACGAATCGCGATTGTTGTTTTGGTGATTTTCTCCTACCCATTACAGTGCCACCCATGTCGAGCTAGTTGCAACCATGTGCTGCACTCGCTGCAAACCGGCTTGGGAGCTCACAAGTTTACATCTCTACCAGGCGAAGAGGATGAAGCCGATGAGGAGGGCGAGGTCGATGAGCATGGAAATATTCAAGTGCCACTAGAGACGAAGACTTTTTTGGCGTTGACCATTCTAATTTTGATCTTGTCTTTGATAGTGGCTCTGTCGGTGCAGTCGCTGGAGCTCATGCTTGCATTTGTCGGCGCCACCGGCTCCACATCCATCTCTTTCATTTTGCCCGGTGTGTTTGGCTACAGCCTTCTCACTCGAAGCAAGGTTGAATCCGGCAACTACCTGTCTAAACGAGACTCATTTATTCGATATAGCTCGCTTGCACTCGCAGTGTGGGGTGTACTTGTGGCCGTGGTTTGCCTGAGCGTAAACATCTGGGGATTGGTCAGTGCACGAAGCTAAGATTTCAGGAATTTTTTTTTATAGAATATATATACATTTGATGACCGTTGATGAAGTGATAAATATTAGCATTCTTCCACACACACACACACGCACACGAGAATTCCAGGGGAGAGTTTCTCGTTAAAGGGGCTCCGCAGCAAAATGTCTCGGCGCGCGCGGTCCATTTTCCATATACGTCCCAAATTTTTGCACTACTAAGCTTAAAAAATGCCCATAAACTTGCTTAATTATTGAGACCGCCTTTTTCCCTCTTCTCACTAGATTTATTGGTTTCGGGTTTCACAACTAAAAGTGAGAAAAAATATTCCTATTCTCTACTGGGATTCAGATTCAGTTGTCTATCGACGGTTTTTCTTTCGCCCTAACAAGCAACCCTATCTTATTCATAATCGTTTCTTGAGAGTGCAGTGGGTTTTTCACCTGGTCGAATCCTGCGTAGGGCTGTGTTGTTCAAATATCTTGAAACTCCAGTCACGCCGCCCTTAATATTCGAACAAACCTACCAACAAACTCACCCTTCGACGCTTCGCTCTCTCTTTTTTTTCAGGGGACGACCAAGGGGAAAAATTATGAGCTATCAATACAACATGGAAGGATTTCCCAGGTCATCTTTATCACGGCGCCCTAGGCAGGGGTTCCAGCTTTCGCTGATTATCGGCGACCCGTTTGCGCTGTCAACCATCTCCATAGCCGTCATTGGATGGATTATCGCGTTAGGAGGATCTATCGCAGTAGATGTCGGAGGAAAGTTTCCCACGCTGACATGGTGGGGTATCGTCTTCGAGTTTCTGGTAATTATAGGCGTGATACACGTCTATGGCGCTGCGTCCATACACTCTTATAGAATGGCGCTTGTGTCGTTCTTGGCCACGGCCACCGTTTACACCACTAACTCCACTAACAACTTTGTCTGGAATGGCACGCCAGCCAGCGGGGCAGTAGCTGCAGGTCACATTTTGCTGTCGATTATCAATATTCTGTGGACGTTTTATTTCGGCACGACCGAGGACGCTCCCTTGCATGCTTGGGTGGACTCCTTTGCCATCCACGGCCCCCAACGACAAACACAAGACTTTTATACGCCAGGAGTCTCTCAAGGCTCCATGGCTCGGCAATCAAATCCATTTATGACCGGCACTGGTGGTATGAACGAGTCTATCAGCATGAACTACCGGTCTGCTGCCGCTAACAACAACAGCAAGACTGAAGCCAGCCAGCATCCAATGTTTACTTCGGATCGAATGGACGCTTACGAGAGCTCCAACAATATCAATAGAGACAGTCTTGGTGCGCAGACTGGCAGGAGTGAAGCTATGCAGTCAACAAACACTGATGCATTGACTGTGCCAACAGAGTATCCATACAAGGCCGTCGCCCTGTATGCATATTCTGCTAGCCCTGAAGATGCGAACGAAATCTCGTTTGAAAAGCATGAAATATTAGATGTGGCAGATACTTCTGGTAGATGGTGGCAAGCCCGACGAGAAACTGGAGAGGTCGGTATCTGTCCAAGCAATTATGTCGAGCTGATAGATGAGTAAATGTGAAGGAGGTTTAATATGTGTTTATTATATTCTTGTATCCTTTTTTTTATTCTTTTTATTGTGTATGGAAGCTGATAGTCATTTAAAAAAAGGGTTTGCTAATGATTGAAAATAAAAAACTACAAAAATATACATCGCACAGTTCATTCTAGGTCTGGGAGTAACAAGTCTACTACTCCCCCTCCGCATCATCTTCATCTTCACCGCTATCTTCGTCTTCAGATCGATTGTCCTCCGGAGATCCACCTCGCAATATTCCGGCAATGACTTTAAAGATCAAGTAGAGCCAGCATAGAGTAATGACCTGTAACCCACTCAACAAAGCCAGAAAAACTTTATGTACGAGAGGCGTGAAGCATCGAATCAGGTCACCATTATTATCATAGTAGCACTTCTGGCCGACGATAGCAGGCAGTCTGGTGGCCGCGCTATAGAGCACATAATTGTAAAGAATGTGTCTGCAAAATACCCAACTGGTGACAAACACTCCAAACATGATATCGCACGGCAATTCGTAGCCAAGGTACTTGAGCATCTTGGCGATAGCCAGCCATGCGTCGACATTGTCCATGAGCAGTAGAATGACGTGGCCCACTCTTGAGAAATGGTAGTAGAAAGATCCGGTAATCAGGCAACATGTCACGATATGGTGTGTAAACATCTGATAGTGATCAGCTCGAGGCTTCTCTAAGTTGAGTACAAAAATTTGACAAACCCAGCATGCCAATTGAATCAAGTAGTAAGATTTGAACTCTGTGGAGATCTGGTAATGTGGCCAGCCAATCCAGACCATGTCAAGGTTTGTGGCATACTCCGACCTGCTCAGCAGCGAAACACCCCAAATCCAAGCTGAAAGCCAGTAGGTCAAGCTCCATCCCTGTTCTGCGAATCTTGTCAAGAACTTGAGTGTCTTGATACCAAACCTCTTGCCAACGGGGAAGAAAACATTTTCATACAAAAACGCTCGTGCAAACGTCAACACCAAGATCCACGTGAACACAAAATAAGCATCATCTGCGGCACTTCTAGCCAAGCCTGTTGCTGAATCCACCCCCTGGATAAAGAAAAACTTGCCGGTATATGGTCGTGCCTGTGGGAAAGCAAAGTGAATGGCGGCCAAAGTGCCGAGAACTCGAGCTGGAAATTTTTGCTGTCGCTGTGCTAGGTATTTCATCACTCGGTTTTGTGAGTGCTTGTGACTTTTAGGTTTATCATTCCGACTTGACACTTCATTAGTCTGTGTATGTTCTGATTTGTTCGTCTGTCCTGCTACGGCTCTAACCCTTAGGCCCTGCAAATCGCTGGCCTTAGTGGCAGTGTTGGTAGAGGTCATGATGGAGTTGGACGGCGGCGCTAGGGTATCGTCAAATTCCCTGTGCATGTAGGCTAGAATGATGAATTCTATAGACCTGGAAACTTTTTTAGGGAGTTTTTTCTTCTTCTGCTGTGTGCCGTCTTTTGCAAATGAAAGAAAGGTGTGGGTGGCAGATTTCAGTTTTCCACCGTTTTGGCTTCTTTCCTTTCACCACCACCAGTGGCGCGCTACACATTTATGTGCCAAACCTACTGGGTATGCAGCTGAGGAACCATGCATCTACAACAAATGCTTCAAAAGTCGTGGGCTTTGCCTGCCCTCTACAATCTCCGTGGTGGACAAATTTCGTACATGATAATTCTGAGTTCACAATATTCAATAATATCTTCTAACAGAGCTGCTCTCATCAGTAAATTCGATGCTAAAAATAAGTGCCAGAGACATTTCATGTGCGAAGTGCGCGTTTGGGCGGGCGAACTTGGAACTTTTTCATCCGCCGCCATTTTCCAGGGGTAGATCTTGCTATAGATGCATCGTGGCCGCCGTGCTGCTGTACACCAACCAACCCAACGCACATCGATATCAGATACTGTAATGGAAACCGTCATGTTTAGCTACACGTGCATCACTGTGACGTACCGGTGTGCACTGTTCTGCCAAGTAAATTCCCTTTAATAAAACAGAACAAAATTCAATCTTGTCTACGTCACGACCTTCGTATCGGCATCCGACAACTGGTGATTCAGCTCAGGTCAAAAGCGATCCAAATCGATTGAACTATGCTTTATAGGCGAACATTTGATAAAAAGATGGGCCTCCATGAATACACCCTAGAAATATCTTATATCTTGAACAAAAATGTTTGCAAAAAAATTGGACGACACCGGAGTCGAACCGGGGACCTTTCGCAATCATAAGTTCTGAAGAACAATGCAAAGCGAACGTGATAACCAACTACACCAGACGCCCTTCAGTTGAAAAAATTTTTCTGCAAATCGTATATATTCGTTATCTTGAGCCGCATTGTCGCCGCATTGTGTGCGGCGCGAGAACAGTTTGACATCCGTCGCTGGCCTTAGGCTTAAAATAACCGTCTCTAAATATATTAGAACCCTCGGGACGTTTATCGTTTCTTCCACCGACGGGCTCTCCGCTTTACCCATCTGATGGAGCCCGGATAACGGGTCTCCCTCCACATTTCTTCTAACTGGTTTTTAGTCTTCGGACCTTCCAGTTTTACAATCGTTTGCTCCCAATTAGTTTTGTGATCTTATTTGGAAAAAAACATATTTCTCATTCATTCTTTTTTATTTTTATTACACAGAAACATTATTTTTTACGTATATATTTTATAGGATTAATTGATGAAATTAAGAGTTTAAAAAAAAAATTTTGAGAAATTGCTCTATATTGGATTTTAAGCACCATTAAGTAAAATTAGAGAGTCTAGAAGATCAATACAAAAGATTCGCTTGGGTTGTGATGATTTTGAAACCCCTGGTGCACAGCCAAGTCAAGTCTGTGAATGGTGTAGCTGAAGCCAATTGTAGTAATCATTATGAATTTATTATTCTAGAATTCTGTCCCATCTAATAGAAATCAATAGACTCAAGTGGCATATTATAGGAATACAAGCATATCAAGGCTTTAACAACTTTGGGGATGGGCTAGATTCCAGTGACTTTTACGGAGATCAGGTGGTACTAGTTTAGACCAACATATGCACAATTTCGTTACATAATAGTGTAATATAATAGTTCATGCTCATCTTGTTTTGATCATGAATGTCGATACAACGCTGCTGTTGTCGGGTCGTATGAAGTCTGTGATTGATTCGTAGCCAAGCTGGAGGTACAGTTTTTTGCCTGCTTTGGAAGCCTCCAGGTACCACTTCTGCGGACCGATGGCGGTCTTGCCGTTGTATTCAAACTTCGTGGGCAAATTATCCACTGTATCGAAGGCAGCTTGCATCATCATACGTCCAAGTCCCTGACGTTGGAAATGAGGGTGTACCCCAACTGCTCCAACATAAACCATTTTGTTTCTCGGGTAGTACACATTTGGAACCTCGTCATCAGGGAGCTGGGCAATTTCTTCTTCAGTGCTCACTATCTCGTCTACGGAATTGTGAACGAACATTACGTGCTCAATCAATCGTCGCAATATACCGGGCCAGTACCAAGCCTCCAAAGACCAGATTCTTTGGAAGAAAATCGACCATTGAACGTAGCTTTTATGTAGCCGCCACATTATTCCGCCATCTCTACCCATGTCTTTGTCAACTTTGCTTTGCAGAGGCTCAGGTACTTGAAGCATTAGCAACCCGGCTATTCTATCCCTCTTTTTATCTTCGTTCCGTTTGAAGCAGCCGAACACAATATAGCCGCTCTCTATTATCCAGCTGCGCATCAATTGTGCTCTACTGTGGATCAGATATTCACGAAGTTTGGCGTTTCTTGTGAACGCTTTAAACCTCTCGTTTGGATCGGAGATATCCTGAATGTGATCTGTATTGTAGGAGTTTGCGGGACCACCAATGAGTAATTTCAGATCGCTGTTCTCCCATGCATCTACCAAGATCTCGCCCATTTCAAGCGCATCATCATATTTGAGGTCGTAGGGCTTGATTGCCTTGACGTAGTATTTGCTCATTGCTACGACAGTAGCGGGGATATGAAGGGACAATTTCCGCAATTTATATGCTCGCCTCCAAGTGGCTGAGACATGTGCCACATCATTATCACTGTATCCGATTCTACGGCATCACAATCTAAGTCATTTTTATGTTTAAATATACTGAAAGCCTATTTACAGCATCCTGCCAACGTCAGCCTACCGGTACGGCGATCTATGCATCAGGGTTGATGTCGATGTGGTTAGGGTCCAGTGATATGCGGATCACACCAACGCCGCAATAGCCGCACTTTCTCTATCACCTACACAGTCTAACTGAATATGGATTAGCGTGTAACCGGCAAGCACAGGTAAAACTTCTTACTCTCTGAGGAAAACTCATTTAGTGTGTGTGTATCAATCGTGTTCCGTCCGAGGCTCTAATACCCCTGCCCCAAGTTCAAACATCCCATCTTCACTACCGCTTGGCAACATGACCCCAGCGACCGAGAATTGCAACACTACCCACAAGAACGAAATTACTGCTCGTCTGGAGGGCCGATTGTCTGCTCCCAAGTTCGTACTTCACAAGAAGAAGTGGTCCTCAGTCGATGAACGAATTCGAAGATGCGACATTTGCAATGTAATATGCGCATCTGAAAGCCAATTACAACGTCACGCTAAGATACACAGTGATCTAGCTAGATGCCCGTTCTGCCATCGAAAGATCTACAAAAGTCAATGGGATTTGCATATATTTTACGAGCGCCGAATTCGAGTGCCGTGCTACATTTGCCTCGAGGCCATGCACGAGGAAGAACTTCCGAGATGTGATATGTTCGATGTTTTTGAAATGCTTGTCCATTTCACCCAGTGTCATGCTGAGATAATTCATGATCGGTCTATTGATGCGTTAATGGAGCCAGTCAACCACTATGTGAAGACAGCAATTCAGTGTTATCCTTTCCAGAAATTCAGAGTCGAATCCAAATAGCTCCAATTAAGTTAAACCATCCTAATTACTTAAAAATAAATATACATGCTCTCCCATATTCACTCAATCACCTCTTGTTAGCCGCACCGCTTGCGGCTAGATAAATGTCCTTAAGATAACCGCCTCGAAAGATCCTGAAATGACACCCTCCCACGATTGGCAATTTCTTCTGCTAAAGGATCTAACAGGTCTGCATTATCCAACCGCACTACCCAGTTGCCATCGTCTACTATCAGACCCAGCTCCTGAGCCACTCTGCGCTCTAGGTCGTTATTCAACTTTGCCTTTCCTTCTTTTTGCAATGTGTCCCGTATTCTCTCAGTCGACTCGGCCTCTTTGACTCTTTGCTCAGCTTCTTGCTCACGGCGAGCAGTCTGCCTTGCTTTAATGCTTGCCTCTGCTTGCTTTTCCTTCAAAGCCCTGTGCATCTTTTCTTCTGCAATCGTCTCTGCATGCTGTTCTTCGTATTGCTTCATTGCTTCTCTTTCTTCCTCGCCCCTCTGACGCACAGCTTCATTATATGCCCTGATCTGATCTCGTCTCTCAAGATTGCGCATCTTCTTTTTGCCGACAATCTTGGATCTATCCCGTCTACGGGCAGCAGGAATAGCTTCTCTCACCACAGGGTCTGCATCCTCTTGTTCTGCTTGCAAGTCTGGTACGTCGTCGCCGCCTTCTTCCACTTCGAAGCCCTCTTGCTCCATTGCTTCGTTAATCTCCGCATCAGCGTACTCTTCGCCGTCGATATCTACAACAAGAGGTTCAGTCTCCTCAGACCTCCTCGAAGGTTCTTGATGAACATAATATAATACTACTGCTGAAAGCAGCAGCACGGGCGTCCATTGAATTAACTCCCGCAACATTGGTCATGCAATGAGATGTCTCGAGTTTGCGGGGCCGTACTATACCGGCGGGCGCTCCCAAATGTCGCACACCATCGCCAAAAATTTCAGGCCTACTCGACGACAACCCCAGCTTACACAATAATGTTCAGTCTCAAGCAGGGGCTTCAGGCGATCCAGGCCCTCAAGCCTATCCCTTTGGCAACAAAGATGATCACACGAGGAAAGAGGACGGCACGAAAGGGGTTGCAGCCTGGTGCACAGAGGCTGGTGACTATGCTGAGTGTATTCAGCGCGCGAAAGAAGCAGCCGCGACGATTAAAGCTTGCATTGGAGGATTCGGTGCGACACAAAACTGTCCAGGCAGCCTGGAGGATACACATGCGAGAAAAGCGACTTGCAAGAGAAGATACTTTGAAAATACAATACGATTTGATGGAGGAGGCCGCGGAGGAACTACAAAAGACAAATGAGTATCTCTACAACGAGGCAAACATGCGTCAAAAGGGTAAACGATTCACGCCCGAAATGCGAATTCCAACCGATACACCACCAAATCAGCCATGGCAGTTCGAATGGACTCCAGAAACTGCTCCAAAGAGTAAATAAATTATCAATTATCTGTACATATTCATAGATGAACAATCCTAACGACTATTATGTTTTTCATTGAGCCGCGCGAGTTTTTTTTTCTTTCCTTTCGAGATTCTCTATTACCATGGCGAAAGAGAATTTGGTATGGCAGATTGATCTGCTTGAAGGCAAGCTAGAAAAAGAGACCAGGCTATTTAGAGCTAAGAAAGCTCTTGAAAAAGCTGCCAAAAAATCTGATAAAACTGCGGCTCCTAAGGAAGATTTGGAGAAGGAAGTGATCAAGCTCAAGAGAAAGCTAGTTGACAGAAAAATACACCATGGCCAAAAGAGTATAAACCGAGAGCTCAAACCTGCTTTGAAAGTTGAAAAACTCAAGCTCAAGCGAAAGCAAGCCAAGGAACCCAAGGAGCAGTATGAAAGGGAGCTTAAAGTACTGGACGAGATGAGCGCAGAGGAACTAGCACCCGAAATCGCGACAAGAGCTATCAAAAAGCATTTCATGAAGACGAAAAACTACCAAGAAAACCCACCCGCATTTTTATCATCAAGCATAGTCCAGCAAGTACTGGATTTGAACAATAGTAGGCACACAGATATCGAGAACAATATCATATCGAGGCTAGTCAAGGCCGGTGGAATCCACAAGGCATGCGAGGACTTGATAAGAAGTATAAACAACGCTGCGAGAATCAACAAAGATGACAAGGTTGCTCAGAGAGCTAGCAATGAGGAAGATAGTGAAGATGAGGAGGAAGAGAAAGAGATTAGGAAGCGGGATGTGAAGGAACCGAAACAGAACTCAAGGGAGGAAGCTAAGAAGAGATCGAACGAAGATGAGGAAGAGAACGATGTTGAAGATGAAGACGATGAAGATGACGAAGAGGAGGAAGATCCATTTATGATGCCGGCATTAGCTACAGGTTACATTTCTGGATCTGACGACGATGAAGCTGATCGTGATGTACATGTCAAGTCACTAACACAAGTACGTAAGAACCGACGAGGCCAACGAGCTAGGAGAAAGATTTGGGAGATGAAGTACGGTAATCGTGCCAACCACAAGATTCAGGAAGAGAAGGAAGAGGCAGCCCAAGCAGCAAAGAAGGCAGAGAAAGAGAGACGAAAGGAAACGCAAAGAAAACGCCAATTGCAGGAAAAGCAAAAGTTCGATGCCAAGCCGCTCCACCCGTCGTGGGAAGCGAAAAAGGCCACGGCTGCTCCAGTCAAGTTCGAGGGCAAAAAGATCACTTTCTAGATTTTATAATTGCCTTAGATTTAACATGCATATTTTGTTTACAGAATAATTTTAAGATTCCGTAGTCAAAACGCTTCTGCAGCTGTCAGAAAGATGCAGAATGGTAACATCTGCCGTCGCAGGGCCCAGGGCTCCCACCCGCAATTCCGTGAGTTGAGGCGCTAATTACTATACTTTATCTCATCAATTGAACCACCAAAAAATCCTCATCACTCGAATGTCATATCCGCCGCAGGTCTCCAAAGCGGACGAACAAGCGACTGTCACTGCGATTGAGCATTGGTCATTGGGCCATGGTTTGGTTCTACTGGACAGTGGCGACAAACCGAATGCGTGCCATGCCCCTGTGACCCTGTACCCGACGCCATTTCTTAAGGAGTCGTTCGAAAAAGCTCGAAGCGTACAGAAAACGTATAATGAGCTTTATTATACTGCTGCATCTAACGAAGAGTGGCTCATCAATGTGATTACCGAGCTTGCAGATTTCGATCCTGATTTTACTGGTAAATTGATGGAGGTACATATTAAAGCGCAAAAGGCATTGAAAGCGGCGGGAGAAGCTAGCAGGCAGACACTTACCGGTGGGCTTTTCCGATCAGACTACATTACTACCAAGCAAGGCGCCATCAAGCAAGTAGAGTTCAACACGGTCTCGGTCTCGTTTGCCGCGCTGTCGACGCGAGTGTCTGAGCTTCACAATTTCTTAATCAAGAACGAGCTTTATGGAGTCGACTATGATCCTGAAACGGTGCCTGTTTCGCCGTCTCTGCAGAAAATGGCCAAGGGGTTGGCTAGCATGCACAGTGGGTACCTAGACAAGAGCAAGACCGAGGAGGTGACATCCTTGCTGATGATTGTGCAGCCTAACGAAAGAAACGTCATGGACCAGCGATTAATCGAGTACGAACTAAGTGAGAAGTACAATGTGGTCACGGAGCGAATGACACTGGCCGAAGTGCAGGACAAGCTATGCCTAGTCGACGGCAATCGTCTTGTCAATAAGCAGTCTGCTGTAGAGTACTCGGTAGTCTATTACCGTGCCGGATATTCGCCAGATGATTATCCATCTAAAAAGGAGTGGGCTGCTCGATTGTTCCTGGAGTGCTCGTACGCTATTCAGTGCCCCTCCGTCTTGACGCAACTTTCGGGGGCAAAGAAAATCCAGCAACTACTTTCGCATAGTTCTGTGATTAAAAAGGTCGCGCCGCAATTGAGCCAAGCTCAGATCGACTCTATTGTCGACACATTTGTGGCAATTCATCCACTGGATGACAGCACCCCTGAGGGTCGTCATGCTAGAACATTGGCCTTTGACCATCCTAAAGATTATGTCCTTAAGCCTCAGCGAGAGGGCGGCGGGAACAATATCTACAAGGAAAACATTCCTGGATTTTTGACAAGCATTCCAAAAAGCAATTGGCCAGCATATATTCTTATGGAGCTGATCCAGCCTCCCGACATGGCCAACAAGATCCTCCGCACAGGCGAGGTGCACGATGGCCCTATTGTATCGGAACTGGGCGTGTTTGGAGCAGTTTTATGGGACCGTGACACAAAGAAGTGTCTATTGAACGAAGAGTGTGGATGGCTTTTGAGATCCAAGCTTCAATCAAGTGATGAAGGCGGCGTGGCTGCTGGCTTTGGCTGCATTGACGGTGTGTACCTTGTAGAATAGAGTGGTGTGTTTAAATAATACTCTTACCTTATAAATACTTTCTGCTACTACAGCTTTTTTTTTCACATAAATTACATAAGACTAATTAATTCACCTGCCAATTCATTACACAGGCGTTGGCGGTCGAGTTTGCTCATTTCCGTATTCTCGCGTGCTAGTCTGAGTTTGGCCATGAATTTTTCAAGGTTCTCCACATCTTGCTCTGACCCTTGATTGGTTATAGATTGATTGTAGTTGAGACTCGTAATAACTTTAGCTATCTGCTCTCGGTCATGTTGCGATAAGTTTTCGATATCAAAATCATCAAGGTCGAGTTCGTCGTCGCCATCGTTAGGATCGTCAATATCTACATACTCGTCTCCCACTGACACATCCTCCATCGAGCCCCAGCCATACGACTCGAGCGCCTCCTTAGCTCTTGTGATACCTATCGTTTCCCCGTGCATATTTCTGTCTCGTTCAGCCAGCGATATAAACTCAAACCCGCTCTCTATCGCCAGCTGCTCCATCTCTGCTTGAAGATCATCGTTCAGTAGCTGCTTTGAGGCAGCAATACATACTCCGTCCCACATTTCGCTTTCAAGGACGGCGACGAGATTTGCCATTTCCGCTAGATCTTGTCGAAAATCCCTACCACTTGAAGGGTCGAATGTGAATATTACTGCGCCAAGGACATCACGCACTTCTCTCGCCTCATCAGAGCAAAATGTCGCTGCCCATTCGGTCACTCCATCCTCGCCATACCCTTTGTATTCATCTACATAAATGTCCACATCAGCAGAGTAATACTTTGTTTCGAAACGATGTTGATGTATTAGCCCGGCGTGAGAGTCGGTGTGCAGCGTTGATGGAACGGTACCTGTGAGTCCTGCAATTCGTTAGTTTTGGCTTGGGGGAAATCATCCATATATATGTGATCCATACCCTTGATGAATGTGAGCTTCCCTGATTTCGGAGGCCCCACAATTAAAATTTTGTTGCGAGTAGGCATATGCGTTTGTTTTGTAGGTCTGTGAGAGTGAATGTACCGGTAGATAGATGCCTTGGAATTTCGGTCGAGTAGTTTAAGATCGACAGCGGGGCACGTGATGTGATCTTAAATTGGAGAAGTAAGCTTTTAACCACAATCGTTCACACTGAAAATTGACTTCAGGCTATCAAATAATTTAGATTGGAGAGTAGAAAAAAATACCGATAAAGATTATGTTTGCATTATGGTGTAATACCTGTTAAATTTCAGATGTACAATAGACATGTCTGCAACCCACATCGATAATTTCAGCCATTTAAATAAATAAAATGCATTATATAATTGTACAATAAAGCAATTTCATCATGAATCGTCTTAATTATTTGCCAAGAAGCTGCTCCATCTCCTCAAACTCTTTGAAGTACATGTCCCGCAACGGTTGGTCAGGGCATGCCCACATCTTATCGTGCATTGCCGAAGTACCACGATTGTAGTCGTCAATAGTTGGGAAATTGGCTACCCATCGTCCAGGGGTGAGTCTAGCCCATGGAGTTGCGCCAGTGAGATTGTGTGCGTAGTTGAGTAGTCCTTGATCCATAGAACCCTCATCACCTCGCTGCTCTGGCAATTGAAGGATCGACTCATAACGCTCAAACATCTGCTTATCGGGCCTAAGCATCATGAAGCCTGCATTGAACCATCTGTCAGGAGCAGGTGGTCGCGACGCGCCTGCGCCGTGAACATAGTCGGACGCTGCAAACAAGTATTCTACTGGTGCAGGAAATTCGTCAGAAGGTTCATCAACATGCGGTCGCTTCTTTATTATCGATGCAGCAGGGTCGTCCCAAATCTCGTCCATCGCGTGTACAATGTATAAGTCGCTGTCAAGGTAGAGCACCTTGTCGTATTGCTCGAGCTCCCATACTCGGAACTTGGTCATTGTATCGTGCCATCGTTCGGGGCCAGACTCATAGACTGGACCAGCATTGATGTAGTCAACTTCCTGGACAATCATGCCATCTTGACGAAGCTTTTCTCGTCGCGATTCTGGCACGGTGGGTGTGACCAATACGACCACAGGAATATTTCGAACAGTCTTTGTCTCGTTTTTGTGATGCAACTTATATCCGATCATGCGCACCATATTGTAATACAGATCCTCTTCATCCTCTTTAGCTCTCGAGGTTAGTACTGTCACGTACGCGAGCTTCTCCTGTTTGAGAATTGAAGGCACATAGTGGTCGGGCACGTATTCGGTGAGTCTGCTGGAGAAAAAGACTACACAAGTGAGCAAGATGACACAAGCAGCAACTTCGAGTGCCACGAGCTGTCGCTTAGCCAGCATCTTGTTATTGGCGAATGATTAACAAAAAAGTCCAAAAGACAGGGGAGGATGGAGAACAGAAAAGTCGGGACTTAGGGAGGTGGCAGCCAGCAAGGGAGGTTTTTTAGACAAGTTATTCTTGGTGATATAAGGAGTGGTCTGGATGCAGCCTCCAAGCTGCAGGGTGAGACTTGTGTGTATCTGCCTCGCTTAGAGAAAAACTCAGATCCTTTGAAAAAAAAATGTGGAAGAATGGCGCGCGCGGCTGCTGCCGATAGTACTTTGTACAAGCCGATCTTTACTGGTTTGAGATTTTGTCAATGCTCCAAGGAGATCCGTTCATTCCAATGGCCGACCGTGGAGAAGAACTGGACAGTGTCCACCCTTTGTTATAAGCTCAATAATTTTTTTCGCCATGTACCAAAATTGATCGCACCGCATAAAATCCGCCGGATGCGGAACCTTATAAGCTTTCACTGCAGTTTTCAAAGAACCGGACCCACATGTATAAATCAGACCAGATGCACTTTATAAAGCACTTTAAACAAATCAGACCAGATGCACCTTATAAAGCACTTTGAATATTTAAATGAAAAGAGATGGGATTTAATTATATTTTGTGTCTTATTCTCCCTACAGTGCGGCTCGTTTAAAAAAATACTTCGAGAACTTAAATGAGCGCAAAGCTTTTATCCGCGCTAGCCTGGTGGATTTAAATGTCCAACCGGACCGACTCTCGAGAGTTAAATGGCTCCGTAGCTTGCTCACTAAAGAGTTGAATGTCTTTCAGATTCACCTTGCCCAGCTTGTGGAGATTCCATTTTCTAGGGCCGAAACCAGTTATTCATTTACACGGTCAATCGTTTCCTCTACCACCGTGCGTTGTTGAACTTGACTTGACAAGCTGCCGAATTGTTTCAAGTTTCTTAGAGCATGTCCGAGTGTTTTCGATTCTCTTGAAACGACTACACTGAAATCGATCGGTCTCTGAATTCGACCCGCCAGCATGAGTTTGGCGTTTCTTCTAGCTGCAATTCGTTACGAGGACAAATTTCGCTAATTGAGAGGTATTGAATGGTCATGGATCGCTAAGTAAACTTTAATGTGTTGTATTTGCCGTGGAGTTTGAGGAGTATCTCAAGTAAACTTCTTGTAGTCGAGGCTTTTCTTAGAACGAACCGGAGACACTTGGGCTGTAATCCAAGATTATAAGGTGGTCAAAACATTTAATAGAATCATGAGCAGTTCTTCGAGCTCCTGATTTTGCTCTTTCTCTAAGGACCAGAATTCTGGCCCGCCTCACAAGCCCTCCAAGATGTGGCGCGCACGCATCGACCTGCTTAGAACAAGGTCGCCTCACTTTTATAGTGACTCCACATTAGAACCACACATACCTGTCCTCCACAGTGCACAACCTTCAATTAACATGAGCTCCAAGCAGCCGCCGCGAGGGCCAAATACCCAAGATGCATCTTCATCTTCCTCGGGTGCCACGGTCTTCAACGGCCATGTCCTGCCGCCGGACGATTCCAAACCTGACGAGCCGCCGCCCCCGTACTCCCCCGCTGATCCGAATCTTGGTAACAGTGTAAATTACACTCCACCAGGACTACCACCTCCTCAGCCTCCAAGACCTCATACAAATACCTATTCTTCAACTTCCAACAATTACGGTTATAACAATAATCACGGTAACAATCAGAACAATCAGTGGAGGCCGCCGCCTCCTGCAGCGAGACCTAATGCAGGGTATCCTGGATCACGACCTTCACAGCAATACTCACCAGCTGCTAACATCCGAGGACGTCCTGCACCGCCTCCACAACAGCAAAACTCACGAGTGCCGTTCACGTATCCGGCTGGGTATTGGTGTACGAAATGCAACAACACTGGAGTAAAGCTTAAGAACGGAAAGACTTGCCAAGACTGTTACAGGAACTTTGCGCATCAAAGTTCTAACGTCCAAGTGATGCCGACTATGGGATCTAGCATGTTTGGTTTTGGATTTCCCATGAGTATGGGCTACAGTAGTGGTGGAATGGTTCCTGGCGCAAGAGTTGTTCGGCCAGGAGATCCGTCACTGGGTGGTATGCTGTGTGGTAGATGTCGAGGCACTGGTGTCATTTATGAATTCCTGTTTGACGATACGTGTCCGACGTGTAGGGGTGTAGGGCGGCTTTTTTGAACGGTTTTGCGAGGATTTGTGCACTAGACTTTGTGACTATACATATTTTTTATTTATTTATTATATCGAGCATTGTATCATGACTTAATTGCTACTTTCTGCATATTTAACTTGAAGTATTGCAATGGACATTCATTTAATTCAGTTCGCCATCAATTAAATCAAATTCTTTATTTATTTAAATCAGAAAGTCCTCCTCACAAACATCTATTTAAATGAGCAAGGTGCATTTAATTCAAAGAACTGTGGATTAATAAGAAATGGCCATACATTCTATGACTTTAACATATGCTCCTTTAATTGTTCTTGAGATTTAAATGATGGCGATTACAATTTAATTACCATTAAATGAGTGGTACTGGGGTTTAACCACCTTTGAGATACGTACTTATCGTGTCACGCGACTCCGGTACATTTGCATCCACACGGCTCCGCTCAGTTCTTGGCTAGAGGAATATTTGCTGGCAAAAAAGCTTGGGGGATATTAGGCAAAATACTGCTCGTCAGGTTTGTTCTCTATCGATGATATTTCTAATGTTTCAACCACGAGCCGCGTGGTAAGTGGCGGTAAGATTCTACGGTATGCGATGCCAACTCGAAATCTGCAGATAATACCGAGTTGCTAGTGTTTATTTTCTTAACGGTGATGTATGTCTCAAGAGGATGTGCTCATAATCCAATGATCTTGTGTGTACAGTACCGGTATCTTCTCCTCAAATGGATGCATCGGAAGCATCGCCTAGCAATCTGAAATCAAACACGCGGCTTCTCAGTGGATGCAAACGACCTTCTTTCCATTCGCTAGAGGATGAAAAATAAAAAAATAGAACCGGCAGTTGCCGCAACAGCTGTGATTAAATTAGAGTGTACCCACGCAGCTCCACCGAGAAGAGGCAGAACATCCGAGATGCAGCTGCAGCTGCAGCCAGAAACCCATTGGTTGCGTCATATTTTATTGTTCGGGAAGCCCTAAAGCTCATCTAGGTCCTGTCCCCTGAGAAAATTTCGCCCAGTGCAGCTTCGCAGTGTGAATTTGCCGACGCACGCTTCAAGCCCACAGAGCTCTCAGTTCTGTTGAGCCGCCTAGGCGGATGTTTCTCCCACGCAACGCACGTGCGAGTCAAACAAAAAAAAATGCTGTATGGAAAATAAAATGTTTTAGTGAAGACACACAGCTCATCGGTTTAATATCTCTCTGACAAGACGAGTAAGGAACCATAATGCGCCGAATGCTCCGAAGAGGACCATAAAGCTATTCACGCAAAATAATACCGCACACACACATGTGTTTGGATTTTATTTTGTTCCTCTACAGCACGATGAGACCTCCTATGCATAATGCGCAGTTGTGACTACCGAGAGCCACTACCACTGTACAGTGTCCAATTTCTTCGTTTAAGGGCGGAATTTTAAGGGGTACTGCAAACCCATCTGTCAGAAAAAAAAAATTAAAGGAGCTCTAGAAGACCTTGGCACTCTCTTTCTCCAGAGGTCTTTTTTTGAACCTTCTGTGCCTGAGAGAGAGAAAGAGAACACCTTCTCCAGTTGCAACCAGCCAAGAGCTTCTAGAAACAGGAATCTCAAACACCAAAGAACCAGATTGTATCTTAACCAAGAACACTTATCTCTGTCTTTCCCCCCAAATCGGCGCCCTCAGCCCCTCCCCCGAGTCGTTCTTCCTCTGTGGTGCCGTACCGCCCTCGCGGAGAGACTTATTTTTTTTCTTCTTAAGCTGAACGGTATTATCCTGTCGATCAAACCCGGGCAAACTTATTTTTTGTGCCTAACCGTCTCTCAACGGCTTGCTCTTCTCTTATAACGGCCAGTAGTCCCTTTTCTTCCCATTCTCTCCCTCTTTCTCTCGCTCTCACGCTTATCAACCGCTCTCATGACTGTCGACCAATACGACACCCGTTCACTGCACTCGGTCGACAGATCTGCTGCGCCCAAATACAGACAAGTTGGCCAGTTTAACTTTTTCGACTCACATGATGATTATTCGCCATCTCATGGCAGCATGCCAGCGCCACTAGGCCTCCAGCCACAGGGTCTCCAGCCATCAAGATCCGTCTCAGCACACCACTTTGCTCGGCCATCTTCAGCAAGTACCAGCACTAGCAGTAGCGGCGGTACTGGTGTGCCCAACTTCTCGGTAAATTCGCATCGCTATGGCGGGGTCTACTCCCACGACGTGAACCAGTTCAACCTGCAATCGAACGATTCGGACACTTCGTCCACCCTCAACTACGACACAGATATTGCTCCACGATTCAGGCGCAACGCCCCAGCAGCTTTTGATTCACTATCGGCAGTAAATCTGCCGTTTAGAGCTGAAGAGTTTGCGCTACCTGTCAGGGAGCGACCTCAGGCCCTCGGCCCAGCATTCTCCGACGAACTTCCGAGCAAGCCTCCATTTGAGTATCCAGATGGTTATCACTGCGAAAAGTGCAAAAATACCGGCATCAAAATTAAGGGAGGCCGAAGTTGTACGATATGTTATGAGAAATTTGCCCAACAGGATCCATCTGTCACTATTCTCAATCCACCAATCTCGACCCGGCAGTTTGAGAAGCACAGCGCCCTCTCGAAGACTCGGGAAGTACGGAAGCGGTCGAGATTCGTCAACCCACTGCTCAAGGTCATCGATCCTCTGCCAGATTGTCCTCCTGTAATGGTCAAGTATGGTGATATGGCCCCGTTGGTCGTCACTCCTGGTGACCCAGCTATCGGCGGTACCGTTTGCGGTCGGTGTAGAGGTATTGGCGTGATCACTGTCGATGTGATTTACGAAACCACCTGCAGAACCTGTAGGGGTCTTGGACGATTGATTTAAAGTTCGTATAGAGATGCATATTTTGTTAGAGATACTAACATTTTTTTAATGACTAATTTTTATTTTTTTTTCCCCTTAAATATCCTAAGGTATCACATCAAGTATGAGAGGTCTGGTAGGGAGTTGACGATTCTGTGCACAACTTCATCGTCGGATGATTTCGATTGCTGCTTCGTTTTTGATACAGGTCCAAGTTTGAATGTCGTCGAAGGTGCTGCTTTCTGCGATATTTCCCCTGTTGTGGCTACAGCCGTCTGTACATGAGATGTGGCCGCATGTTGCGCCGCCACAGCCGCAGGCGGCGAATTAGAAGCTGGAGCAAGTGGAGGCGGTGAGGGAGTGTCTGTTTGGAAATCACCCCAGTCATCATCATCCTGATCGAGCTCTTTCGGAGGTGGCGGAGGCCGAGGCGGCTGAGGAGGCTGCGGAGGCATGGTGTGTAGATTAGGTATAGGCTTTGCAGGTATCATTTCAGTAGGAGATGCCAGAGCATTAGCAAACGACGATGGAAGCACGACACTTGATCTTTTCGATTGTGGTACCGGATTGCTCTCGAATATCGAGAAAGGGTCGTCAACTGCTTCTTGTTTGGGTGCATGCTTGGGTAATGGCTTGGAGTCGAAGATAGCAAACTGGTCAACTACCGCAGGCGGTGGGCCGTTGGCAGGAGCTAATGCGCTCGAGGGCCTTTCTGGAGGTGAAGGCTTGCTAAATACAGATACAGAATCTGAAACCAATGGAGGAGTGTTAGATGTTGATCTACTTTTGGTCGAGGAGGATAGATGGTCGTACGCACGTACTGGTTTCATCTCAGTTGGCGAAGCAAGTTGGTCAGCAAATGATGCTGGAAGAACTGTACTCGATGTAAATGTAGGATTCATCGGTGAAGATCTCCCTGAAGCAACTGTACTGACTGATGCCTGCCTCGAATGATTTCGAGGGCTATGAAAGGGCGGTGGCCGTGAAGTTATGGACGGTGTTTGAGGCATGGCTGTAGGCCAATCATCCATACTTCCAGTCGAAACGGGCACACCACTAACGCTTGCAGTCTTTGCATGGCCCTTGATTTTGTCTATTCTCAGCGGTGTGGGCCGCTTGATGCTGATATCGTCTGCTGGACGTGCCGTTGAACTAAACCGCTGCTGAACTGGCGGTTGCATTTGATGAGAGGGTCGGGTTTGTGGAGTATCACTCACTACCCTCGTGGAGGCTTCTTTAAATTGAGGTGCGATCGGTGCTTTCACAGAGGCGGATCGCTTGTTAGCCCATCCGAACAATGCGTTTCTAGATTTGCTATACTCCCGCTCTTTCCAATGCTGGAGGACCTTGAGCACCTCACCCTCCACCGCACTGGCACGCCACCTCACAATGGGATCAGGCTTCGAATCAACGCAAACAAATTGTCTGGTGGGCCTGCGAAATTGGTTGTATAGTTTGCGTGGATTTGTCGATGAGCCGTCGGAATGAATGTCGAGAACCGTTCCTTCCGGATGGCCCGTCAAGGGAGGCGAGGTGATAGATGCACAAATGGATGCCAGGTGTGTTTCCACGTCATAAATATTAAGTTTTGTAGGTTCCAGATGGTGCTGGTCAATATGTTCTAACATAGTGGGCGCTGTTACAGTTGGTGATGACCCTGTTTCAGGAGCCTCTGAATACTCCTCGAAATCGTCAAACTCATTAAAATCGTCGTCATCGTCGTCGTCATTGTCATTATCATGAGATACATGGAGTTCGGAGGACCCTGATTCCACACTCTTGTCGTGGCCTTGTGCCGGAGTTACTAGTTCTTCGGTCGGTATGCTCGAAAGATCTGTCGACTGTCGTCCATCATCTTGTTCCGGTTCTATCTCAACTGCAGCTTTATCAACTCCGTCCTTCACTTCAGATTCTTCTTCATCTGCATCAACCTCTAGCTTCTTTGTCGTATTATAATCGTCTACTTTCCATGCACCATCATTATCTACCGCATCACTCCATTCATTCGTGCTGTTACCTTTCCACGGATCTTCGTTCCATACGTTCGCATCGTCGTCACCCCATACGTTCGAGCTTCCCTCTATCTCCTTGTCGCTTTCTATGCGATCCATACCCTTGCCTGGCCTTAACACCTTCCCACAGTGTGTCTCAGGTGGTTGACCAAAGTTTAGTTGATTCACTAAAAGAGGTGCGGGTCCGGCGCCGTAAGTAGAAGCGGGTGCGTGCGAGAGAAGACACATTGAAAAATTCAAGCCTTTTGACTCACGCTGCCCTTCTCCACGCACAGAATACAAAGCGAAAAATGTCGGAGCACAAGAGAAGACCCTCGCAACCTTACGATTATGCCAAGTATGAGGAGCATCTCAAGCGGTCTCCAGATGCCCGGCCAGCAAGCCCATACACTAACCGAGTGGTGGACGCCAACGGCTTGGCTTGGCCCAGTGAGGGAGCCAAGGAGCGAAAAGAAGAGTCGCAAGAAGAAACCGAGGCTCGAACAAAACGAATTGCAGATGCAGTGACGACTATTCTGCAAGAACTTGGAGAGGATCCATCCCGAGCAGGATTGTTGGAGACTCCAG
Source organism: Blastobotrys petasosporus (assembly GCA_030580095.1). Lineage (NCBI taxonomy): Eukaryota > Fungi > Ascomycota > Dipodascomycetes > Dipodascales > Trichomonascaceae > Blastobotrys > Blastobotrys petasosporus. The sequence continues at coordinate 57,842 of JAKTSG010000019.1, forward strand.
AGAGATATGCCAAGGCAATGCTCTATTTCACACAAGGGTACCAACAAGACATGAAAGCGGTAATCAAGAATGCAATCTTCGAGGAGGACCACGATGAAATGGTAATTGTCCGTGATATCGACATTTACTCTCTCTGCGAGCATCATCTTGTTCCGTTCCATGGAAAGATCCATATCGGATATATCCCTGACTCGCGGGTCATTGGCTTGTCCAAGCTCGCAAGACTAGCAGACATGTTTGCTCGACGACTACAAGTACAGGAGCGGTTGACAAAGCAAGTCGCAATGGCGCTATGGGAAATCCTACAACCCCATGGCGTTGCAGTGATTATGGAAGCCAGTCATATGTGCATGTGTGCTCGAGGAGTGTCCAAGAGCGGTTCATCGACATCAACCAGTTGCATGCTTGGAGCATTCAGAGAACAGCAAAAGACTCGAGACGAGTTTTTGACCTTGATTCGACGATGATCCCACCCGTGGACACATTCAATGAACAAAAATATACAATAAGCTTCAACGACTTATGGAACGAGATTAACGATTATTCAACTTAATTTAACTATTTAACATCATCACTGTACAGGCCGCCTGCTTCAACACATACAGGCGAGATATAAAATATATATACATTGTGTATCACCAACTATTTTTTTTATTTTTATATTCTATTACTTAGTGGGTGCCCAGTAGCGGTGTTCGGAGATGTGCGAGCATGATGAACAGCGAGCCGCGTGTCGAGCGGCAAATTGATATTAACATTCCTCTAACATACTAGCGTACTTTTCAGTCCTAGCTCATTTACCACCATTGTTTCACCGCTTCGAGGAATTCGTGAGAGATGGCCAGATCCAGGCATTTCGAGTTTGAGATCCAGAGACTAGCAGTAACTCTAAATTAGAGCGAATGCTCCGGGGCATATATATATTAAAGACAGTGATAGACCTCGCTAAAGTGAGCACTGGCACATTGATAGAATTCTAATTTGCGTGTTTTTATTCGATCATATTTGAAAAGTATAAAGTCATGTGCGAGTACTAATTTAGGACTGACCGCGTGGCTTTATTCTCCGAGATGAGTTTCATAAACAGGGTAAAATCGTGCAACAGATGCTAATAACCCGAGGCCGATATTTCTTGCCCGATTTAAGCACCCGGGGTGCCTGATCGGGATAGGTGATTTATACGTGAGTGGTAGCATCGGCCCCGACCAGCCGCATTCAAGGCGGCGTACCTAGTTCAAGTTTGATGGATGCTGCAGCAGCTCTGGATTTGTGGAGACCCGTGGCCATACAGGTGTCTAAAGTCTAAAAGTATAGGATATGAATCGATATGATGTTTTTTGTTCTAAGTTGAAGGCGTTAAAAAGGCGGCTGAAGGCACACACACGCACCATGGCGGGAAGCCGACGGGTTGCCGCCAGAAGGGGTGTTGTACTATTTGCAAGTTTATGTGGCACAATCGGCACAATCCGCGAGTGTTACTGAAAACTTCAAAAAATATATTATAGATTCACGGAGAAGAAGGAAGCCTTGGGCGGTTCAACGGAGCTCCTCTTACAGTCGTCGACAAGTTGTGAATGTATGATAGATCAAATATTATTCAAAGGCTCTTAATTTGCCAGTACCAAACGAAGTCAAGGGGCGTGTATCATGCAAAGTTATCTGCTACTGGGTCTCAAAAAGCCACTCGGAACTCCCTAAGATTGCACCTTGAGCGTGAAGAAAAGCGTCACAAGGCGGTGCGGAGCTCCGCAGACACTGGTATGTAGCGCGGCTGAGAAGACGTGACTTTGAACTTTTTTTTTCTACTCCGCAGTATATATAAAAGTACATGTCTCGAAACACCCAATTTTCGAACCTCCCTAATAATAACTAACAAAAATAACAATGGTCAAGTTTGTGGTCGTCGGAAGCGGCTTTGCCGGCCTCGCTGCAGTCTCCAATGTGCGAAAGCTCGTTCCTGATGCCGAGATTGTGGTCATCTCTCCTTCCTCCAAGCTTTACTACAACCCTCCGGCGCCACGAATTTTGGTCGAGCCGGAGCATATCGACAAGATTTTCACCGATTTGAGTGACTTTATCAAGCAAAAGAATGCCCAATTTATCCATGACTCGGTGACTGCAATTGACTTTGACGCTAATGTTCTCACTGTCAGCAAGGGCGATGAGGTCACTTATGACTATGTGCTTCTTGCTTCAGGCACCAAGTCGTCGCACATTGCGTGGAAGCTAGACGGCGACTACCAAAAGTCGCGAGATGGTTTGATCGAGTTGGGCAAGCAGATCAAGGCAGCCAAGTCTGTTGTGATCGTCGGTGGAGGCCCAACTGGTGTCGAAGTGTCTGGTGAAATCGCTTCGAATTATCCAGACACTGAGGTCACTCTCTACACTGGTGACAAGCAGCCCTTGAACCTGGGCCACGACAAGGTTTCCCGAAACGCTACTAACCAGTTGAATAAGCTGAATGTCAAGATTATCAACAATGTTTTGTTGGAAAGTTCCAAGCAAGTCGGTAACAAATGGGAGTTGTCGTTCAAGGACGGTTCAAAGGTCACCACCGATGTGTACGTTCCAACATTCGGCGCCACTCCGTTGACTTCTTATATTCCAAAACAGTACCTCAATAACAAGGGATTCGTTAAAGTGGATAAGAACCTGCGAGTCGATGGTGTACCAAATGCTTATGTCTTTGGTGACATTGTTGCCAACTCGAGCGCCACAATCGTTGACATTCTCTATGCCCAGACTGGCGTTATCAATGCCACTTTGAAGCACGATTTGGTCGACCAGAGTTCCAAGCTCAAGGAGTACTCTCCTCAAGGGTCGTTGACAATTTTGGTCCCCATCTCAAAGAACGGCGGTGTCGGTGCGGCGTTTGGATGGAGCTTGCCAAGCTTTTTGATTAAAACTGCCAAAGCGGGTTCCTTCTTCGTGGAGAAGGCCCAAGATCCATTGAAATAACTTCTTCCCCTTCCTTTACTGAGTCCATAGACTTTTTCTAATCTAATATATTATAATACACAATAACGTCATCTGGTGACTTGCGCCACTTTCAAGTGCACTAACTAAAATTCCTCAAAACTCTGAACGGAGGAGATGTGATCGACTTGCCGGCGGGGGTTCCGAGTGAGGTGAGTTCGGACTATAATATACACGCCAGGAGAGAAACTTAACTTGTGGTGGATATCTAGATAGATCTCACTAGAGGAAGAAACGGGCATTTCACAGGGACTTTTAAAGGCCGGTATGCACATAATGCCGGGATTCAGTACAGCTGAAGTCACACCAATCAGCCGTGCGATAGGTCCATGGGAGATTCAGAGAACTGGAAAGGTAAAGTATCCAGTGGAAAAGTGTCATATATTTGCCGTATAATATGAGATTGATCTTTATTTATGCCATGCCAAAGCAATGTGGAATTAAGCGTTTAAATATTGTGGTGCGAAATGAGCTATCAACCTGTATTAGCGTACTAACAAGTTCAACGCGCGCAGACATTTTTGATCATTCACTAATGCTCGTTCACAGATTCCCTCAGTTCCCGTCGAAAACGGTACAGATTCTATTATTCACAAATGTCACAAACGCCGCAGAGCTGAGATCTCAGCTGCTGAAAGGGAATGCAGAGTTCAATTACGCATTCGTGGCTGCTCAGACTGTGGTGTCGCTTGAGCATCTCCTCGCCGCTGTGTATCGGGCGTTGAATGACCAAGACCAGGATGCCATCAAAACCAAAGGAATTCACTCCGAGATAGTTTTCAGCTTATCACCGGGAACAAATATCATGGAAGCACTGCGACGATTCGGTGTGAGTGACGACTCGAAAGCGTTGTTTGCAGTGAAAATTGTCGAAGAAGACGAAGACGGGAGCCAGTATACACAGTTCTTACGAGAACACGTCAAGGGACAAGAGGTCGAAGTGGAAGATGAAGAGATACAGCAACTTACGGATCTCAAGCTTGTCAAAAAAGTACGTCCAAACGTTTCTCTATAACATCACCATTGGAAGATAACTAACTGAGCGATTACTAGTACTACAAGGCTGAACCTACTACAGATCAAATCATACCTATGATTGCCTTGAGGGGATTCAATTAGTTGAGACTGGTTGTTGTGGTTGGCCGGTTGATTTTTCCTTCTGGATATCACATCCAAGACCAAAGAATGCTTGGACGAGGGCTTGCTGGTATGCATCCTGCAATTTGAAGCCAGAAGCCTTGTAATGCAGATCGTTCTCCAGGCCCTCCATGAGAGGATCGTAATAGTCTTCTTGAACCTCGAATAAATATTGTCGTTGTCGATCGCCGTCAAATGGCGTGAACGGGGTGCCATTGGAGCCAATTGCTCGATTCGCTACTACTGCACTGCCAGAACCTCGTGGAGGTTCCATATTCTTTGCTTTTGTTTCGCGTAATTCCCGCATCCTTTGCTTTCTCTGCTCCTTGTGCTTTTTGCGTGTCTGCTCCATAATCTCCTCTGCGGTCGCATCGCTCGTGGCCAATTGTCGCAACGTATCCTGCCGCTGCTGTTCCTCCAACTCTTTATCAGCTTTATTCTTAGCAATCTGGTACTCCATTTCCTTTTGTCTTCGCTCTTGTTCAATCTTCTCCAATGCCACTTGTTTCCTACTTTCCTCCACTCTATGCTGATCAATGGCTCGAATCTCCTCCTTATTTAACCGTTCGTATTCTTGCATGCGTCTTTCTGTATCTTCAATATCTATATTATTCACCAGGTTGAACACAATATCTTCCACTTGTTCCAAGTAGTCGTTGTAATCCTTCAAGCTGCTGAAATGCTCCTCGCCACGGTTGTATATTCTCTGCACTCTACCTCGTATATTAACCTCCTTTTCCACACCAATATCCTCGAATTTTTGATCTGTAAATTTGTTTTTTCTCAGCGTCTTGTGGCATGCTGCGTATGGGCATGGCGCCGGACCCAGTGAGAATATGCGGTCGACGCACGACTCGCACATCTTGTGATAGCACTCTGTGCTCACCTTGAACTTCATGTCCGGGTTCAAGTACCTCGACGACTTGCAAATCGGACAGATATCTGGATTGTTAGTTGGATTCCTCGCTGGTGGCGTACCTGGGTCTATGCTCATTTTGATCTGATAGTGAATGTGTAATGGTAATGATCAGATCAGGGCCCGCGCAGCATTATTATAAAGCTGCCTTATAGTACAACATTGGCTATATAAATTGTGGCGACCGAGAAACAAACCATAATTTGTAACTCAAGTATTCATAATACATGTAAATCGAACTATTAGTTAAAATCACTGGTGGCGCTGACTTGAGACTTGGTTGCTTGCCAAGCCCCCATTAATCTCTTCTGAGTGCATTCTGATTTCTCCACAACAACATACATGGCAGGCTTAGCAACCTCGCACAATCTTCTCGCCGTGCAATGAAGCTGGACAAGAAATTCTGGCAAGAGCTGCCTAACAAAGCTCTACCTGCTATAATTCTAGGAGTTTCAGGGTTCGTCGCTTACGCTTACTGCTTCAACTACTGCTGGCAGCATGTTCACCAGCAACAACATCACGGCCGGGGCATTGCTGCGGTTCTCATTGCTATATTTTGCATTCTATTTATTCTCAGCGCCATCTCATGGCTACTTATCCTAATAATCGGGCCTGGTAAGGTGGAAAAGACGGGCAATAATTCGCTGCCAAGGGTTTACATTTGCGACCCTGACGGATTTCCAAAATGGTGCTCAACGTGCGAGCAAGTAAAGCCGAATCGTGCACATCACTCGACTAATACACATTATTGCGTGAGACACATGGACCATTATTGTGCTTGGCTCTCTGTTGTCATTGGCCAGGACAATTTCAAGCATTTTGTACAATTTGTATTTTATACGGTACTACTAACGACTTACGGGTTGGTAACCCAGCTAATCTATGGGCACTCACGGCACACGATATCAGCGCAGATGGCTGTCAACTATGGGATCTTTGCATTTTGGACTGTAATGCTCACTGCATTCTTGGGCGTTCATATCCGATACATTTACTTGAACGTTTCCACCATCGAATGGATGGATCTTCGCAAGGAGAATGGCATGATCTTCAACATCCCACTGGAGGACGAAACGACAAGAATTGTGATCAAGTGGTATCGCTATGACCTCGATAAGTTTCCTACACCTTTTTCAAGGGGCCCCGTCAAGAATTGGACGAGTGTTATGGGGCCCAACTTGCTATATTGGCTACTGCCGCTTCCCGTGACAAAATACACTAGAAATGAAGAGGACGTTTTCAACGAGACACTGCTCGAGGAATTTCGACGGAGGTTCAGAGAGGGAAAGGAAGGCTACCTCGCTAGAACCCCAGATAACCATCATACCAACGAGAAGAGTGTGGCTAACGATACTAACAATAATAATGACCTTCATAGCAGTCAGGCAAACTATAATGACAATGACGAAAATGCACTGTTGAATGATAATGGGTCAGTAGTGTAATGCATTTAGAGATTATACGTAACAGATAGATAGCAACTCACGAATCTTCTTCCCAATTTCGGATCAAGAATTCTATAAACAAACTCTCAATCCTGGAGACCTCGGTCGGATGCATCTTGTTTAGCGTGACGAAGTTTCGTCGGTATCGGTTCATCTGCGGCAATGTCAGACGCAATGGCAATTGCACCTTATTATGATACTGACCAATTTGCACAAGATCACCAGGTGAGTCCTTGTACCGTTCCATCACTTCGTTCAATACTTTAATCGTCACTTTATCGAGTTCGGTCATGTAATTGGCAGGCTTTGCGGCATCCAACACTGTAGCACGATTAGGCGGCGGAGGGGCTCTCATAACCAGCACGTTCCAGATATCATCTACAGGGATAGACTCGGTATATGGAAGTGTGAATAGCGGCGAATCCCATCTCGACATGCCGTTGGGCTCTTCGTATCTGAACACCAGTGCATCGAACAAGTCATCCGCCCAGCCTTCCCCGCCGCGACTTTTATTCCATTCTTTACAAGTTTCCACCGGTGCACCTACATGCATAACACAGGACGTGGTCTGTAGGGCTTTTGCCTCGCAGTAGAGTTGGTATCGAAAGCCCTTGATGTAAGTAAGATTGTCGAGGATCACAATGGTCGATTTACTCAATAGCCGTTTCACTGCCGAGCTCTGAGTTCCTCTCAACATCTTCTCAGTGAATGCATCTAACTGTTAGTTCTAAACACTCTATCAATTTCATACTTCTATAATTCTCCTTGGGTATGTTGAGGACTTCGTCGTTGACCACCTCCACTTTGATTTTTCCGTGCTCCGACCCGGCTTTTGCCTCTGCAGCGATCCGCTCCTCGAGTAGTTTCTTGAGCTCTTGTGCTCTTGTAGATTTGCCCGATGACGGGTATCCTGTAATCATCACCAACGGCATGGTGGACGTATAGAGCGGGCTAGCGGCGAGAAAGAATATAAGAAAGAAAAGTGCGCCGCAGGTTGGAAAATTCCAGCCTCACCACTAACTCAGCTTCAATATGAGTGCCGCCACAAATGTCGCCAAGTTTGTACCCAGGACGACGTTCCCTCGCTATACAATACCTATGGCGAATTTCCAGGGTCATCATAGAGTTGGCCTGCAACACATGTACGCCTTAGCTCCTCAAGTCGATCTGGTGTTAGAGGTGCGGGACGCTCGAGCACCGCTCGCTACGAGGAACGGTCTTTTCGAGCGAATACTTGCAGGCAAACACAAGATAATTCTGTATGCGAAGAATGATTTGAGTGCTATAGATCCCAAAATCTATAATGTGTGGCATCCCGAAATACCTTACAAGCAGATCGACTGCCGCAAAGATGAGGACGTTCGGAAGGTGCTTGACATCGCCAAGGACCTCCATAATAGTATGCACCCGCCACCACCTCTAGGTATTCGCATCATCATAACCGGTATGCCAAATGTCGGTAAAAGTACATTCTTGAATACTCTACGACGAGTGGGATTAAGAGAGAAGCACAAAGTCGCGGCTACGGGCGGCCAGGCGGGTGTCACAAGAGCGGTATCAAACAAGATTAGAATATCTCGTGACCCCGACATTTTTATATATGACTCGCCGGGTGTTTTTGTTCCAAGAACGAAAGATATCGAGACGATGCTTTCGCTGTGTCTTATTGGTGCAGTTAATCCAACGTTTGTTGATCCAGTCATCCAAGCCGACTTTCTGCTCTACCACTTGAACAAGGTCTATCCAGACGGCAAGCCATATAAACAGTACTGCGCACCTACAAATGACATTGGAACTTTATTGAAATCTATCGCTAGAAAGCTAGGAAAGCTGAAAAAACACGATGATTATGATGATATTGGTATCGCTGTGTGGTGGGTGGATCGTTGGAGACAAGGCAAGGAATGGAAGATCCTACTGGACGAAAATGATCCAGATGCTTATCTCCGAAGCACAAAAATGGAACAGGAGAGTCTGAAGCACTTCCAAATGGATCTTGAACGCGAGTCGCGGCGATTCAAGAAACCTTCAGTTCTATAAATTATTTATTCCTCATCGTATTGTTGGTTATTCGTCTCTTCTTCCTCGAATACTTTATGACTAGCCATGAACCTGTAAATATAATTAGTATCACATTCCTTCAAAATCAAACGTACAATGCTCCGTGAAGTACTCCAAGTTTTCTCACGTATTCAGCTTGCACGACTGTCACGCCGAGCAAGCTGCTCATATCAGCAATGTTAGCATCAAGCTGTGCCAGTTGCGAATTAAGATGCGATAGCTGCCGCGACCGGAAGCTTGAACTGCTTGATTGACTTGTTCGATTCTGTTGACCGTGAGGTGCTATGCTTTGCCGTAGCATCTTTTATGTGTTTGGATTGTTTATCTGGCCAAACTTCGCGAGGCGATGATGGTCGGTGTGTCGTACGGCTGTGCATCAGCTTACCTAAGATTTTGATAAGCTCATAATCTAGCCGCACCCAAAAAATATTTTTGTGCACCGTCTAATTTTTTTCAGTAGTATCTAAATCACAAAAACCAAAATGGTGAAGCGAACGAGAGCTTCCACCGATGTCAAGGGACATAAAAAGAGTGGGAAGGATATTCGAAAGTCGAAAAAGGTCAGAGTAGACGAGGAACGGGACGTGGCTGCTGAACGGGAGCACAATGACAAGGCTGATGAGATTGATGCTACCTTTGGTGAAATTGAGGACTTGATGGAGTTTGACGAAGATGCTAAGAAGCCTAAGAAGAGAAAGAAGGTAGAAAAGGTTGAAGTAATCGAGGAGGAAGAAGAAAGTGAAGAGGATGAGGAGGCGGAAATCGAGGTCGAGGAAGAAGAAGGCGAAGAAGAAGAGGACGAGGAAGTCGACGACGAAAAGGTTGAGAAGCGACCAGCTGTGCTACCTTCGAGCCAAGAACCCAAAAAGTTCTCCGAGCTCAATCTATCAGAGCGAACGATGAACGGCATGAAGAAAATCGGTTTCGAGACTATGACGCCAGTTCAGCAAAAGGCTATTCCTCCACTTCTCGCCGGCAGAGACGTTCTTGGTGCTGCCAAGACTGGTTCGGGTAAAACGCTTGCATTCCTTATCCCAGCCGTCGAGCTGCTATACAACCTCAAATTCAAGCCTCGAAATGGTACTGGTGTGATCATCGTTGCGCCAACTCGAGAACTTGCACTACAGATCTTTGGTGTTGCCAGCGAACTTATGGAGGAGCATTCGCAGACATTTGGTCTCGTTATCGGCGGTAATGATCGACGAAAGGAAGTTCAAAAGCTCGAGAAGGGTGTGAATCTGTTGGTTGCTACCCCTGGTCGGCTTCTTGATCACCTTCAGAACACTAAAGGGTTTGTTTTCAAGAACCTAAAGGCGCTCGTTATCGACGAGGCTGATCGAATTCTCGAGGCCGGTTTCGAAGAAGAAATGAAACAGATCGTCAAGATTCTTCCATACGAGGACCGACAGTCCATGTTGTTCTCCGCTACGCAGACTAACAAGGTGGAGGACCTTGCTCGGATTTCGCTCCGAAAGGGCCCATTGTACATTGATGTTGCTGGTGATGCTCAGAATAGTACTGCTGACGGTTTGGAACAGGGTTATGTCGTGTGCGACTCTGACATGCGGTTCTTGCTGTTGTTCACTTTCCTCAAACGACATGCCAAGAAGAAGATTATTGTGTTCTTGTCGTCCGTCAAGTCTGTTGCGTACTACGCAGACTTGCTGAGGTTTATGAACTTCCCGGTGCTTGATCTACACGGTGGTCAGAAGCAGCAGAAGCGTACTAACACATTCTTCGAGTTCTCCAATGCTAGCAAGGGAGTTCTTCTATGTACGGATGTTGCTGCCCGTGGGTTGGACATTCAGGGCGTAGACTGGATCATTCAGTTTGATCCACCAGATGATCCACGAAACTACATTCACCGAGTCGGCCGAACAGCCCGAGGTGCAAACGGCAAGGGCAAGTCCCTCATGTTCTTGCTTCCAAGCGAATACGGTCTGCTCAAAATTCTCCAGAAGAACAAGGTCGAACTGGAGGAGTTTGAGTTCCCGGCTAACAAGATCCTCAACATCCAACCACAGCTCGAAAAGTTCCTCAAGAAGAACTACCACCTAATGACGCTTGCCAAGGATGGTTACAAGGCATATCTCCAGGCTTACGCTAGTCATAGCGAAAAGCAGGTCTACAATATTGATAAACTCGATTTGGCCAAGGTAGCAAAGAGTTACGGTCTCGAGGGAGTGCCACGAGTAGACATCAAGTTTGGCTCAAGCGGTCGAACTGACAAGAAGCAGAAAAAACATTCAAAACGTTAAATATCGGTCAGAAACAAAAAACTAAATATATCTCTATATATATGTAAGTAATGTCCCCCTTTTATTATTTTATCAATCCATAGTGGAAACAAACTGTTAGTACAATTACGCAAGACAAGTCTTGATAACATTGCACAGCGTGGCAATCCAGTCGGTTTGCTGTTGCTGCTGCTGCTGGTGTTGTTGTTGTTGCTGACCGTATTGATTGCCATGTTGACCAGGATACTGAGGTTGACTGAAGCCCTCCTGTGGGTACCCGCCCTGGTGCGGAGGTCGTGATGGCCGTGGAGGACGAGGGCCAATTTCGTTCCAAGGTACATGACCACCAGAACCGGTGAAATCGATTACAATGACGCCAGCATTATCATGTTCAGTGGAATACCTGAAACCATGCTGCTGGCATAGTCGCTCTACAGCCGGCTTGAGCTTTTGAACACCGCCCTTAGAGTGTATACCCTTGCCGACGATAACATCGAGATGAGTCTCGTTCCTCTGCAAGCACGCGTTGATCCGTGTTTCCAAGGCCTCCTCGGCCTCCTTCACGTATAGACCATGCAAGTCGATCTCGTCGCCAGCAGAGTCTGCATTGTTGGCTCGAAAGACGAAGTCGACCGCTTGTTTATTGTACTGTTCCATTTTCGCTTCGTGCTTCTTGGCTTCATCAGATAGTCTCTTGGCTTCGCCGCCATCTCCTTGTTTGTATGCAGCTTGTGACTGCTCTGCAAGGCGCTTCTTTCTTTCATACTCCTGATTCGCGAGGCTTCTCAGCCGTTTGTATTCATTGTCGTCGGCATGGTTGTAGTCCCTTGTTGGGTTGAAATCTAGCGGTGGTTAGTACGCACTGGTGACAGCTTTTGTCGACACTTACGATGTCCAGACACTGGGCCAGCAGCAGACATTATTGATGGGATAGCTTCTTGTATACAAGCAACGGCCGAGCAGGGGAAACGAGCGATTTAAAAGAAATTTTGTTCAGAGAACAACCCTGTGAAACAGAAATTTGATAGACATAATGCCTCAAGGCGGGTCCCTGAATGTGTGCGCGCGACATGTCTTGTACACCAAGATGCTTTGAGAACGAACAATCTTATTCGTATAAATAAATACAATACAATACAATGTACAAGAAATTATTTACAAGTTATAAACTTTTCACAGCATCACGAGCTTTTGGATTATGTTGCTGTTGCTGGTGCTGCGTTTGTTGGCTGATGAACAGCCGCAAATGATGGTACCCGTTCTGTCGAGGGTTGATGTAGTCAAGTGCTGCCTGAATGGCCTTGAGTAGCTTTGGGTTGGCGTAATCTCTATTCTTGAGCAAAATCTCAGGGAGCTCAAAATCTATTAAATGCATGATCGCCTTCTCGTCAGCCGCACGAGTCACCAGCGATACCAAGAATACCAGCATTTGCTCGTCAATTTGGTTCTGCAGAACAAGGTCTCTCCACATGACCCAGAACTTTGTCCACTGAGCATCATTCGCAAGTGCCGTCATAACCATAGCAATGAGTGGCTTCTCCTTCTCGTGACTGAGCTTCATCAGAGTGAAAAGTCGGTCGTCAAGAGCACCTCGTCGCAGTGGCACGTTCGGACTAGGATCTTTCAGCGCAGTATTATAAGTGATGTACCGGTAGCCTTGAGAATGGATGCACAGTCGATGTAGCAGACCAAGAAGCGTCTCACTGGCAGTAATAGGTTTACCAGCGGAACGGTTAGTAACTTTGAGCAAATCGAGCACGAGTTTGAACTTTTCATCACACTGGTGTGTCCATTTCTCTTTTTTATCGGCTCCGGGTGTATTTGAGGGGAAATGCTGGTTTGAATATGCAATTGCCGTGACCACAAGCGCCACGTCCCAGTCACTTGCTGGGAATCCAGAAGCTTGCTGATGAATGACAAGATCAACGAGCGTTCGAAGCGGAAATGCATCTGGGTGTATCATGTGTGCATTTTGAAAAAAGATCAAACGCATTCTCCAATGGTATGCATTCGGAATAGCTGGAAAGTGAGTCAAAAACGACTGTACCACCGTACTATTTCTATCCAGAGCCTTCTTCACTTCTTTGGGTTTATTCATCAAAGATATCAGATGATTGATATGCGATTTGAGCACGTAGCAGTTTTCATCATTATCCTGATCTTTGAACTGTACACATTTTTGAAAATCTCCACCCAAAGCGTAGGTTTGAAGCAATGCTTGTGTAACAGGGCGGCTGGTATGAAACTCGCGCTTGCCAGTCGGAAGTCGAGCCTTGTATACAGGAACACTGGTTTCGTCGTCCTCTTCAGCAGTCCACAGAGCGTCGAGAGCAATCTCTTGGCGTCTCTCCGGAGTAAACAAATGCACGACTACTCCGTCCAATTTTGTATCCAAGACGACCCACGAATTATATTTGTCGAAAACACCGTCATCAGAATCCTTGATGTAAAAAAACTGTCTTTGAGCTTTCTTCCTCTGTCGTCTTTGATGCACCCGGTGGAAGTTTGCGGTGAGAATGCCTTCACGGTCGCTTATGACACCGTACTCAGATTTGAGCCACTTGTGTAGTCCATTAGCTGCTCGGATCAAATGCTTATCACTTTTGCCCGACGCTACCACCATGAGAGAGCTGGCACCAATGCGCTCTAGTTCTCGCAAGTCAACGATTTCCACATCAACTAGACCAAGCTCCTGTACCATATGCTCCACAGTCGCTTTCATGGCTTCGGGTGAGTTGTTGGGGAACTCTGGAAGTGGCTCTATGTGCTTGTTTTCGACTTGTCCGACGGCATCCGGGTCTTGCAAGTACCACGGCACCTCTTCATTGCCTGCCCCGTCTCCAGAATTCACCCCACTATGCAAATTTTTGCCAGCTGAAATATACCTCGCTGCACTTCTGCTTACATTTGAGCATCGTATGCTCGGACGAAGCGAAGCGAGTAGGCACCTCGTGGCCATATTTTGAGTTGAGTTAACAGTGTCGCTAAGAAAATTTTGAGTGTCACAATGTTCAAGATTGTCGCTAGGCTCGCACCCGATGGGTGGTGCGGCTGTGAATTTTCTTCCAAGATGCATTGAATTCAAAAATTAAAAGAGATTTCTTTTCATTTATCATAAGCTCTCTATATATACACAGCATTAAATAAAAATATATTCCGGGTTTTACCGGGCCATCAAAAGCTCGAGCATGCCTTCTATTCTCTTAGCCTCCTTAGCACGATCAATCTCGATAATCACCTTCTTCCTCAGTGTATTGAGCAGCTCTTCGAGAATTGCAGATTTTACTATAAGCTCGGCATACATATCCACAGCAACACCGACCCAGTCTGCAGCGACTGTGAGCGACCTGGTATCTTGGACAGCCTTGGCAGCCCACTTCAAGAGCGGCTCGATGGAGTCCTCGTCCCGATTACTCAATGCCACCTGCACTTTTCCTCGCTTTTTCAGCTCATCTAGTACTGTAACAGTAAGCTCTGGAGTCATGCCGCTTGAAAATGCAGAGTCCAATGCGTCACCCCAACGGAATGCGTTCATGTGTCGTTCGAATGCACGAAGCTTTTTGGGCTTTCGCGACAAATTTTCGTCTAGTACTCTGTGCTCTGCTTCGCCGTGATATTCAGCACCTCGAATCATTCGAGCGAAATTGCCGGATTTCTCTTCTTTAATACCCTGGGCCACCTTGGGCTCGGTCTTTCGAGTACGAATTGAAAACACACCGGAGATGAGACCAGTGACAACATGCTTATGATTTGGAGAAATGCCAGTGCTGAGCACCTTAGAGCCAAACTTCCAACCAAACTTGACTTCCCAGTCGGGACTAGTAGAGTCAAAGACTTTGACGTGGCCGTCAAGAGAACCAGCCAGCAACCCTCGGTCACCCGCATTGGCTAGGCAAGAGACAGGCTGTTGGAAGTTACCAAGCTCTTTGATCATTTTACCAGCGGCAAGGTCCCAGACCTTGACAACGTCGCCAGCAGACACAAGCGTGGTGCCACTCAATGCCAGTGTATCCTCAACTTGCGAGCCATGCATGAATTCTGACACTGGACCCTCGTTTGATCGGGTATCAAAGATTCGGACATATCTGTCGAAGCAGCCAGTTGCGACGAGATTTGAATTAGGAATAAAGCATCCTGCTCGAACATAATCCCCATGGCCTTCGAATGTTCGTACCGGCTTCGAGGACGTTAGATCCCAAAGACGGGCAATTTTGTCATCTGATGCACTTAGCAGCTCTGTTGTCGATGTTGGATGGAACTTTGTGAGTTGTGTGGGGAAATTGCAAGGATGGAATGTGAGTAAAGATGCAGATCGGGCTGATGGATCAAAGACTCGGATGATACCTTTGGAATCACCAGCAACGATTAATTTACCATCCGCACGATATTCACCACAGTAAGCTGTCGCGCCATCGAATCTTGATAACGTCTTGATAACCTGTCGTGTTTTTGATGAGAAGACCTGTAACCGTGTGCTTGAAGTAACGACAAAATCGTGAGGGCTGGTTGGACTGAAGTGGATGTGGTTTACTGGTAAATTTTCCTTGACGATGATCGGGTTCTTGTAGCCAGACCAGTATTTGTATTCGGGGGTCTTTTTGGCAGGAAGAGTCGGGTTCCGTACCGGTTGGATTCTTGCAGCTGGCGCTGACATTCTCCTTTAGCTGATATTGAGTTTCTATCAAGTGGTTAAATGCCTTGAATGCTTGTCTTTCCTCGAAATTTTTTTGAGCCGCGTAAAGCGCGCGCCAGAGGTGCGGCTGTACTATTTGTGTGGGCACGAGATCGAGTGAGAACTATTCTCAATATTTCTACTTCACGTTTATCTTGGAGTAATATCTGCGTCCATCCCAAATTTCTATAGGTTATAAGCCTAGTACTCTGCGAAGGATATTCTAAATCAGATCTTTTACCTACTTAGTGAAGAAGCCGATTGAGTAAGATCGAAAAGTCGCGACAACAACCACGGCAAGAATAACAATCAAACAAAACAAAACAAAATGGAAATAACAAAAATACAATGACTGACGGTGAATGGAAAGAAAAATTAGTGGAACTCGAAAAACAATTTGCAGAACTTAAGCAACTTGCAAGAGATCACAAGAGTAATACTGGAGACGTGACGACGACTCAGGCCCCTACAAGAGCAAAGGATGTGACGTTCGACTATTTACGTTATGGCAATATTTGGGAATGGATACGGAATACAGTGAAACGGCTGGATGATGCCAGTCAATATCCCTCATTTAGATATGATTTGCACCGCCTGCTGCAACGCGATGCACAAGGGAAACTAGTCTGGGAAGGCGCGAGTGATAGAGACATTGAATTCGACAGGCGAACCACAAGAAGCGTTATACTTCATATTCATGATCTTGAAATGAGCGAGAGGATCCTATCCATTCACAGCGAGAAAGAGCTTACAGTCCATGAACTCATAAAAGAACTTGATTCAGGATATGACTACAACTTGCAGCTAACTAAACACTTTGTCGAGCTGAAAATGGCCATGATGCCTACTGAGAAAACAGTATCCTCCTTTATCGATTGGTGGTCACTAAACACTAGGATCTGTTTTAAACCGGCCGATTGTCCTAAGGATGTGTGGGACTGGTTTAGGTGGACATTACTACGATGTCGTTTAGATATAATGTCACCATCCACAGCAATGCAATTGGCTCATTGCAAGACCAATAGCGAATACTTGGAGAAAGTGCGAAAGTTTTTCAGAAAGGATCAATATTATAACCCGCATCCGCCAAAGAATATTAGGGCCAAACCGGCTAGACAGCGGTGAACACCACTGGCAAGACAGAAACAGACCAATTCACAGGATAAAATCAGATCAAACCCTGTAGTGAGTTCTCTGTTTGTACTACTTTATAGAATATGGTGAGTGATAAATAAAATTTTGAGTTGGAATCTCTTGCACTTGAGGAGCTGGTGATAGCCATAGATATGACCCGAAGCCGACGAATCAAGTGGTACAACAACAAAAACTAACCATTCATGGAAATCCAATTAAGATTACCAGAATTTTGGTAGTTCGGACCGAGACTGTACAGTGTGTAACGGACAAAGTGACCTTCGATGATTCGCTTGATGAATTTACCGTCGCACGAGCGGCAATTGACAAAGAAATCGCTGCTCAGGATCTATCAGAGTCTGATATAATTGAAAAATAAAACCATGAAGCAGTTGCATCGACGGAAAATGTGGTTGAGTATCAGGTCCCTCGTGCTGCGGTGACAACGTCTAACCGAGTACCGTTACCCAGGCTGCTCTCGATCCTTATAAGCTACGTTTTAGTAAAGATTCACTTGATTTACTTATAACCTGTTAGCCTGCAGCATACTTTAGACAATCTTTATGAAATATATGACATTGAAGGTTAAGAATGGACAATTACTTTATGTACGTGATGAGCTCATTAGAATATAAAGATTGACCAATGCATGATACCAGGACTTCTGATGGCATTACCCTGCGCAATGACAAAAAAATTGATTGATAAAAGGGGTCAGTGCTGTGTGGGTGATATGATTGGATGTTGATGGTTTTCGTGGAATATACCTCAGAAGTGAACACGTACAGTGTAAATCGTTCATTGTAGACAAAATTTGCTGGTAGCCACATACCAGCGTCATGTCTTTCTGATTTTAAATAGATCTTTAACCCTTTCCCCGACATCGGCAATCAATGGTACAGATCACTTGTACTTTATTCAGCTATCAGGCATCGTCAATTTGCAATATCCTTGGTCCATCCGAGTCCTAATAGTCTACATGCTAGCAAAAATGACATTTAATTATCAAGCAGAATTGAACTAACGCTCTCGTGGCAAATACCGAGAATCCAGGTTTATGGGATGACTGCGACAATATTTGACCCTGTACTGTAGATACTCTACACCGGTATACGCTAGACTTGAGTGTTTTTTCCTTACGCAGAGGAGACTGAAAAAGATTACGAGACGTACACGCTGATCATGTTTTGAATTTGAAAAATTTTTCATATCGAATACTCCAAGGTTCTTGCGACGGTCAGATTCCTATCTGCTAGATGCTCAACGACGACACCAACCGCAGCTTCAACCATAAACCTACACCTTGAACTGTCATAAATTACACAAATCTATTCTCATTGTCAGAGTCTAAAAATTTAAATACGAATGAACGATGGAACTGGCAAAAACAGCAGTTTGGTACGGCTGGAGCAAATGGGAGCCGACTATGGATCCCGAGTGAATGGAGTCTCTCCGCAGAAAACCCCTTGCAGATCATCAAATGGTTGTGCATGATCGAGATGAGATGAAAGATATCCGAATACAGCCAGGCAGACAGAAACGTGTTCTTCAGGTGAACTCCTGGCGCAAATATCACTACTTTGAAAATTTCAATAAATCAGCCTTTACTGAAGTGATGCTAATAAAGTATGGCATAGCCACTTGTGCGCCCCGCTCTAAAGTTTGAACATGATGGCGAAGCACCACTAATGACAATCGGAATAGAGCGTGACTTTAACTTTGAACAAGCATGAAAAATGTATACAAATGTACCAAGCCGGTGAATAGAGTTATCTAACAACTGTCCCTGCCCGCTCCTGCAAATTGTAGCTTAAGGGTGAGAGATCGAACAACTAGACCGGTATTCCAAATTGGGCGATTCGTCATAATGCCATATAAAATGATTCGATAAGAAAAAACACAATGGTTGATAGAACTACGTGTCCACCACCTG
The DNA here is from genome assembly GCA_030580095.1 of Blastobotrys petasosporus. Classification (NCBI taxonomy): domain Eukaryota; kingdom Fungi; phylum Ascomycota; class Dipodascomycetes; order Dipodascales; family Trichomonascaceae; genus Blastobotrys; species Blastobotrys petasosporus. The sequence continues at coordinate 76,353 of JAKTSG010000019.1, forward strand.
ATCTCATATCATACGAGAAAAGTGAGATGGTTGTGTCGTCGAAGCGCCGCAAATGAAATATTCCCGTGCGCGCGCCTCGGCAAAGTGCCTCACGCAGATAAGAAGGCGCCCTAAAAAAAGAGGGCCCAGACCTTGTTGCTACAGTTTCCCCTGGCGCCGGTTATTGCTGGAAAGCGATGATCTCTCTTCTGTGTACATTTCAGCTGATAACGTCGAGACAGGGCTAAATTTTCCTCGAGAAAGATAACGACCAAATGGCTGATATGACTATTCCACCTCATCATCTATATAAGGTTCGCTTCTTCCTCTTTTAGCATTTACACTTTTATTTCTCCACTTTTGAAGAATTTCCGATCCAGACCATCAAGCATCTTAAAGGTTATATCAGCAATCACGACCTGCCTATCCCGGCGAAATTGTGTGTCTTCTCCACCACACTCTCCGAAATATAAATTTTCTTCCTGCTGGTGAAATCACTTCTCTTTTTCCTACACTCATCTTTCAGTCTACAGAAATATGCTTAGTATACAAAAGCCTTCCGCTACGACGCCTGCAGTGGCTGCGGCTGCTGCTGCTGGTGCTTCACCGTCATCGCCTTCGTTGTCAACTGCCCCAGTGGGTGCTCAGTTCCCGGATTTCAAGCTCACTACCAAAGAGACACAGGCGCTTGCTGACAAAAGGGAAGAGTTGCTCAGTATTTCCCGTTATATCGTCAGCAATCCCAAGTTTTCTGCTTCGTTTGCGCTGGATCATTTGATGAACCTCAAGCCGCTCCGAACCACCAGCATGAAGGTCGTTGATACTCTGGAAGAGCAGTTCAACCACGTTGCCAAGGACCCAACTCAGTCTTCTGTTTTCACAGTTACTGCTCTGATTATGACAAACTTGCAGGATATTTATCGCTACATTCAAAATGCGTATCACCCGCACACTGAGCTCTCCACGGCTCATCTTGCGTCTCTTTCTGCAGAGGAGCTTGCGCTAAGCTTTTTAGCTGCTTTCCGATGTGAAGTTATTAACAAGTCGTTGACTGTGCTTACGGCCCTTGACAGTCCTGAGCGTGTACCCAACCTACTTGCATTCCAAATCAATAAACCAAGCTCTATTGATCAAAAGTTTCGACGATACTCGCGCCATGTGGACGGGTTATTGTAATTATTTATTCACTTTTATTTATTTATTATCATTTCTGTTTTTATATTTATTAATTTATTTGGAGAAAAGTTCTTATTTTGATCTTGCTTTATTTGAATGTCACTGACCAGGACTTGACCGTAGCATCTGCACCGACAGAAGCAAACGTGGATTCACTAGTCCACACCACCCCATTGACACCGTCAATGTGAGCACCCAAAAACTTGACGTTCACACCAGGCTTGGCAACAGAGTAAATGTAAATGTTGGTATCCAACGAGCCCGTGACAACGTAGTCGCCAGACGAGTGCCAGTCAATGCTAGTAACCTTGCTTGTATGGAAAGACCATCGGGAAGTAATAACCTTCTTCTCCTCAACATCAAACAGAGTGATCTTGCCCGTTCTATCACCAACAGCAAGGTGCTTTCCGTTGGGCGAAAATTTCAACTCACTAGCAGCAGCTCTCAGCGGTGGTAACGTACCGACTTCAGTAAGATCAGAAGCGTTGTACAAATGAACGGTATTAGTGTTCGCATTGCCAATAGCGACAAGCTTCTCTGATACAGCAGCACCACTGGCAGTGAACTTGACGGATTGTGTGCTTGGGGACCCGTTTTTCAGCAGAGAGATTGAGGATTCGGTGAGCACGAGTGCACTGTCGGATGCGACATCAATGGCAATGGGCTGGCCAGAGATAGCATGCGACTGTCCAAATTTACCAGATGCGATTTCTTTGATTGTATCATCCCAAGCAGCTGAGAATAGTTTCGATCCGCTGGAATGGATACCAATGACTGGACCGTCGTGGCCATTGCCTTGTACGTATTCAGCGTTACCTTTGATCCACCTGGCAACCCGCGAATCGGATCCAGCAGTGTACAGAGCTTCATTGTGCTTAGTCACACCATTGATACTCTTTTGGTGGCCATTGATCACACGTTCAGGCTTGGATTCCTCCTCTGTATTCCAGTAGTACAAATCGCCTGAAAATGCCAATGAAATGATCCGCTTATCACCTGCAAACACCACACCCACTTGCTGATTTGGCACAGTCTTATCGAGGCTCCATGTCTTGATGTTCTTCAGGGAGTCAATGTCGAACAACTTCACTGATCCGTCAGAAGATGCAGTAGCAAATGTTTTAGAGTCTGACGACCACGCCAGCGAGAAAATACCTCCTTCGTGGCCACTTTCTATAGCGTCCTTCAATTCACCAGTCTTGCCGTCATAGACTACAATCTTTCGATCCTGGCCAACAGATACAAGGTACTGTCCGTCAGGAGAGAACTTGACGTCATGCACAAAATTGGTGTGGTTTCCTCGACTAGTAAAGTCGAATTTGAACGGCGGACCCTGATAAAACACTAAATTCTTGTCATCACTGACGGTTGCTGCTCGGTATGGTCGGACAGGTCGAATAGCAACTGCGTTGATAGGTTCAGCGTGGCCGGAGATTTCACCCACCGAGTTTCCGGAATCCGCAGTGAGGCAGTGTCCATATCTCTCTTTGCCGTGACCCACGGCAATGATTCTTTGACTGTCTGCATCCCAAGATAAGTCGTTGATTCGACCAGAAATCACAGGGTAATCGCCTTTAGTGACCATGTCTTCTCCGACGCAATCCCACACTTTGACATTACCCGACTCGTCGCCGCTGGCAATGTAATACCCAGACGGTGCAAATTTAGCCACAGTCACCGGGACAGTGTGATTGACGTACTGTACCGACTCCTCTGGCTTTGCCACCGAACGGATGATGACAGATCTGTTGGATGCATACACGATTCGGTCGGACTTGGCATCATAAGACATGTGTACCGCAACTCCACGAACAGTTGTTGGGAGTCCTGCCCAAACGCTCTCTGAAAATTAGCTCTCTGTGTCAATTGCATTCACAGTACCTTTTTTGATTGACATGCTCTACGTATTCAAAGTGTTGTTGTACGTTTGGTGTGGGGATTTAGGAGATGTGGGCAATGTTGATGCAAGTGCAAGTGGCCCCCTCGAGGTGGTGCCTCGCCGAATCGTTTCAGTGCGGCTGAACATCTTGACTAGCTATAATAGACACGCGACATTGCATAGTTGGTTTTACAGAGAATGCTAATATAAACCGACACGTAACTAATCTTTTAGTCTCTTCTTTTTCGAGCTTTGTTGTTGTTGCTCGGTATGGCGGGTGAGGTTTTCCGGTACCACGTTGGACCGCAAGCTGTCACTATAAGCAAAATAGATCAGATTCACTGCCAAGGAACCGCAAATGGGTAAAACGTACATGTTCGACGCAAGAGTTGAAAAATGCTTTGATCGTTCGCGGAGTTTCTCTTCTTCGTCGTACTGTTTTCTTATCATGTATTAGTACATTTCTCAAAAAAGGTTTAACGATTCCCATACTGCATTTGCGCAACGTGTGCTTGTCTGCGAAATTGATTTGCCTGTGCTCGATAGTTGTTCGCTCGTAATTCCAGTTCCCCGAGAGAAAAGTGTTCAAGTCCTTGTTGTGCTAATATTCTCCTCACTTCCTCTGAGAGATTGGACATAATAATCAAACCAAACAGTACTGCACCCACTCACTCACTCACTTCCCCTACTGCTGCAGTTAATTTCCTCATGAGGCGGCACTGGGACACTAAATGGCATTTTTCTCCCTATATTAAGGTTTCGTGCGATGTTTCAAAGGCATGCGTGGGATCACCTGTACCGGTACGACCTGGAGACGGTTTTTGAAAATAAATGAATTTTAATTGAATAATAATAATAAAAAAGTTATATAAGTTAATAAATATAATAGTTGAAAGTATATGTGTATGCTGAAGATTTTGTGAATTGTTGCTGTTTTTTGTGTATCATAGAAAGTGCCAAGCAAAAGGAATAGATTTATGCTTTGGCTGCAAATGGGCCGGCTTGACGGCTCTCAAAATGAAATGAGAATTGAGATCGAGGGTCTTCATTAAAGAACTCCCGTCTTGGGTCATACCCAAAGTCTTGTGGCGTTGGGAAACCTTGAGCAGACCGGGGACCAAAGCCATGACCAAAGAAGTGCTGTCGAGGGTCGTCACCGAAAAGGGTTCGTGGATCGTGGTTCATCATACCCATTCGTGGATTGAGACCAAACATTTGAATTCGAGGATCAAAATCAAACATATCTCTCCTCGTATCGTAGTTTGCGAACATGTTCAGTCGTGAATCGTCTGGTCGTGGGCCCCTCCCTAGTGGTCCTCCATGTCCTCCCCGACCACCTCTCATGCCAAACCCACCTCGGCCACCCCTCATGCCGAATCCACCTCGGCCACCTCTCATGCCAAATCCACCTCGACCGCCATGAGGGCCATGGCTCCGTGGAACGCCTCTGTTGTTTGGAGATCGTTCTGGGATATCAAAGTCTGGTTCCAGGCCATCAAATGGCGATGCGCCTTTTGAAGTATCGTCAAGGTTTCCACGGCCAAACCCTCCTCGAGGGCCAATACCGCCAAACCCTCCTCTAGCACCAAAGCCACCGAATCCTCCTCTAGGACCAAAGCTGTCAAAGCCTCCCCGAGGGCCAAAGCCGCCTCTTGGACCAAAGTCGTCAAAGCCTCCTCGAGGACCAAAGCCGTCAAATCCCTCAGGGCCAAAGCCGTCAAAGCTTCCCCCAGGGCCAAAGCCTTCAAACCCTGCTCTCTGAGCACCAAAATTGGGAGCTCCTCGGCCGAAGGGCATTTTTCCACGAGCAGGCTTTGAATTCTTCTCGGAGTCTTCTTCCTTGGAGTGCTCTTCTTTGGAGTCCTCCCCCTCAGAGTGCTCTTCCTCGTGCTCATCTTCAAAGACATGCTCCTCGAATGGCGAATCAGCCGCCTGAGGCTCAACCGGAGTGGCAGTGGAAGCCTTACCAGTAGCAGTAGCACCAGTAGTAGCGGTAGATTCTTCGTGTTGTTGATTAAAAGTCGACATTTTTTCAAATGAATTGATGTTGAATAAAAAGTTGAAATTCCTGAGAATTATCCCTTATTTATATTCTTTTTCGAATGCTTGTGCAACAGTCCTTTTATCGAGTGTGGATGGCGTGGATGTCGAACATCGGCGGTACTGCCTAATTGGGAAGGTCGGCCGATAGTGTCGGAACTTTACTCAAGCCTTGAGCCGGCCGATTTCAGAGTTGCCGATACCTTGAAAGGCAAAACTTATAGTCGGAAGGGCGGAACTTCGAATAATTTGTCGGAACTCTAAAACTTATTGGAATTTATGGCATGTTAGATGACAAGGATATGGTTTCATACCGGTGATGCTCTGCGGCCATGAAACATTATTATATCGGCGGCACTGCGGAATTCGGAACTCTTCTATTTGAAATACCTTGGTTAATAATACCTCTCCGAAATAAGAGTTTTCTAGAAGAAAGTATTCTCAGGTGATTCCTGTCGCCACTTTTTGCTATCATAGTGGTGCTTTCTGCTAACATATTGTGTATCGCGCGCGCAGTGCAAGTTTTAATGGTGGTTCGTGAAGTACTTTTATAATAATTAACCATACCTTTTTATTGTATTAAATCTTATCATTTATCGAAGACTATTATCACTGTATTAGTGTGGTAATTGGGGATCTAGATAATATCAGGTTATACAGTAGGTATTGACGCACAACATCAGGTCAGCCGCGCGTAACTGTGAGCACGCCTACAGCATTTGGGTAAAATTTCACTACCGTCGACGAACGGAGAGTAGAGTAACCAAATCTTGATAAACGATGTTTGGTCCATTCAAGCCCACACACATTAATTTGGGCGGTCTACTATGGTACGAAGATAATGCGGATACGGCTTTCATACGGGTGCTAATATGTTGTTAGGAAAGTGCCATCGGCAATGTCACGGCACCAAAAGGCTCGACAAAGACTACGACTTAAGATTGTCGACCGAAATATCGAGCGAGTCGCCACAGGTCTGAAAATGACGAACCAGAGCTGCTCAACTGTTGACATGCTTAAAAAGTTCCTGCCCAAGGAATCAGAGATGCCAGCTCGAGACAAGTATACAATCTTCAGCAGGAAGTCAAAGACTTACCGAAAGGGTGCTCACAGACAACCAAAATTCACCAAGCTCACCAATCGAACTCCGCCAAAGGGTTTCTAATCCAACTTTCGAACTATTCGGTTTTTTTTATTACAACCGTCTTATCAAATCTAACCAGCACTGCATGAGTGGTGAATGCTAGGCACGGATGATGTGCTGTTTGATGTAAATAGGCATTTTCCATGACTAATGTACATATGAAATATTTAATGACTTTATATTACTTCTTACGGACATTCTTCCATTTGAACGTCACTTTGCCATACTTGTCCACCAGCTTCTTCTTGTCACCTTTTTTCATAAGTTCTCGCTGGAGGTCCATCTCTTGTTGAACTTTGCCCAGCTGCTCTTGTCGCTCCAGTCGTTGGGATAGCTCCTTCATCTTTGCTATCCTTTGCTTATTCATATCATCTTCGAGTTCTTCGTCCACCTCGGGCAAATCTTTCGCTTGGGATTTGCGTAGTCGGTTTTCCTTTCTATAAACCATTGACGGCTCCACATCAAAATGCTTTGCGACTGAAAACGTCTTTGCAGACTCAACATCATCTGCGAAAACGGTGTGCTTGCCAGATACTTCGAGCAGTACTTCTGACTCTAGCCGCTCGATATTCTTCTTTTCTATGCTATTCATCGTTCGAATATAACCGGAATCTTGCGTCTTCAAGAGCTTGACTGCATCGTTGCTCAGACTTTCGTTACCGCGACTCTTGATCAAAATGCCCTTGGAATCTGTTTTATTGCTGCTCATTCCATGATTAAACTCGTCTGGATTTCGTTCGTTCACTTTCTTTCTCAACAGTTTGAGGTACGATTGCTTCTTATGGTAGTCGGCAGACCGCAGCTTGTAGTCCTTCTTCTTTTCCAACAAGTTCCATTTTCGCCTCTCGAGAGGCTGAGCTCTTTCTCGATGCTGCTTCTTGGCAATACTATGCTTCTTCATTTTATGTGGGTAGGTTTTCGTTAGTTAGATAAAGACGGATGGATGGTATAAAATGCAGAGATGATCCAGAATTTTTTTGGCGGTGCACGCGGCTCAGACACCGAGACTCCGCGAACTGCATCTTGACTGTACCCACACATTTATGAATTGACGATAAGTATTATGATAGCCAGGTTCCAGGATATCTACCAGCAGATATACGATGACCATGAACTCAATATTGATGAGGATCTACTGGCTGCTGTGGTTCTGGGATTTATAGGCAACCAGAATATCATGATAGGGTCACGGCACGTGGGGACTTGCGAACGGGCCCTTCGTCAAATATCGACAAATGTGTTTGGTATGACCCCGCTGACGGTAAACTGTACGGAAGAGATGACTTGGCATAATGTGTGCAAGGCTATGACGAGCACGGGGCGGATACATCGCTTTGTGATATTCGCAAACCTCGACCGTGCGTCCACTCATTTGCAACTTTCCTTGCTCAACGTATGATCTATGCTCAAATCTCTATAAAGTACTAACTGTTATTCCAGGCTCTTATCAAAAGACGTATACCTGATGATGGTAAGCACTATATTCTGCCTCCTACTTTTCTTGGAATTGCATTGTTTTCGACCAAGTACGATTCAGACTCCCTGCACTTCAACTCGCATCTTGTACGTCTTCCTCTACCGACAAAGATAATAGCAAAAAAAAGTGACTAATTTTTAAATCTAGAAACAACATTTTTATTTTCTGCATATATTCGAACATGAAGAAGACAACATCAACAACACTCGGACTAATAATAAGCTCAAGACGATCATTTCGGAAGAATATCTCAAGTACATGCGCTACAAGGCCCAACAACTCACCGTTACCGTGGACGTGAAGCGGTATATGCACGATATAGCAGTATTTGCAAGAACTCATCGGCTAGTTCGAGGTGGAGTCTCAACCAAAGCCTGTAAAGATCTCGATACCCTGGTCAGAGGCATGGCCACTTTACAAGACTACACATTTGCAACTCCGTCAATAGTGAGTCTTGCTGCCAGAAAAGTCTTGCCGATCAAGCTTGATTTATGCAAACCGGTTGACGAACCATCTCTTCAGTACGGTGGCGAGCTTAAAGTGGTTGCCAAGTGGATGCAAAAATGGGACAAGGACTTGGTAGTCGATGATGTTTTGAACAACGTCAAACCGCCCATTTAGGGGCGAGACAAGTTGACAGTTGACCATGGCTTCATATCTCAAAGCTTATCCCAAAGATAGTTTGCGACAAAATGATCGCTATAATTCTGGTTCAACGGTACCACGTGGATGTTGTTGGTTGACGTGCTTCGAACAAGCGCTTTGGTCACCTTGTCGACTGAGTCACCTTCGTACGAGATGCCGAGGGATCTGTATAGCTTGAGACGAAGAATTGTTGGGTCTTCAATATACGTGCTAGCATCCTCCACTACATCCTGGTTGTTGAGCTGATCCAATTCGTCACGCAGTTTTTCGAGGGTGGCCAAGTTGGAAGCATAGCTCGCTTCCAGCTCGTTGATATTCTTGGCCAGCCCAAACTTTTCGCGCTCCAGCCTCATAGTCTCCTCAGCAGCTTGTCTCTGTGATTTGGAATTCTGTGATGATTCCAACGAAGATTCTGCCAGCTCGAGCTTGCGTGACAGGGCTCTAAGTACGACCTGGCTCTCATCTATCCGCCTGCCTCGTTTATCTTTGAGCTTTTTGAGACTGTCGCCAATCCTATCTAGCGTATTGAGATCTTCCTGAATCTCGAAGTTATCCTTTGTTGACCGCAGCAACGCCGCGAACTCACTGTCCGTTGCCATTATTCTCGTCGTTGTGTGTCTAGACTATACCGGTAGTTTTAAAACGCGCGAATACATAAACAAGAGCGCGTTCTGAGGCGCCGCGCACTTCAAATTCACTGGATCATGTGACTTGTTGTTGGCACGGCAACGGGTGGTGTTACCAGATCCGAAGAGATCAGGCGCTCTCACAATTTTCCAACCCAGCACACACAAGAAACCGCGACGGACAATGAGCGGTGACCAACAGCAGCGGATCCCGCCCTGGATGCTGGCTCCGTACGAGGAGAAGGAAGTGCGCAAGATCTGCCAGGAGCAGTCTAATGAGAAATGCGCCGATACCTTCAGAGCATTTGCTGAATGCAGTCGGCAGAATCAGATATTGTTCTCCTTCAAGTGCGCAGACGAGAAGAAGGCCATGATAGACTGCGTTGCGCACTGGGGCAGTCACGAGGTTTTTGAACAAGAGAGAAACAAGTTCATAGAGAGGAAAATCGAAAAGATGGAGCAAGAAGCAAAGACTCAAAAGTGACCACCATCACGCGCGGCTTAAGAGTGAACGTTAGACTAATAATCCTTCACAGGGACAAACGTATGCAATTTTACGGGGATTGTCCCTGCTGTTTTCCATGTACATATTTAAGCATATATTATGCAGTAGATACCATTTCTGTCATCTCAAGGGATCTTCAGGTTCTCGAAGCTTTTTCGGCACTGCACTAACCAAGGAATTGGTTGATGTATTGCCGCCGCCTCACCTGCGCGGCTCAACACAACTGTTCCATGGAACAAAGGCATAAATGCAGCGTGAGGGCGACAACAAGTCCCGAGTTTAAGTGTCAGATTGGCAAACAATGATCTGCAAGATTGCTTTGACAGAGATTACTCTATGCAGGGTTACCGCTACCAGAGCATCAGGTGCCTGCCTAAAATTTGTACTGGGTCTACCCCACAAATGTACTTTGTGATCAATCCGCTTCGTCTACGTCGGCCATTTCCAGCCCGGTTGCTATATTCTATTCTATTCTATCGACAAGTATTTTTTTAGAATATGAATTATAAACACCCCGCTTAAATCATACTTTAAAATTACTTGGTGCTATGACCAAGACCTCTCATCTAGGCACAAGATCTTGAGAGAGCCCTTGCTGACCCATACTTGAGACACATTTCACGTCATGAAAGAGACAAAGTACTAAACTACCACTTTTGTATCATCTGTTTAAAAACTAACCATATCCCCCCGCATGGTCTTACACCTCTTTTTCTTCTTCTTACTCTTTTTACAATCCTAATCCCAATTTAATCCCCAGATCCTAATCCCCCCGATAATTCTTAATAACTAAACAACCCCCCGATAATACTTCGTAACTATGTCTAATATCGCCGACAAAGTTACGAAGCAGGCTATGGACAGCGTGCCCAAGAATGGCGCTGAAGCCAAGCAATTGGCAGAGCAGGTTGGCTCTGTTGTCAAGGACAGTTTCTCGACGCCGCGAACTACGACCGGCAACGTATCTTCAACAGTCGACGATTCTTTCGATGCAGAGCTCTCCAGCTCACCTCCAGGCGGTAGATATACTACCACTGATATTAATGCGAAATCCCGAAAAATCAGTGTAGGTGGTCGATCTTCTGGATCCAGCGACGACTACGAAGACGTTGATCTCAACGACTATGCGCCAAATACCCAAAAAAAACAAACGGCATCCAGCCGAAAGAGTATGTACTCATCGAAGATATGACATGGATTTAACTAACTCTCCTCAGACAATGTACGAAACAGTACAATCGACGAATCCCTCAATAATCCGCGATACGGTATGTTTTTGACATATACGGATCTATCAAATCAACTAACCAAGGTATAGGCCAAGATGTCAGTGCCAAAACTCGAGATATTGAGTTCAACTCGCGAAAGCAAGCTCAGCCTCCTGTGGATGATAGTAAGCGAATTGCTCAAGGAGCAGCGGCTGCTGCGTACGCCCCAACTTTGCGACGGGGTCAGGGTCTAGCTGCAGGGCCATCTTTGCGAAACTCATCTAACGAAGATGAATACAGTCAGCGACGAAACTCGTCTAGTGGTATTAAGGAAACTATATCCAATTTGTTTCATCGACGAAAGTCTGTTAGCCGAGAGCACGACCTATCTTATCCTGATGCGGCTGTCAACACGCAGGGTCCTAGCGCCTCTGTTTCAGGTCGAGGCGTGAATGTCAAGTCACCAAGCGTCCAGGCTCAAAGTCCAGAGATGAACATCTCAACCCCATCAGCGGGAATAAAGACTTCGTCTGCAGGTGTCAAAGGAGCTGCAGCTGGTGTTGGCGCTGGTATCACTGCGACTACAGCAGGTCTTTCAACCAAGCCCAAGGGACCTCAGATGAAGACCGGTGACATTAACATCTCCGGAGGTAAGGCCAGAATTCCCGATTCAGAGGTTCCTACTCTCCGAACTAAGAACATTGATATCGATGCCCCTGAAATCGAAAATAAGACCTCGAGCTGGAAATCCAAGCTTGGTCTCGGAGGCAAGTCAGCAGATATCGATTCGGATCTACCAGAGATCAAGGGTCCTTCTGTCAATGCCACATCACCAAAGATCAAGGGTCCTTCTATGAATGTCGCTTCACCAGAGATCAAGGGTCCTTCTGTCAATGCCGCATCACCAGAGATCAAGGGCCCATCGCTCAAGACTGCCGGTGTTACTGCGGGTTTGGCTGGAGCCGCAGGCGCCGCAGCTGCTGGAATAGGCAGCAAGATGAACTTGAAGGGCCCAGAAATCAATGCGTCCGGTGCAAATGCAAATATCGAATCTCCAAATGTCGATGTTCATCTGCCAGAAGCAAACATCAAGTCCTCGAAGACTGATACCTCTTTGCCCAGTGTCTCAGCTCCAAAGGTCGACGCATCTTTGTCCGGTGCAAAGGTCTCAGCTCCAAAGATTGATGCCTCATTGCCTGAAGGAAATATCAAGGGTCCTAAATTCGACGCCTCTATACCAGAGTCTCATATCAAGACCCCTAAGTTGGACTCTTCCTTGCCAGATGTGAAAGCACCAAAGGTTGAAGGTTCGTTGCCAGAACTTAATAAGCCGAGCGTGGATGCCTCGCTACCAGATGTTGACGCTCCTGAAGTCTCTTCTGGTGGATGGAAGTCAATGTTTGGATTTGGAGGCAGCAAGCCGCAGACTGAGACTCGAGATCTGGATTTGAGTGCGCCAAATGTCGATGTCAATGCTCAGTCAATCGACACTAAAGGAGCATCTTCTGCAATTGACGATATTCATCTTGGTGCCAAGTCTGCTGGCACTGAATTGAAGTCGAATATCGATACCCAGCTGGAGAACACTTCTCTTCCAAGTGCTAAGGTTGACGTCAACGCGAATAAGCCAGCCTTCAGTTTGGCTGGAGGAGCACAGAAGAAGAAGATTTCGACAGATTTGAAAGGCCCATCGATGGATTTGAAGTCTGACGTCAAGTCGCCTGAGTTGAACATGGGCGAGATCAAGTCTCCAGCTATTGATGCTGAGTTGCCTAAGGTTGAAGCCAAGAACGGTGGTTGGACTTCCAAGATCCCAGGATTCGGCGGCAACGTTGAGTCGCCTGAGCTTAATGTCAAGGGTGCAGAGCTGAATACCGATTCGCCAAAGCTTGAAGCTCCAGATGCCAAGATCTCAGGACTCAGCGGTAACGTCAAGTCGCCTGAGCTTAATGTCAAGGGCACAGAGCTGAATGCCGAGTTGCCAAAGGTTGACGCTCCAGAGGTCAAGGGCTCTAGTTGGACGTCCAAGCTTCCTGGATTTGGTGCTAAGACTGACTCAGCCAATATTGAAACGCCTAGTATTGATGCACCACACATTGACTCCATGGAAACCCGAGGTCTCAAGTTCGATGCCTCTGGACCAGAGCTTAATGCCCAGGCTGCTCACTGGAATGCGGACCTTCCAGCTTTGAACACCGAGGGTGCAAACATGGATATTAACACCCCTAAGGTTGATCTTAATGCACCCCAATTGAATGCCAATGCTCCTCAAGTGGATGCGAAGTCACCTTCAATCAATGCCAAAGGTGCTGCCGCTGGCGTTGCGGCTGGCGTCGCGGGCGCAGCTGCAGGGTTGTCTGGCAAACTACCAAGCTTGAAGGCTAAGGGTCCTGAAATCAACGCTCCGAATCTCGAAGCAAACGCAAATGTTCCACATGTGGATGCCAATTTGCCAAGCGTCAATACTGATGCGAAGCTAGGCGCAAACTTCAACGCCCCGAAGGTCGATGCATCGTTGCCATCTGTCAATGCCAATGCCCCGAAGGCAGATTTGTCCTTGCCATCTGCTAAGATTGATACCCCAAAACTCGATGCTAGCATCAAAGCTCCTAAGCTTGACGCCAAGACACCGGCTATTGATGCCAATATCCCGAATGCAGAGCTTTCAACGCCTGAGGTTTCTGGAGGTTGGAGGTCCAAGCTGGGTCTAGGAGGGAAGGGTGTATCGGCCGATGCCAACGCCAATGTCCCCGGTGTCAATATGACCTCGCCAAAGATTGATGCTAAGATGCCTGACGCTAACATGAAAGCTCCGACTTTGGATGCTAAGTTGCCTAACGCAAGCGTGAATGCTCCGACTTTGGATGCAAAGGGCCTTAATGCCGATCTAAGGACTTCGGGAGGAGTGAACACTAGTTTGCCAAGTGTCGATGCCAACTTGTCAGGAGTTTCTGCACCTGAGGTAGAGGGCCATGGCTTTTTGTTCAAGCTCGGAAAGCTTGGTCTGGGACCAAAAGCCCATCTTCCAGACGTTGATGTTCATGGAAATCGAATTCGACACCCAACTGGCACCGTCGGACCAGCTGTTGCGGTCGGTGCCGGTGCTGTTGGGGCTGGTGTAGGAGCAATTGGCCTAGGCAATGCCCAGGCTCCGCAAATCAATGCGACATCTCCTTCTTTCAACACAGGCTCTTCGTCTATGAATGCGAACCTTCCATCAGCTAGTGTCAACGTTCCATCTGCGCACATCGATACGAACGCTGAATTGCCATCTTTGAATGCTAACGTCAAGTCTCCCAAGATTGATGCCTCTATCGATGGTAAAACTGGAGGTTGGAAATCTAAGCTAGGCTTTAATTCCAAGAAGAAGGCAGATGTCAACTTGCCTAATGCTGATGCTCAGCTGCCTGATGTGAACGCGCCAAAGTTTGACGCCAAGGGCCCAAACGTTGACGCTCATCTGCCAGATGTCAAAGCTCCAAAGTTTGATGCCAAGGCTCCAAGTGTCGACGCTCATCTGCCAGACGTCAAGGGACCAAAGTTCGACGCCAAGGGCCCGAACGTTGACGCTCATCTGCCAGATGTCAAGGCTCCAAAGTTTGACGCCAAGGGCCCAAACGTTGATGCTCACCTGCCAAGTGTCAATGCCCCAAAGTTTGACGCCAAGGGCCCAAACGTTGATGCTCAACTTCCAAGCGTCAATGCCCCAGATATGAGTATCAATGCTCCTGGTTTGAATGCCAAGTCACCGGATTTGAATGTCAAAGCTCCAAACACTAACTCCAAGGCTGCTCTTGGTGCTGTGGCTGGTGCTGGTGCTGGTTTGGCTGCTGCGGTAGGTCTAGGTAGTGGCAAGATCAACTCTCCATCTGCCGAGATTAAGTCTCAGGGAATCGAAACCTCGCTGCCAACTACAAAGGGCGCATCGATTGACATGGAGACCCCAAAGTTTGATGCGAAGCCAAATGTCGATATCAATTCCAAGTCCTTGAATGTCAACGCACCATCAGTGGATGCCAAGAGTCCACACATTGACTCACCAAGTGTGAAGGCTGATATCAAGTCGCCTTCTTTTGATGCGCAAGCACCCTCTCTCGATACGAAAGATGCTTCGTTGAACACACAGGCTCCTAGTTTCAATGCCCAGTTACCATCAGCTCAAGCTCCGCAAATTGACGCCAAGCCTCCATCATTCAATGCCAAAGGCGCAGCATTAGGCGCAGGCGCAGGCCTTGCTGGTGCTGCAGCAGCCTTATCTGGAAAATCAAACGGCAAAGGGATCAGCGCAGAAGTGCAGTCGCCATCGATTGATGCTCCTTCAGTTCAAGCTCCATCAGCTTCCGTCAAGTCACCATCTGTCGATATCTCAGGTGCTTCAGTCCAGAGCCCATCTGTCAACGTTAAATCTCCTTCGGTCAAGATTCCAACTGCCAATGTTGACAGTGTTGCCAGATCCTCGCAGAGTCCACCTAGTGTATCGCCTTCAGGTAGCCCAACTTCCAACGTCCTCCACGGACCGGTTCATCGTCGGCCATCAAAGGTTCGAGGTCCTTCTATCGACGGTAATATGTCCGTTGCTGATATGAATGCTGGTGGTATTGTCGCGGGTGGTCCAGGATTCAATGCTGATTATCCAAACTCTCCATTCAGCAAGTGGAATTATAGTGACAACAACTATAAGACCACTGTCTCTGCCATTGAGCATGAGGTTGGTCAGAAAGAGGGCTTTGTGACGAAATGGAAGAGAAGATTGAGTGGTCCAGAGTATACCAACTACAAGAACGTGCCACAAAACGAGATTCAGCAGAAGAATGATGAGTTTTATGGTACTGCGAATCCAATGGGCGGATTGGTTACGACTATGAAGCGAAGAATGAGTAGCAGAAGCGGCAAGGGTGAGCTCTCTGCCAACTCTCCTATGTCGGCGACGGAGCAGAAGACATATGATGCCACTGTGAGAGCCGAACAGGCAGAATTTACGCAATCTGGCGGACAGCAACGAATGGACGCATACGACATTAATGCTCCACATTTGGCTAGCCCCTCTGCTAGCGCCACTGCGCCAGATGCCAAAGTAGATCTTAAGCTTGGGTCAACTAAGCGTATGTGAACATTTGTACTATTATAATTACTAACAAGTTAGCCAACGCGAGTTTGAAAACCGGTGACATTAGTCCATCTGGCCTGAATGCCGGCGCCACAGGCATCAATGTTAACGCCCCGGGCATCAATGCCCATGCTCCTCAGGCTAATATTGCCGCTCCGAACGTGAATTTTGATGCTTCAAAATCCGGTTCTAGCGCCAAGGCCGCTGTGGGACTGGCAGCCGGTGCAGCAGCCGGCCTTGCTGCCGCCGGTGCCAAGTTGGGTAAGGGTAAAGGTACCTCAACAAATGCGGATGCGAACTTAGATGTTCAAGCGCCTTCTTTGAATGCTCAGGCACCGTCTTTGAATGCTCAGGCACCGTCTTTGAATGCTCAGGCACCTTCGTTGAATGCCCAGGCACCATCTATTGATGCCAAAGTGCCTTCGTTGAATGCTAAGGCACCATCTTTGGATGCCAAGGTGCCTTCCGTGGATGCTAAGGCACCTTCTGTGGATGCCAAGGTGCCTTCTTTCAATGCCCAGGCACCATCTTTGGATGCTCAAGCACCTTCGTTCAACGCCCAGGCGCCTTCTTTGGATGCCAAGGGGCCTTCTTTCAATGATCAAGTGCCATCTTTGAGCGCGGAAGTGCCATCTGTCAACGCTAAAACACCTTCTTTCAATGCCCAGGCACCATCTTTGGATGCCAAGGTGCCTTCGGTGAATGCCCATGCGCCTTCTGCAAGTGCCCAGGCGCCTTCTTTGAATGCCCAGGCGCCATCTTTCAGTGCACAGGTACCTTCGTTGGATGCCAAAGCGCCTTCTTTGGACGCCAAAACCCCTTCCTTGGATGTTAAAGGTCCTTCTTTGAGTGGCCAAGCGCCTTCTATGAGTGCTCAAACACCTTCTTTGAACATTAAGAAGCCGACTGTTGATGCTGCTGCCTCGTCATTGAACCCTAAAGCGCCATCTTTCAAGCCTTTCTCAGCTGACAGTAAGACAGATGTGCCATCCGTTGACTACGAATCTACTGGTTTCAAGTCATCTCGTGAAATCAGTGGTCTTGACGAAGCGACTGACGCCGAACCCGCTACTGAGCAAAAAGGTAGTTGGCGTGATATGATCCCAGGTCTTGGATCTAAGGCCACGGATCAAAAGGATTTTGAGGATAGCGAACAAGACTTTGACACTGACACTGAGCCGATCAGCCACTCAAAGGGGTACAACTCCGTTGAAAAGCCTTCCGCTTCATCTACTAGTCAAGGTGGAAGTTGGATGTCTAAGATATCCGGTTATGGTGCCGCTGCTGGCTTAGGTGCTGCAGGTGCTGTGGGTCTTTCACGAGCTAGTAAAAAGGCCAAGTCTGTTGATGACACTGGTATGAATTGAGTTGAAATTTCAAACACTAACATTTACAGGTTCTGAATTTGAAACGGCTTCGCTTGGTTCTTATGATGATAGCGCCAATGAAGAGAACGTCACTTCCGGCGCTCTCTTCAATGATATGAGAAATGATGCTCAGCAAGCACCTCAGAATTATGGTAATCAGTTTGGTGATAACTCCAGATTTGGTTCATCAAAAAGTATGCTGACTGCTTGGAATGTCGAAAATGCTAATGAATTCAGCCAACAGAAACGAGGACTGGGCGGATATGAGCGACACCGAAGATGACGATTCCAAGTTTAACGGCAATGACAGCAGAGGTAAGTAAAAGCTCGCATTCTTTCTAATCTCAACTGAGCTAACAATCTGAATAGGTGGCATTGCCAGTCGACAGGGCGCAGTTCTTGATAAGCAGCCCAAATCTGAAATCGCATCAGATTATCACGGCCAAGAACGAGGTGTTCAGCGACATAACTTCCAATTCGATCATGACTCCTCGAGCACTAGTACCGAGAGACAGAACTTGAAGAAAGCCGCGTCGACTCAGCCAGAAGCAGAGGGTCAATTCGGAATTACACCAACAGCTCCTGGATTGAGCCATGAATCCAACTTTGCCTCGGAGCTTCCAAGTCAGAACATAAGCTCACCGGCCCAGACTGATGCTTCTTATAGCATGCCGGGTGCCTACCTCTTTAATGACGAAACGGATGTTCCATCTTCTGTTGAGAAAGCGGTGTCACCAAATGCCGACGATTTATCTACAGATGCAAAGAGGAACAAGCTTGCCGGGCAGGAAGTCTTGTCTAAGCGTGCTCTCGGACATGTGTATGAACCAACCGTTGACAGCGATTTCGATCATGCTGCTCAGTTTGATGGCTCTACTACACGAAATACGGCTTTTGATACTTTGGCCGAGTCGAAGGGCAACAGATCTATTAATACTAGTTCTTTGGCTCCAGCTCTTGCTGCAGGAGCAGGGTTTGGATCTGTCACCGCCGCTCTCACAGATACTAGTTCTTCACACCAACAGTCTCTAACAGAGCCTCATCAGGGATTCGTTCCAAGGACTCCGGACTTGAAAGCAGCTAAAACAGAGCTTCATCATGCCCCTACTCCACAGGAACCTAGCCCACTCTTGAAACCACTAGATCCGCAGGACAAGTCCAAGAGTAGCAAGGGCTCGAAGATCGCTGCAGGTGGTGGTATTGGTGCTGCAATTGGTGCCATCACCGCTGCTGCAACATCCAAGTTCGGCAAAAACGAGTCTTCTGAGAGTCGAGTGCCTCCAATGGGCCGATTCGGCCAAGAAGTAGATACTTCTGACCGATGGACCCAGACTGGTCCAGGTATCAGTAGCAATTCGTCTGATGATAGCCTCACTCGTCGACTGGATAAGGCAGGCATAGCTAACAGAGAAGATACTCTTCCTCAAGACGAGTTGCGACTAAAGGAGAGTGAACAAAAACAAAGATTGAAGCAGGAGAAGAAGGAGTTGAAGAATGAGGCAAAGAAGGAGGCCAAACAACTGAAGAAAGAATCCAAAGGCGGTCGAGGTGGTGTGATGGACGAAGTTGACGCTCAGCGAGCTCACGCAGCTTACCAGAGCACTCCATATAGAGCCAGTACACAAGAGACGTTGGTCTTGGAACCTCGTGGAGGAACACTGAACACCTCTCAAGGGTCTGGCACTCAATCGACCAACTGGAGCAAGCCAATCTCGCTTGGTCTAGGAGCAGCCACTGGCATTGGCGCTGGATTGGCCACTCGTGGAACCCAAACTCATGAGCTGAGAAGACAACCTACACTAGAGGATGACTCGGCTCAGCAGTCTGCTCAAGAGGATGCTGGCGAAGATGACGGCTACAATAACGATGGATTTAAAGAAAAGCTACACCCAGAGGCACGAACTCGAGGTACTATTCCGACTCCACCGCTAGAGACTGCAGAGTGGAAGTCTTCGCCTCTCGGCGAAGAAAGAACCACAACTCAGTCTCACCATCGTGGCGTGCGTCTTCACCCTCAGTTTGAACATAGTGCCAGTGACACTCGGTTCGACGGTCAAGCTTACTAGTACTACACTTCATCACAATGATTTAAAAGGGATTATTATTATATTTTATTTTTTTTGGATTTATTAGGACACATAATTATTTAGGATTATCAAAGGGATATTTTATTTTTATTAAGCCTTTGTCCTTTATATAAATATAGTATAGTATCCGCATAAAAGTCGCAAGCCGCTAGTTGTGGGGCGTAATTGCGTAGCTTGCACTGTGTTGACTACAGCCAGGTACCTGTAGCTAGGTAGCTAATAATATTTGTCTCCGATTGGACCGAAATTCTTTGCACTATGAATAGTCAAGTCACAGTTTTCTGATGCCGTATTGACTACGTCACCACCGCCGTGCAACGGCCGGCGGAGCTTGCGGGTATGCATATACATTTGCATAGCCAACAATTGGACGAAGGCTGTGTGTTACCAACGAGCACGGCAAATGCAGTGCTGTGTGCTGGGAGGTTGTTCACCGCCAACGGATTCCAGCCTCACTTTATCTTCCTGAGCCCGCCCCTCCGACTCGACCGCTTTCAAACACCTCGACACACACACACTCTCTCTCTCTCTCTGCGGTTCAACCACACAAAAGTCCTCATTTCAATTGTTTGGAGCTCTGCAGAATGGCCATCACCAAGAGAGCTGGCCGAACAAAGCAAAACAAGGAGCCGCCACCCAAGCGTGGCGGCGGTGGCATCAAGAAGGCCACGTTCGACACTACGAAGAAGAAGGAGGTCGGAGTCTCGGACTTGACACTTTTGTCCAAGGTGTCAGAGGAAGCAATCAACGAAAATTTGAAGAAACGATTTGAGAATGGAATCATTTATGTATGTTTTCTTGGAGCTTTACGTGAAATGCTAACTGTTTACAGACATATATCGGCCATGTGGTAAGTTGTGGAGAAGGAACCAACGTCAAATCATCTAGGGCATTACTAACCAGATCTAGCTCATCTCAGTTAATCCGTTTAGAGATCTCGGAATATACACCGAAGAAGTGCTCAACAGCTATAAAGGGAAAAACCGACTAGAAGTAAGTGGAGCGGAGAAATAAATGACGAAAGCTAACATACGTGACAGGTACCGCCCCATGTCTACTCTATTGCTGAGACAATGTACTACAACATGAAATCTTACAACGAAAACCAGTGCGTTATCATTTCGGGCGAGTCGGGAGCTGGTAAGACTGAAGCAGCAAAAAGGATCATGCAATATATTGCCTCAGTGTCTGGAGAGAGTTCCAGTGGCATTCAGAAAATTAAGGATATGGTCCTGGCCACGAACCCACTGCTGGAATCATTTGGTTGTGCCAAAACTTTGAGAAATGACAACTCATCGCGACACGGAAAATATCTAGAGATCCAGTTCAACCGTCAAGGTGAGCCAATCGGTGCCAACATTACGAATTATTTGTTGGAGAAGGCCCGTGTAGTGGGCCAGATTCGAGAGGAACGAAACTTTCACATCTTTTACCAATTCACAAAGGCTGCCAGCGACAACCATCGTCAGATTTTCGGTATTCAGGGCCCAGAGACGTACGTCTATACGTCTGCTAGCAAATGTACTTCAGTTGCCAGCATTGACGACGTCAAGGATTTCAAGGAAACCCTAAATGCCATGCAGATCATCGGGATCGGTCAAGATGAGCAAGATCAAGTCTTCCGCATGCTAGCGACAATTCTCTGGATTGGCAACATTGACTTTATCGAAAACGATGAGGGTAACAGTACTATCCGTGATACCTCGGTGACGAACTTCGTTGCATACCTCATGGAGGTTGATGCAGAAGCTGTAGAGAAGGCGCTGACGTTGAGGATCATCGACACCGGTGGTGGTATGATGGGAAGACGAGGCTCTGTTTACGAGTCGCCTATGAACCGAGTACAAGCATTGGCAGTGCGTGACGCTTTGGCCAAGGCCATTTACGACAAACTCTTTGACTGGATTGTCGAACGTGTGAATCAAAGTCTACGGTCCTCCCTACCTGCAGACAAAACTGTCGGCATCCTGGATATCTACGGTTTCGAAATCTTTGACAATAACAGTTTCGAGCAGATTTGCATCAACTACGTGAATGAGAAACTCCAGCAGATTTTCATCGAGTTGACACTTAAAGCAGAGCAGGACGAATACGTCCGGGAGCAAATCACGTGGACACCAATCAAGTACTTCAACAACAAGGTCGTGTGTGATTTGATTGAAGAACGACGACCACCCGGAATCTTCTCTGCATTGAACGATGCATGTGCTACAGCCCATGCCGACTCTGTCGCGGCCGACCAAAATTTTGCCCAGAAGTTGAGCTTCCTTTCTACTAACCCTCACTTTGGGCAGCGACAGTCCAAGTTTTTGATCAAGCATTATGCTGGCGATGTGATGTATGATATTCAAGGCATGACAGACAAGAACAAGGATCAACTGCTGAAGGACCTGCTTATCCTAGTCGCAAAGTCTGGAAATCAGTTTTTGACTTCTATTTTCCCTGATCAGGGCGAGACTACCAAGGCAGGACGAAGACCTCCTACTGCCAGTGATAAGATCAAGCTGAGCGCTAACGCCCTGACGCATACACTTTCGATGGCACAGCCATCTTATATCCGAACAATCAAGCCCAATCAAAGTAAATCGCCTACGGAGTACGTGGAGAAGCAAGTTTTGCATCAGGTAAAGTATCTTGGTCTGCAAGAAAACGTACGAATCCGACGAGCCGGTTTTGCATATCGTCAGACATTTGAAATCTTCACTGAGCGGTTCTATCTCCTGTCACCCAAGACATCATATGCTGGTGACTTTATTTGGACTGGTGACTCCAAGACTGCTGTATTGCAGATTTTGAGAGATACCAGTATCCCTGCTTCTGAGTTCCAAATGGGTACTACAAAGATCTTCATCAAAACTCCAGAGACTCTTTTCGCTCTCGAGCACATGAGAGATCAGTACTGGCACAATATGGCTGCGCGTATTCAGCGTGCTTGGAGACGATACATGAAGTTCAAGGCTGATCAAGCTACAAAGATTCAGCGTTGGTGGAGGGAGATCAAGGGTCGAAAGAAGTGGGATGACATCCGGGATAAGGGCCACACCATTCTCGCTGGTAGAAAGGAGCGAAGAACATACAGTTTGGTCGGCTATAGACGATTCCACGGCGATTATCTTGCTTGCAACGATAAGAAGTCATCAGGAGGTTTCATGATGAAGCAAGTTGGTATCAACGAAAGAGTCAATTTCTCTTGCGATGGTGAGGTTTTGTTATCTAAATTTGGTCGATCTTCTCAGCGACTAGACCGAGTATTTGTTTTGACGGCCGGCAAGTTCTATATCATCAGGCAGCAGGTTCTCAACGGACAACTTCAAGTTGCACTGGAGCGATCTATACCAGTGTCATCGATTCGAGCAATCAACTTGTCTTCTATGCGAGACGACTGGTTCAGCTTTTCACTAGGCTCTTCGACTGAGCCTGACCCATTACTGTGGTGTGTGTTCAAGACTGAGCTCGCCACTTGGTTGAACGTTCCTGTCAAGATTGAACCAACGATTCAATATTGCAAGAAGCCAGGAAAAGCAACAGTCGTGAAAGTGGTCCGTGAACAAACTTCCCAGAAGTACGACACGTACAAGAGCGGTACCATTCACGTTCCTCCAGGCGAACCAGCCAACTCTGTATCATTACCAGTACCAAAGCCAAAGCAGCGTGGTCCTCGACCTGCAACTCAGACCCGACGTCCACAGAATACCAGGCCTGCACCCCGTCAGGCGCGTCCTGTCCCACAAGCGCAAGCGTTGCCTACTGGATCTCAGCCTGTGATTCCTCAGCAACCTTCAGCACTGCAAAACTCGTACCATCCATCGAACGCACAGGATGCAGCAGCAGCTGCCGCTGCAGCATTCAAATCTGCTGGACAGCAACATTCTCACGCGGCTGTTAATCCATATACTCAGGCAGCGCAACCGGCTGCTGCTTCGCACGTCCAGTCTCACTCTGTTCCCACACCAGCTCGTGCCCCACAGCCGCAAACTGTGCAGCAAACGCCTGTAGCTCAAAAGAGGCAATCCAAGGCAGCTCCGCCGCCACCACCACCTCCTCCAGAGGAAGAGAAGAAGGTGCCTGAAGTCATGACAGCCAAAGTACTATACGATTTCCAGGGTGACGCCGCAGAACACCAGTTAACGGTGAAGGCGGGCGAAATTATTATCATTGTTAATAAAACTGATAACGGCTGGTGGCTCACACAGAAGCAGAATGATCCCACGCAAGGATGGACCCCGTCATCATATGTGCAAGAGATTGTCGCTGCCTCTGAGCCAAAGAAAAAGCCACCTCCACCTGCGCCTCCACGAAGGCCTAAGCCTTCCGGATTAAATGGCTCGCCAAACCCCTCTGCTTCCTCATCGTCGACGCAGATTGCTACCAATGGATCAGCGGCACCCGGTCTTGCAGAAGCTATAATGCAGAGAAGACAGCAGAACACCCAACTTGGAGGTGGATTGGCCGACGCTTTGAAGCAGCGATCCAGAGCAAATAGAAGCGACGATGAAAGTGACGAAGATTGGTGATGATTTTTAACTACTAGAATAGAGAAAATTTGTTTTTTTATGTACGTGTGTGGAAAAAAAAGTTGAACTAGAAAGAAATATTCTACGCATGTGTCAAGCGTTGTATTAATCGATTGCCCAAATCTGAAATCGAGTCTTCAAACTCGTCAAAGCTTTGAGCCTTCCAATTCGCGCTTTCACCGGGCACTGCTTCGTCGCCTGTAAACGCAAGGTACAATACGTCACCCTGGTCGTGTCCTGAATTACCATTGATTTGATCACCGAAACATTCAGTCGCGATACTTATCGCCGCTTCACCTACAAGAGCAGGGTCAACGCCGCAAGTATCACCCCAAATACCATAGAGCAGCTTTTCTCCACACACCACTGCCATTACTGATAATGGTTTGACTCCATATTGCTCGGGGTGGAAAATTCGATGCTCATCATTGCCGAATACAATGTAGGGTACATGGTACGGATTTAGATCACGGACGCCGTGCTGGCTCACCTCGCGCACTTTCGAGACGAAGCTGGTGATGGACTGCGAGTCTAGTGACGAGGCACATCTGCGATCATGTGGATCGTCAGCATGGCCATCGCAGTCTACGTCCATATTTGCCAAAACGCCAGGAGGACCAGTAAGAAAAATGACATCGCGATTGTCGGTCGCGCAGTAGTTGATCTCTGGACGAGTATCGACCATGTTCCTAAATCCGTCTTTAAGAAGATTCTTAGACGGGCATGTACCAGCGAGCTGCTTTTGGTAGAATGCACGAACAAATTTCGGAATTTCGTGCTTTCTGCTCATCATTGGCCGCTGGTTGATCTTTGGCTTCGCTGCAGGGCCCTTTCCACCAAATGAAGCAGGCGTCTTATTTTTAATAGGAGACCGAACAGGTGTTGGCTTGCTGTTGCCACCTCCCTTTGTCACGGTTTTCATTACAACCATCGTGCGTAGTGCTCGAGGTCCAAGTTCCCCTACGTTCTCCCCATCTTGATTGTCCTGGTCACTCACTTTGTAAGGATCAGCCTCCTCGTCAAGTACAATGTGGTTTGGGATATGCACGCTGTGTCTAGATCTATCATGTCTTTGCATGTGAGAATGGTGCTGTAATGGCTGAGATTTGAAGATAGCAGCACTGGCGTACGATACACATATCAACAAAAGGGTGCTCTTCATGGTCGCAATGTCATGCTGTTTAATTGGAACATACTACAAGCACATCCTTGAGCTTTAGAACAAAGATGTGTTTTAGTCTTTCATCTCTATTTAGCTTTGCAGGCCCTGGTGCTCACATTTCCGAGGTTAACGTTGAATCGACAAAGAGTTGAGTCCGCGGCTCACCCGCCGCCGCATCGAGCCGCGCGCAAATCGAAACACGTTCGCGTCGCGCTCTCTCAACCGCGCGGCGTCGAGCGTTAATTAAACAGTGGCGTCTTTCCACCAACATCACATTTCGGCACTAGCAATATAGCCATGTCAAAGTCGGTACGTTGAGCTGGATGCTGTCATAACTAATATCAAAAGGCCACAGTGTATGCGGTGGATGTGGGCAAGTCTATGGGCGAGCGGCACAATAGCCGGTCGATAACTGATCTCGAGTGGGCAGTCAAGTGGGTACAAGACGAACATGCCAACTGGCTACTAACGCAACGAAAGCTCGATGCATACAGCTTCATGGCATTCCGAACGAACACCACAAACTACAGAGGCAAACCAGTTACATTTTCGTTCATCTCTGAATTCGGCCGGGCCCAGCTCGAAGTTCTCAAGGAGGCAGTAGGAGAGTATCAACCCAGCGTGACAGAAGAAGGCGACACGCTGGTCGATTACATATTAGAGGCCATGCAGCAACAGGATGAATTTGTAGGCACCAAAAAATTCGATCGAATAATATGGGTGGTGACCAACGGGACGGGTCGAGCAGAGTGGGATACGGAGAAAGTGAAAGAGCTTGTAGACAAAGCTGAGCGGCTTAATGCCCATATCAAGATCCATGTAATTGATTTCGACTTGGTTGCAGCTGGCAGGAAACTAGAGGAAGATTCAACGGAAGAATCGAAGAATAGACTAGAGAACCACAAGAATCTTGCTTTATTGCAAAAGCGAATGGGCAAGCTCCTCGAAGTCCACAATTTCCTCGATACGTCAAATGCCATGCTAATGGCACCGCTGAGATACCCCAATCCAACAATTATCGGAGGCAGAAATGCAGGGGATATGCCTTTACTGCTTGGTAAAGAAGGTGATGAATCCACTTTGCATCTTACGGTGAGGTTCTACCCGTTTGTGCGGGGTGCCACGCAAAAGACTGCCAAGCAAGTGATCAAACGATCAAACGGGGGTACTTCGGAAGTGAAAAGAGTCACTGACTACAAGCGAGAGGAGGAGAATCTAGAAGAGAATGAATGGGCGGATGTGGCAGCAGAAGATCGGGTGGAGGGATACCGACTAGGTAAAACAATTGTGCCAATTGACAGCGTGCTCGAAGGCGCAATTCAAGGTGGATTGGAAGAGAGCCGCAAGATTGAAATAATGGGGTTTGTTCCTAAGTCTGATTTTAAAGTATGGCGGGTTATTGATGGTGATACGAATTATATTGCCGCAGCAGGTCCCAAGGATCAACTGGCCATTGCCGCAATAGTCGAATATCTGCTCAATGAAGACCTTTATTGTATCGCCAGGGTCGTGGTGAAAGCAGGTGGGTACGGTGAAAATGCTCGAATGGAGGCGAAACCAATGCTGTTGGTTCCACATGGCGACCAGGGAAGAATTACATTGGTAACATGTGGACTGCCTTTCAAAGATGATGTAAGACCGTATCAGTTTCCCTCGTTGATGGAGCCTAAAACAATCTCAGGCAAACCTTTGGAGACTTCTTCGAAAGAATACAAAGAAAGAATGCCGACAGATAAGATGAACAGGCTCTTTGGAGATCTCATTGACAATATGATGCTTACTACCAAGACCGAGGAGGATGAGCAGACTATCATTGCTCAACAACTGCTAGACCGTCATTACGACCAGGGCATGTTTGATTCTACACGTATTCCAGATTTGGTGAAAGCGCGATACCGTCAATGTCTCAAGCATTGTATAGCTAACGGTACCAGTGCCGACGAATTGCCTCCAGTGCCAGAAGAGTACACGAAATGGTCAAAGTCATATTTCAGCAATGCAGAAGAAGCGAAGGAAATCTTGGATGAGCTTACTCGAGAACTTGAGATTCAGAAAGTGCTATCTGCCAAGGAACATCGTGAGTTGGCAGCGCAACAACGTGCAGCTTCTGGAGAAACCAACGAATACGCTGCACAGTCTGCAGCCTTGTCTGATGCGGACATTGAAGCTCTTATCGCTGGCACATACAAACCCCCAGAGAACAAGACTGTTAGCGGATTTGCCGACCTCAATGTGTCTGAGCGCGCTGAGATCAAGAAAGAGGCTTCCTTACGTGAAAGCTTTAATGGAGAAGCTCTGCAAGAGATGCCGTCCAAGATTACTGAAGACAACTACGCCGTCGACTTTAGAAACAGAATCGAAGGATTCGCTGCAAGGGGCAGTCGCAACGAGTTGATTTCTGTTTGCAACGAAGTCCTGGGGGTTGTCATGTTGGACATTGGAGGCAAAGGCAAGCTAACAGCGATGAGCTGGGAAGAGTTTTTACGGTTTTACAAGACAACGACAGAAACATGGCAAGTCGATGGTGCGAGGGAACTGCTGGACAAGTATGCAGAAAAGGCAAAGTCGCAAGGCATTGCAGCGTTTCAAAAGAAAAAGTTTATACGACGTATTGCCGAAGTCTACGAAGAAGACGAGTAAAAGCGGCCCCATAATAATGAATTTATTAGTTTCCTAATGAGATGAGAAATACTTATGTTCGGACGTCTGGCTCTTCACGGTTGACGTAGTCCTTGAGCTTCAAGAACTGTACTGCAGCAGCAATGGTATCCTTCAAGTACACCTGTGCATCGAGGTTGTACTTCTCCGGGTTGGATTCATGCTGCTCAACGTACAATCGAATGGTGGCACCCGAAGAACCGGTACCAGAGAGTCGAACCACGATTCGCGCACCGTTGGCGAATTTCACATAGAGACCCTGGTTCTTGGACACAGAGCCGTCCAAGTCAGTGTATGAAAAGTCGTCTGCTTCCTTGACGACCAACCCTGGAGCGACAGTAGACCCGACGAATCCGGGGCTAGCAATGGACGCGGCGAGCTGGCCCACAACCTTGCTGGCGCCCTCAGAGGAGACATTCTCGTAGTCGTATCGAGTGAAGAATGTTCGTCCGTAAGTGTTCCAGAAATCGTTCTGAATCTGGGAGATGCTCTTCTTTGATGGGTCCTTCTTGTTAACTCCAGCGATAATGTTGAGCCAAGCGACAATGGCCCATACGCCGTCCTTCTCACGAATGTGGTCCGAGCCAGTACCAAACGACTCCTCGCCGCAGATGGACAGCTTCTTGGAGTCAAACAGGGCGCAGAAGAACTTCCAGCCAGTTGGCACTTCGTAGACGTTCAAGCCCTTGGCCTTGGCGACCAAGTCAATTGCGCCTGAAGTGGGCATGGATCGGGCCAAGCCGTTCACGCCGTGCTTCTTAAAGTATGGAATCAAGTCAGCGTGGTCGGCAATGATGGCGACCGAGTCGCCTGGAGATACAAAGCTGTTGGCGCCGTAGATCATGTTTCGATCTCCGTCACCATCAGAAGCAGCGCCAAACGGAATGTTCTTCTTGTCGACAACCTCGACGAGGGTGTGTGCGTAAGTAAGGTTTGGATCCGGGTGCAGGCCGCCAAAGTCCGGCTTTGGGTCAGCATTCTGAACAGAGGTCGCTGGCAATTGCAGCTCGTCGAGGAAAATCGCCTTGCCGTATGGGCCAGTGACACCATTGAGAGAGTCAAACAAGACGGTGAAATCTGGGTTGGCCTTTAGGAACGTCTTGATCAGGTCAAAGTCGAAAATCTCCTTCATCAGCTCAACGTAGTCCTTGACCGAGTCAATGATCTCAATTTCCAAAGAACCGTAGCTGGCAGAGCCAATAGTATTCAAATCAACCTTGCCAATGGTCTGGTCAGTCTTGTACTCTTTGATCACCAACGACGCCTCGTAAATCTTGTTAGTAATGCTCTCTGGCGCAGGACCGCCATTCTCCATATTGTACTTGATACCAAAATCATTTTCCGGTCCACCTGGGTTGTGAGAAGCTGTGAGGATGATACCACCGGTGGCCTTGAACTTTCGAATGGCGTGCGAGGCAGCCGGCGTTGACAAAATGCCCTTGTGGCCAATGAGCAGCTTCTTGACGCCATTGGCGGCGGAGATTTCGGCAATTTTCTGAATAACCACGTCGTTCAAGTACCGACCATCACCACCAATCACCAAAGTAGCGTCTTGAGAGCCTTGAGGAATGGAGGTCAAGATGGCCTGCACAAAGTTCTCTGCATAGTGAGGCTGCTCAAACACCTTGACCTTCTTTCGCAAACCAGAGGTGCCAGGCTTCTGGCCCTCAAACGGAGTAGTCTGCACAGTCGTTGCCATTATTTATTGAGAATCCAAAAGTCACAAACAAACAATCAGCCAATTAGAATAAAAATGGAGTGGAATTGTTGTCGAGAAGACTAGCGTAGCAGTTAAATAGAAGCAATGTTGTTCGCCTATCGCGCGTTCCCAAAATCACCAGATGCTCCCCGCTTCTAAAATGAGGCGGCGGCATCCTAATATGCGACCCCGCGATACCTGTTTCGGACCCTAATTCAAATTCAAATCTTGAGATGTACCAGTATATTTTGGGTGGAATAGAGAGAAAAAAATATAAACAAATGGAAAATTCTATGTATCGTTTAGATGACCAGTGGGT
Organism: Blastobotrys petasosporus; assembly: GCA_030580095.1. Lineage (NCBI taxonomy): Eukaryota > Fungi > Ascomycota > Dipodascomycetes > Dipodascales > Trichomonascaceae > Blastobotrys > Blastobotrys petasosporus. Next base: position 105,945 of record JAKTSG010000019.1, read on the forward strand.
AAATGTTTTTTGATGGAATTTTCAACGGTGAGTGAGTGAGTGTCTTTGGTTTATTTGGTAACTTCGTGAATGGCCTCTGCAAGTCGCTTGACATTGCCAGAGTTGATACCAGAAATGGAAATTCGACCATCTCGAGTACCATAGACAGAGAATTCCTTAGAAAGTTGGTCAACCTGCTCGCCAGACAAGCCAGTGAAGCAGAACATGCCAATTTGGGAAGTGATGTGAGACCAGTCCTTCTTAGATCCGAGCTCCTCCAAGTGCTGCTTGAGCAAATGTCGCATCTTGATCATTCGATCAGCCATCTCCTTCACCTCATTGAGCCACGTGTTCTTCAAGCCCTCGTCGTTCAAGATCTCCGAGGCAATTCGAGCACCGTGGATTGGAGGGTTGGAGTACAATGGTCGGATGACAATCTTGAGCTGAGAGTCAACTCGGGCCTTCTCCTCTGGGGAATCGCACACAAGAGAGAATGCACCAACTCGCTCACCGTAGAGACCCATGTTCTTGGCGAAGGACTGGCAAAGAGCAATGTCGTGGCCCTGCTCAACAAAGTATCGCACGGCGTAGGCGTCTCGAACTGGATCACCAGAGGCGAAACCCTGGTAAGCCATGTCAAAGAATGCAAAGTGCTCCTTCTTCTTGATCACTTCGGAAAGCTTTCGCCATTGCTCCTGGGTCAAGTCGACACCGGTTGGGTTGTGAGCACAGGCGTGGAGCAAGATGTTGGTTCCGTTAGGAGCGGCCTCAATGTCTCGTACCATACCTTCAAAGTCCAAAGAGATTGTCGACTTGTCGTAGTAGGCGTAGCTCTGGACCTGCAAGCCGCTCTGCTTGAACACTGCGGCGTGATTGGCCCAAGATGGAGTTGGCAGCAACACCAACTTGGACTTGGAGAACTTGTTCAAAAACTCGGCGCCGACACGCAAAGCACCGGTACCACTGATAGTCTGGGTGGCAGCGATTCGCTTCTCGAGCAGTGGGGTCGAATTGGAGCCGTAGGCAAACTCAATGGCCGCGTTGGTGAATGCCGGAATGCCGGTGATGCCGGCATACTCCTTGTCGAGGTTCTTGTCGACAAGTCGCTTCTCGGCAGATCGGACGCACTGAAGAACGTATGGCTTGCCCTGGTCGTCACGGTAGGCACCGGCACCGAGAAGAATCTTGTTCTCGCTTGGATCCTTCTTGAAGGCCTCGGACACGCCAAGAATAGCGTCGGGAGGGCCCATCTGGACATTGGCCCAGGTGCTCTGGGCACGGACGGCGAGAGCGATCTGTCGTCGCACCGCAGGTGTGTTTACACGAGCTCTAATCATTGTGAATTCTAAAAGGTTGAGAGTTGTCAAGCGAGAGAGAAGGGGAAAAAGGGCACGGAGGGGAAATCGGCGCCTACTTAAAAGCGTGTGATCGCTTCTCCCGGTCTGTGCGGTGGAGCACTTAAAGCGCGCGCACTCCTTGCCGGGGCGGCGGCGGCGAAACTCGGAAGCGCGAAGGGCTCAAGTCCACTAAAGTTTTTTAGTACTAGCAATTCTCTTTGTCCATTCTGTATACATTTGAAGTACTAAGCTTAATATATTGATAAGTTTGAGAAAGAGAATCCAACAATCCAGGGGTAGCTGAATGTTGAAGATTTGTAACTAATGCCCCTCCAGAATGAAGAACTCATGAGTGGGGCCGGACATGGAAAAAGAGTCAAAAAAGATTCATAGCGAAGCAACAAGTCACGATATGCGGGGTATTTTCTCTTTCTCATTTCAGCCCTGCAAGTTTGAATAGGGTCCGCGGTGCAAATTGTGTGAAAAATTACCCGCGCCGCGGTGAGACATGAGAAAGTACCTCGCTGCTGTGTTTAGTGTTTAGGGCATGTGCGATACATCTGATGAAGCGGGTTTGGATATGTACTACCCTAACCGCTGTATGTTTACATTTGGTAGTTCTGCCAGTTGACTTCAATATGGTCATCATGTCTAATGTTGAACACACGGACCAAATGCCGCCAACGGCTCGTATTGTTCAAGTGAAAAATCGTGCGGCTCATCTATCCGCATTACTATTTTTTCTTACTTAATTCAGCTCGTAATAATTACATGTACATATTTACAACATTAAAAAAAAACATCTTCTAAGCGTCTGTCTTTGGCTCCTCATCTGTCTTCTTCATTGGTGGCTCTTGATTGTCGAAGTACTGCTCCACTTCTGGGTTTCGCTCTGGGAACTCTCGCTTACCAAGAAGCCGGACCATGTCGTCTCGCGTCAGCACTTCCTTGCTCAACAACTCATTGGCAACAAGACTGATCTCTTCCATCTTAGACTTGAGGAGATCAGTGCACTTCTTATGACACTCGTTAACGATACGTCGCACTTCTTCGTCAATCAATGCACCAGTATCTTCCGAGAACGGCTTGGAGTAATGCCCTTCATCTTCTTCAAAGTTCAACCAGCCAATCTTTTTCGACATGCCCCATTGCGTGACCATAGCAGTGGCAATCTGTGTGACCTTTCGGAAATCATCAGACGCACCACTGGTCACGGTCGGGAAGTGGATCTCCTCACTGGTTCTGCCGCCAAGTGTCATAATCATCTGGTCAACAAGTTCTTTTTCAGACAGAAGTTGGACGTCCGATGGTACATATTGAGCATATCCCAATGCCTGGCCTCGAGGAACAATGGAAACTTTCAATAGAGGATTAGCATACTCGAGGTACCAACCGCAAATAGCGTGGCCAGCTTCATGGAAAGCAACAGTCTTCTTCTCTTCAGGACCAAGCACTCGTGACTTCTTCTCCAAACCAGCAATGACTCGCTCGATAGCCCGTTCGAAATGGGTCATCTCTACAGTCTTGGCATTATCTCGTGCTGCAATCAGCGCGGCTTCGTTAACACAGTTGGACACATCAGCACCTGAAAATCCTGGTGTCAATGCTGCCAGCCGGCCCTTGAGGTATTCCAAGTCCACATTAGTCTTGATTTTCTTGAGGTATACATCGAAAATAGCTCGTCGACCAGAGATATCCGGATTGTCCATCGTGATATGTCTATCAAAACGACCCGGTCGCAGCAACGCAGGATCAAGAACGTCAGCTCGATTGGTACCCGCCATCACAATCACATGATCAGAGCTGGCAAACCCATCCATTTCAACCAACAGCTGGTTTAAAGTAGATTCTCGCTCGTCGTGGCCACCGCCTTGACCTCGCTTCTTACCAATGGCATCAATCTCATCAATAAACACGATACTTGGAGCCATTTTTCGAGCATTTTCGAACAAATCTCTTACTCTTCGCGCACCAACACCAACAAGCATCTCGACAAATTCGGAACCAGAAACAGAAAGGAAAGGAACACCGGCTTCACCAGCAGTCGCCTTGGCAATCAACGTCTTACCGGTACCTGGTGGGCCTGACAAGATAGCACCTCGAGGGATTCGAGCTCCAAGCTTCTCGTACTTCTTTGGGTTCTGCAAAAACTCGACAAACTCCATGATCTCAGCCTTGGCTTCCTCAGCGCCGGCAACATCTTTGAACTTGACCTTGACATCATTCTCTTGATTGAACAGTCTAGCAGTGCTCTTGCTGAATCCCATTCCGCCCGGTCCACCGCCGCCAGCAGCTCGTGAAGCGGCTCTTACCACGAATAAAAGACCACCAACCAACAGTAGCATTGGAAGCGAGCTTAAGAAAGCCGCGGCGTAGTCGACCTCTTGCGAATACGACACGGGGATTCGGTCGTTAACCGAGATTCCCAACTCGTCTTGAGCTCTATCCAAGTTCTTCTCAAATGTATCTGCAGAGCCAACAGTGAAATGAACAACATCATTGGCCATACCTTGCGTCGTAGTTCGTAGATACACCCTCGCTAGCTGATTGTTCACAAGTTGTATCCTCGCCACCAAACCCTTATCCAAGTAATCACGACGAAGCTCTTCCCACGTCACTTCAGGACCATCAAAGCCTCCTACACCCAATATCCTCAAGAATGCATATGTGAGGAGTAGCGACGAAGCTATGCCAACAATGTTGACCCAATTGGGTGGCGGGGGTGGCGGTGGAGGAGCCTTGCCATCCTTCGGAGGCTGTGGCGGGAAGTTACCGAACTTGAATTCGAAAAACTTTGGCGGCTGCTGATTCGAATTCTGCTTATTATTCTTTTGAGCTTCCTGAAAGCGTAATGAAGTCGTATGTAGACATTGCACACGGATCGCAGATCTAGCACTAGCTTGATACAATGATCTCGGCACAACGATCTGGGGCCTGGCTATCGTTGGCGACGAAAGCCTTAATGATCCCGAGAGCATGTTGCTGCTGCTCCGACACAGCGACAGTTTATACATATGAGAAGATGATCTCTGGTATCTCTCAAAGTACAATGATCTATCTCGAATTGGTCTGTGTGGTTTCTTTAGGCTGTTAACGCAAAAATCCAGATTTTCCGTGACCAAGGCCGGGTAATTGGGAACAGATTTTCCGCCTTGGATCTTGAAAAAAGATCCCTGCTAAGTGTAGTAGAATCCCTGGCGCGCGCGCTCAGGAGAAATGTGCTGCGGGTGCCAAACTCAGAGAGGTTTGACCACCCTGGAGTTCTTTCACCCCTTGAACCTCTTTTCCAACACACATCTATTACACTAGCTGGAAACCAGAGCTACTTCGCCATGAACGACGACATTGGACTTGCTCATCTGCCGAATCAGAGGTATGCTAGATGGATAAAATTGTCAAAATAAAAATTGCTAACGAGAATGCACAGATACAAGATTGTGTCCAAGCGTGGTGCAACTTTCACCCTTATGCTCTGCGGTGAGAGCGGTGTTGGTAAGACTACATTTGTCAACACACTCTTTTCTACTGCCGTCAAGGCCGAAACCGATAGTTCTAGTCGTTTCAAGCAGAGTATCCAAAAGACTGTTGAGATTGGCTACACCAAAGCGGAGCTCGAGGAACAGGACTTCAAGCTCAGGCTCAACGTTATTGATACACCAGGCTTTGGTGACAATGTCAACAACTCTGAGGCGTGGGCGCCAGTAGTGGAATTCATTGACGAACAGCACGAACGATACATGCGACAGGAGCAGCAGCCAAACCGTGGCGGCCGAAATGACTTGCGTGTGCACGCCTGCCTGTACTTCATCCGACCCAGTGGACATACGCTCAAGCCACTCGACATTGCCGCCATGAAGGCACTCGGGACTCGTGTCAATGTCATTCCTATCATTGCCAAGGCCGATACGCTGAGCCCACAAGAGATTAATGCATTCAAGGAGAAGATTCGACAGGTTATTGTTGCTCAGGGTATTAAAGTGTACACCCCTACTCCTGAATCTCTTGATGGACCAAACGATCCAATCAACGAGCTCATGAAAGTAATGCCATTCTCTGTGATTGGTTCCGAAAAGGAAGTAGAGACTCCAGACGGACGAGTGGTACGGGGCCGACAGTACTTGTGGGGTATTGCGGAGGTTGAGAATGAAGAGCACTGCGATTTTGTCAAGTTACGACAGCTCTTGATCCGATCTCACATGTTGGATCTCATTCACTCCACTGAGGACACACACTATGAAGCCTACCGAGCCGAAGAAATGCAGCACCGAAAGCTGGGCGAGGGCAAGGAGCGAAAGCTGGTTGATCCAAAGTTCAAGGAAGAAGAGGAAGCATTGCGGTCCCGATTCACCGAGCAGGTCAAGGCCGAAGAGCGACGATTCCGAGAATGGGAATCCAAGCTTATTGCTGACCGAGATCGACTCAACAAGGACTTGGAAGAGACACATGCTAAGATCAAGGAGCTTGAGCAAGAATATGACCAGCTTGCTCAGCAGATGCGAAAGCGATAATTTTCTAACATTTTTTTCATTGAAAACGTAGAAGGACGATGTTATTTATGATATATTAGTATGTGTTTTTGTTAAAAGTCGTATCTTTTATGCTTTTCGTCCCTTTAGTGATAGAGTGGCAGCCGTAGACATTGTCAAACTACGTTGCAATATAAGACCCTTGAATGGAATTCTCCACCGACCGTAGTCTTTCATGTCTAGAGCCAATCAGTTGAATTACTATTGATCATTCTTGTCTTGATTCATCGGGCTCATCTTTTCGGCTAAAACGTCTACGCATAATAATAGCATCTAAAAATCTTCATACATTCTCGTCATACATTCATTACTTCTTAGATCGCTTCTTCTTCTTATCCTTCTTGCGCAGCCCGCTCATGCCCACTTTGAGCACTTCGGTATACTTTGGCCAAAACGTGTCCATATCACTCACATCGACCACAGTCGACAGCTTCTGCTTCTTCGCCTTCGTCTCCCCGCTCTTGCCGTCTGTCGCTCTGAACAGCAATGCGAACGGGGTCTCGTCTTGTGCCGACTCGCTCGATTTTTGTACTGTAAGGGGATTAGCTTCTCTTGTTCTTGCTTGATAGTTCATACATCGCTTCTGTGTCAAGAAAACGGACCCGCTGGTTTCCGATTTGCTGAAGAGGTCTCCAAGGCGGATGAGAAACTAGTTCCTTGTTAGCCACCTGATGAGTTACTGATCGTCGTACCTCGTCGTTTGTGATGCGACTCATGGGTATTTGGTTATTTCGGTTGGTTCGTCGTGCACCTGGAAAGATTCGACACTCGCGCGGTGCTGAGGATGGGTGCGGCGAGATGAACAGGATCCTACAAAATACTACGACTACAAGTTCACCTAGAGATAGATAAATCTTCGACGATATATGTTTAAGAGGTTATGCAAGATATAAATTAAGTATAAGAGTGATTATTTTTTTACACAGTCAGCCATTCATCGTAGTACCGACATTCGACCGGGTTGACCGGCCCGTCGTCTTTACAAAGAACAAACGACGGACATTTGCCACATGCAGACTCACTGAACGGATCGAGCTCTTCTTCACTCATAGACTGAATGACGGATTGCCACGTTGCACGGTACGAGAACCCACCGTCGCGCCGCTCCAGCTTGTCGTCGTACACCAGCAATTCACACAACTGCCGGATATCGGCCTCGCCCAATTCTGTATCCTTGACGATCTCACTGTCCACCACAAACTTCTGAATCTCTGCTACCGTGGGGTACCCGGAGTGGTGCGCAGGATACGTCAGCTGCGGCTTGTGCTTGATTCCAGCGTCGTCTTCTTCGTCATCCTCTTCAAATGCAGACGGGAACGTCCGATGCACAGCATACTGCCACACAGCCTTCAGAAGCGAGTTGACGAATTCCACATCCAGGTCACCATTAGAGTACCATGGGCCACCAGTAATGTTCTGCGACGGCGACAGGTTGTACAGAATGTACAGCTTTCTCGTGGGCTTTTTCACGTCCTTGATAGGTTTGATCAATTTCTGGCTCTCTAAACTCTTCAAACACCGCTGGACCACAGTCTGATGCAGTTGTGTCCGCTCCTTGATGATTCGGATCCAGATGCCTTGTCGTTCACTCTCGGCGATTCGATCATACACCATCAACTCGTCCGCACTCAGCTTCTTCCTCTTGGTCGCCTCGCCCGACGCGACGAGTCGAAACACAATCTCGTTCGACCCGCCGGTCAGGATTTGGATCATTTGCTCGTTGACCAGCTGCTGGGCTAACCCAATCAGCTCGGGCATGCTCGAGATGCCCGTGATGGTGCTCAGATCCTGCTGGCTGAAGTCCACCGTGCCTTGTTCAACCGAGGCAGACTGCATCTTGAGATACAGGTCCATCGCCTGGTCAGAGATTTTGGGCTGGCCGTCCATGTTGAAATGGACCTTGTGGTTACGATGTACGAAATTTTCCTAGGCGCTACTAAGAAGAGTTGAAAAAGTTGTTCAGCCGTGCCATAACAGGAGTGTTTGGAGTGTTTCCCACTATACTACTTGAGAAACTGGTTTTCAAAATCAAGTCATCAATTCATCTCTACTATTTAACAAATGAGAATAAGGAATAATAATAATAAAGAAAACTCTATAAGGGGATGTGTTCTACAATTTTTTTCTCTTCCTCTAAAGACCCTCCTCCTCGGCGGCAAGCAAGTGCTCACAGTCCAATGCAGCCATGCATCCAGAACCAGCAGAAGTGATGGCCTGTCTATATCGCTTATCCTGGACATCACCAGCGGCAAAGAGACCCTTGACGGAGGTCAAAGACGAGCCTGGAACTGTCTTGACGTATCCCTCAGCATCAGTGTCAACCTGGCCCTTGACAATAGACGTGGCTGGAGTGTGGCCAATAGCATAGAACAAACCGTTGGCAGTAAGCTCGGACTTTTCGTTAGTGGCATTGTTGGTGATGGTGATAGTCTGCAAGAGCTTGCCGTCACCCTTGGCCTCGACGGCCTCAGTGTTGTACAAAATCTCAACCTTTGGATGAGCGCTCAATCGACGAGCCATGACGGCGGATGCTCGCAACTTGTCCTTTCGCACAAGCACAAACACCCTGGAGCCATACTTGGTCAAGAAAAGGGCTTCTTCGGCAGCAGAGTCACCACCACCAATGACGACCAATGGCTTGTTTCGGAAGATTGGCACAGCGCCATCGCACACGGCACAGGCAGAGATACCCTTCTGCCAGTAGACATCCTCACCTGGAAGGTGCAATCGCTGGGCAGAGGCACCAGTGGCTAGAATGATGGCATCTGCAGTGTGTGGGGCCTGGTCCTCGGCGTATTCAAGCCAGAACTTGAATGGTCGCTGTGACAAGTCAACCTTGGACACAGTCTCCGAGATGATCTCAGTGCCAAAGTTCTCAGACTGCTTCTTCATGTTGTCCATGAGCTCAGAGCCCAAGATACCGGTTGGGAAACCTGGAAAGTTCTCAATGTCGGTAGTGGTGGTCAATTGGCCGCCAGCAGCGATACCATTGGCCATCATGCCTTCAAACAGCGTAGGCTTGATTTCAGCACGGGCAAGGTAGATGGCGGCGGTGTGGGCAGCAGGGCCGGAACCGATAATTGCGACACGGTAATGGGACATTCTTTTCTGAGAGATGCTAGTTGTAATGTTTGGTGTTGTTGTTGTCGAAGTTTGTTGATTCGACAAGGTGTGTATTAGTGGAGTGGCCGCAGATAATGCAAAGAGGCGGTGCGTGGAAAGGAAGCGTTTGCCGAACACTTTAGTGCAGTTGAGCGACGGGGTGATTGTTGTGCGAAAAGTGGTGAGTTGGAACAGATTGGATGATGTCTACGGGAGATAGACGCCTTCTTATACGGATATGTGAAGTGAAGAAGGATTTGAAAAGTTGATCTGTTTTTGATTACTGAGCGAGAAGCGGTCGAGGCTCGGCGCGGGCCGATTTCCAGCGCCTCTAGTTGTAAGCGGTCTAGACCCAATTTTTTGAAAGAGCAGCCACAAAAATCGCGTGGGCACGTGATTTAGTGACCTTCTCGTATTTTTTTTGCCTGTATCAGATATGGACAAATATCTATGGATTCTAGGATATTCTGATGTATGGAAGTAAAGCTTGACACTCATATTGAGGAAGGTTCGATACCTCTTCTCGTAGTGTAATCAAGGTTGCTGTAGAATCTAGATAGACTATAAATCGTGTTTTGTCACTTGCGGCGCAGGTTCGAGTTTTGCTGATATCATCAAGCTCGGCAAGTCGGCAACTGAAGTCAGCGGCACGGCTAACTAGGTGAACTTGATGTTCTAGAAACGAACAAACTATCAGATCCCCAGGGCCATTACGAAAGACCCCGGAACCTGGTTTTTCCGGCTGATTATCTTATCTTTTAGGTTTCTGAGTTTTTCTAGATTCCGATGCCCGGTCCTCCTGTCGTTCTCAACCTCGGTAGTATGGGATTAATGGAACTAAAAGTTTAATAATCAAATATGAAACGGTAAAGTCAGATGTAATGCCGGTTGCAGCCGTACTTTTTTTGAAGAGTACTGTACTACTCTAGCGAGCCTCTTTTATGGAAATGCTCATATCCCGGAGTTCGGCACTCAAGCAGGTTCGTTGATCTCATAGACTTAGGCGACTAGACACAAATGCTGGTTAGTCATGTTTGCTTCAATAAAATAAAAAGATATCACATCTCTTTTAAATCTTTATTGCAATCATACGCTGAAAGAGTTAAAAACTGGTCTTTCAGCATGCGTCTCTCTATCCTTGATAAGACAGCCAGTTAACGTCGTTGTACTTACGACGAATAAACAAGAGTTATCGACTCACCAGATGCAGAAAGCTGCTTGAATACAGAGCCTAAAATTGACAGATACTGGAATAAATCAAAGACATCAAAATGTCTCAAGTTTCAGTTAGTATGCTTTAGATTAATATGAAGAATGCAAAACGGGCTGTACGTATCTGATACAAAACAAAATATAGACACAAGAAATTTCAGGTTTCAAACCTAGGGATTAGTGGTGTACAAACTCCTTGACAGCTTTGCAAGCGACAAACTGCGGGTTTAGCAAAATGCAGAGCAAAAAGTATTGCAGCTTTGCTTGCCTATCCCTCAAAAACGGGCCACTGAACCGTGGAATCAGCGATTTAGGAGGCAGCTGTGGGATTTCATTGACCAGCTGTGGGAACTGTTTCACCAGCCGTTCTCTCAATGCGTCAAACTCGCTGTATCGACGGTTGATTCTCACTGGCTCGCCGGCATAAGTCTCGATGCGAATGAGAAATACCACATACGCCCCGGCTTTCGTGCTGCCTCTGATCACTTGGTACTCATCGATAACCACATTCTTAGCCCACACCCCGTCTTTACCTTCTACTCGGCCATTTGTTTCCCGCGCAGTGTCGTTGATGCTGGTAGCACTCTCAGTATGGTCGACGAGAGAAATCGGTTCCGGAGGTACCTGCTCCAGTACGTCTGCAAAATCCCCCGTACTCTGAATAAGTTAGCTCTATTTTCCGTAATAACATGAAATGTCGTACGCTTCTTGATATGCTCATCTCATAGTCGTTGAAACTGCAAGTGTGGAGTAGAAGAGAGGTGTCCCAAAATTGCGTTGCGCAGTGCTAAGCAATTTGCACCCTCCAGAAGTTGTACCACCACGAGCGATGGATCTTCTCAAGGGCAAAGTCACGCCATGGCAGCAGATGGTCAACCGCTGGCGGGCGGCTCGTAATGTGCCGTTCAGAAAGAAGTTTTTTGTCGGGTACGACCTTGACGGGAACACATTCTGGGAGTTCCAGAACTACAACAACCCGGCACGCATGAGACGGATAGTGGAGTACCGCGACCCAAAGGGAAACTACGTCGACTACAAAATACCGCGTACGTTTATGGTGCCTGACGGTAGAACTAACAAGAAATAGCGCAATGGGTGCAATGGCTAAGACATAACCGTCCGTCACAACCGTCGTTGGAAGAATTGTACAACGATAAGATGCGACAGGACAATCTAAAAGGGTTGATTCGAGAAGCTGACCAGCGATGGGCTAGCGTACCGCTCAAAGCAGAGTATCGTTCTCGACCCGATGCAGAGGCTGGTAAGATTCAGGGAGTAAAGGAGAGCAAGGCGCCGAGTACTAGCCGCACCGAGCCGCAGTTCCAACCTGAAGAATGGTCTCCCCAGCCCAAACGATGAAGTAATCTTTTTGAAAGATTTTTGCATTCTTTAATATTTGTACATAGTTTAATGATTGAAAAGAAATACATACGCTCAACTTTCCCATCACTGCGTTCCTTTTCCATCTAATGTAAATGAAATGTCTTTTATTGGTTACAGAATCTGTTATAAATAAGCATTAGGTCATAACTTCATAGAGCATAAAAGCGTGTTAATAATTCGGTGATATGTTCTCCTGGTTGGATTGCGTGACTCTCAACTTCTCAGTGTTCAGACGGCTCTCGACTAACCCCACCAGTCGATCTCCAAATCGCTCGAGCAAGTCTTCCATCTTCGGGTTGGAATCCAATAACTCGCAAGTGAGTCGGAGTTCATTTTTCAGCCTGTCAAGCTTGACTGCATCCATTCTACTCCCCGATCGCTTGTAAACTTCTCGGAACCGCACTAGCGATGCAATGGCATCGTCTGTTTCATTACGCCGCGAGGATGGCGACGATCCCGGGTTCACGCCAGTCCGCAGTCCAGCTGCTGGTTGAAGCTGCGGAGATTGAGAGGTCTTTGATGGGGGCGTGCGTGTATTAGAGTCCAGAGACGGTGTAGGTGGTGGCGGAGCTGCGTCAGTAGGTCGCTTGCGTAGCTCGGACAAAGACTTGGAAGGCTGAAGGGATTTGCGTCTCAAGCCAAGTGAGGTGGCTGCTCTCACCAATGGCCGCTTTATTGGACTTGGGGTGCTCGGGTTTGTAGGAGATGGGACAGGGGAAGCTTCACGCTCTCTGCCAGGCGTAGAAGGAGTAGGATTACTTGTGGGAGGGGCCATGAACTTGGCCAACTCTTGCTTGCTTAGTATCTTTCTCGTCGGAGACACTCTTGTTGGCTGTGGAGTACCATTAGACTGAACGCTCGACGATGATGAGTGCGATGAAAGAGACGGCGCTTGCATTGACAACGGATGTGGCGTCTGTGGAAGTTGCTGTTGCTGGGGTTGAGAGATTTCCCACAAGAAAATACAGCCATCATATCCTGTACTCACAATCTTGCATTGTGGTCCGTCTTTTATCCAGCTGATACCAGATATTCCCTCTGAATGACCCCAGTCAGTGCCAATATAAGTTCGCGACGAGTGGTCATAAACTCGAATACCCTTGTCCTGGCCCATTCCAGCAAGATATGCATTACCATTCATCTCTCCTATCGAAATACTGGTCAAGTTTACAGTATCATTCTCGTCTTGGCATCGGTACGTTCCGACTTGCTCCCCAGAGACATTGTATATCAGAATCGACTTGTCACAACTGACCACGATCTTCTCACTCAATGGGTCAATGCACATTGCCTGTGGTGTACTTTTCATCACGATGACACGTTCCATAATTAAGATTATGTCGCCTTGATCATTTTGCAACAACTTGTGTATGGCTATCGACCTATCAGTCGAGCATGATACTATCCTCTGGCCATCCTTTGTGAAACACACCGCAATAATATTGCCTCTATGAGCAGGAAGAGTTTGATGCAATTCCCACATGCCCATGGATTTCAAGTTACGCTTAAAAACCTGAAGGGTCCTGTCTCGACTGCAAGTGGTAAACATCTCATAGTCCGTAGACTTGAAATAGTCAACCCCCACGACGCTTGATCCATGAGCTACAAAGCTTTGTGATACTGACCCTTCTTGTGTATCACTCACTTGCACCACACCGGTATTATCGCCTGCAATTATGCGACTGCCTTCAGCATCAAGATGTGCAATCGTCAATTCGGCAAACGTAGATTCATTGTCCAACTCAAGCTTGACCTGGTATTTTTCATGGCATTCTCCTTTGTTATTCCAAACACGAACGGCGCCGTCGGAAGACCAAGTCAAGAAACGATCGTCCCCGACTGTGCGAATACCACGTAGCTCTTGCGCGTGCGATCCGATGACTATATCTTCCTGGCCATCTTTCCACATTGCAATATCCTTGGAGGTCGTCAATGCTATTACCTGTTTATCGCTTTTGAAGCCGATTGCTCGATACCGAGATCGTTTTGTATGAGTTAGAGTGGGCGTGACTGGAGACTTGATAGTGCTGCCGAGCAGCTGCTCGAGCGTATATGAGGTGATTGACGCACCACCAGTCCACACTAGTTGGTGCTCCGCATCAAAGTCTAGCGCAGATATATCCTCTCCAGAGGATAATAGTCTCGGGGTAAATGTCAGCTTATCATCCGATTCTTGCACAGTAGCCAGATCGCCTCTCTCTGTTGCTACCACAGCAAGGTCGGAACTCAATGCCGTCACTGCAACAAAAACACAGTTAAAAAACTCATTCAGCACCAGATTCCTCCCTGATAAGACATTTGCCTTGGTGTCTGACCATTGTGTTTTGGATTCCTCGAGTTTCCAAAACCGAACATGCCGCACACCTACTGTCACCACCGTTTGTGAGCCCATCCATTTCAGATCAAGTACCTGTGAAATACATCTGTTACTCGAATGAAGGCTGACAGATCCCTCTTTCAGAGATGAAAGCTTCCAAATATGCAGAAACCCATCCGTGGAGACACCCAACGTAGCAAGGAATTTACCGCAAGGTGAGAAAGAAAGCATTTTGATCCCATATCGGTGTTCACACAGAATTGCAAGTGGGGTACAAGAAGATGATTCAGGAGCAGTTGAATAAATATAAACCCTGGGCTGATGTCCGGTTTCACCGACAGCTAGCAGACTCCCATCATTGGATATGTCCACGCAGCTGGCAGTCTTCATCTTGTCCTTAGCAGGAGTCTGTTTCGCACCAGCTAAGTTTGATAGATCCTCATTGTTGATACCCAGACTAGTGCTTTGAACCAGGTCGTTGTTGGCGCCGATCAAATAGCCATTCGAGTCTCTTGTCGGGGCTGGTACGTTCTGAGAAATTTCTGCGAGCCAAGGAGGTACTGCCGACGCGGTAGCGATGCTCTGTTGTATATTATGAACAACCTTGGCTGATGTACAAAAGAATCGTTGCTTGGCGTTTTTCAAGTCGTCACTCTCTATGCTTAACAAGACGACTCCTGCTCCGGCAGTGTAAGCGACGAAACCTCCTGCCAGACAGAAACTAGCATGCGAAGTAGCGGTGGTGCCGATAACCTTGCCTACTTGCAGCGCAGGCTGTAGTGCACGAGCAGCGTTCCAACTAGATCTTTTGGGACTGTTTTGAAGTGATGAAAGCGAATGACTTGGTGAATGTCTGATACCGCGGTAAGGACTCGATGACCGACGCTCTCGCGTAGTTGCCGATGGTAGAGCAGAAGACGTCGTTGTGGCCACGGGCGAGAGACTACTGGTGGCAGAAGCACCCAGCATTTTGAACACCCCCAGACGAGACTATTTCGATTTTATCTCTTCCTTTTGTGAGGGAGGAGTGAGTATACAAGGTAGTGGTGCTGTTGGTCGTTGATCTAGGGGCGCATGAATTTTTCCAGCGTGTGTTTCGATGTTTACACTTTGCTCAATCTGGAATGGAGGCCACCACAAACCAAAGTTTCTAATGTCAAAAAGATAGCCTATTCACGCCACCCGGTATTAAGGAGATCTGAGATACTCGGTTGTCGATAAGAAAGAAAATGGGTCCCAAAAATATAACTTTCCGATTTGTCTGATGTCTGGTGCCGCCGATCTGATAGCTTGACTAGGATCTTTGGGTGGTTTGTGAGGCTCATGCAGATTGAGCCTCGTTCTCCCTGGTGCCAAATGCAGGGTTGATATTTGCGATGCTTGGGCGTTGGATATGAAATTTTTGTTTTGGTCCAGGAGATACATGTGAGTGCATTTTGGTGTATTCCCTGATACGAACTTTTTCTGGGTTGTAAAAGCTGTAATAGACTCAGGGGATCAGGGGAAACTCTAATAGTACTATAGTACTGTAGCGGTGGAATTGCAGTATCAAAATGAAGCAACCATCCTACTGAAGCTGGAGACTCAATGTATTTATCGAACCACTTAATTTATCCCGAAAACTTTCATTTGAAGGTGAAAAAAATATGGAGTTCATCTACAGTGTAGATAGCGGGCTACTTTTTGTACGCATAAACTCATGTCTGCAGCGACAATTTTTTCGCCAATGCATGAGCAAAAAGCCGCCTTTTGTTCCTTACAGCAGCATGAAATTGACAATGCAGTAAATGTAACGGAAGAAGCTTACCCGAAAAATATCTAAGAAAATTATATATGATCACCATTGCAAATGTAAAAATGTACAGACGTACAGATGTTATCCAGGAAACGTTTCCAGATGTATTGATTGAATGGTCGTTTGGACTTCATACTCTAACACTTAGCACCGAATAACGGACACCAATAACCAGTACAAACATACTTTTGTATAGGGAATCCGCCTACCAGTATCTAGAGCTTTCCCATTTCATTGATAGGACGTCGACTCCCGGCTTAGTTGTTGCGACGACAAAGGAGAATATACGTATTGTAAAGTAATTCAAATACATGCAAGATACAATGAATGAATACAGTTGATTTCTAAGCGGACGGGTAATGTCACCCACCCATCCCGCTCATTCAATATCTCCATTCAGTTCAGTCCTCGCGCCGAAAATGACAAGCGCATCCGAAATGCATGGGGGTACATCCCCCTCCTTTGTCTTGTCGACTCACCAACTATTCACACACGGCTGGATTTGTAGACATTTTGTACAGTCAGAAGCACGCAAGCATTGGCTGGTTTGCGCGTTTCGCCGTACCTCAGCCGCGTATCTGATGCAGAGTCTGGATCAATCGGTTGAAGGTCAAGTACCAAAACCAGCAGCCGTTCCCTCAGAGACAAACTGTTGCCACGACGTGCAGATGCGCGATGCCTGTACGGCGACATCGGAGGGAGGGTCCCTATACAGAACCAAGATCTTGATTCCGTTTATTTTATCTAGATTGTTTTGTATTGGGCCAACCTTTTTGGTCCGCAGGTACCTGGCGATAGATACGGCCCACCTCCACCAATATACGCAGCTTGTATTCAGGTATCCCAATCCACACAGTTGCATCGCTTGGTTGTAGTTATTTTGAACGTGAAGATCCCGCAGCGGCGGAAAACCCATACCGGCTATTTGGACTGGTATCTGCGGCAACTTGCGTGCGGCTCCTGGTCGATAATTGCCAGCTGACTTGGACTGCTTCAGTTCTCTCAGATGATGCTGGCGATATTCTTATGCAGCAAGTTCCTTTGCAAATGTGCCACGATGATCTTGTTCCAAAGTTTCACCTGTTTTCGCAACAGCAGCAGATGCAATGCAGCCCTTTGCCGAAAGAGAGCCTCATCTGGCCTATGATTGCTTCATGTTGATATTATCGCGATCTCGGTAATCACTTTCACTGATCTCTGTAGTCCAACGATGCGAATCATCCATCCTTTTAGTGGCTCTCGTATACAGATACCGGTATTGTGAAATTCGCTACTAATTTCCATAAACATAATTCAATTTGATCCGCACAAACTTAGCAGTTTCTTTCGGTCCGCTTAACCTGGTCCAAACTGCTGCTGCAAGACTTCCAAGTGCGTCTTGCGGGTGTGGCGCGGCTTTGGTCAATCAAGATGCGGAATCCAACACCACGCAAAAGAAAAAGTTCCAGCCTTGTGCATATGGGCGGGTTCTGCAGGTGGTACAGTGGTAAATGGACCAAATGATTCAGTCACTGGACTCCGATCGTCTGTTGGTTTCCCTATGGACCAGATACATGTTGTATCCTGTAAATATATAATGCCGGCGACGACCCAGGCTCTCTTCCCCCTGCCCTCCCAGAGTGAACATTCCTTCTTGCAACGCCCGTCCAACTCTAACCTTAATAACTGAAAAACAAATACCTCCTTTCTCCAGATCGACTTTGAACTTACCGGTACAATCGAATCGACATATTCATTTTGTATTTGTTGCGCTCACAACCTGTCATCTGTGGACCGTCGTTGGACCGCTTAGTTCCAGCATCCCAGACTTACAGTAATAATTTACCAGGTTCAAGTTTAAACCCGGCAAGGCTGTGGAGGGATTTTTGAGACGATACAGTAATTCAAGCTGCTGTTGGCTGCATTAGCCTCCTCAGCTCAACCCTCACGCCCTAGAGCCCAGCCTCAAAGATATAATACCCCAGCGAATATTAAAAGAAGGATCTCGACCTGCTTTCTTTACACTTTCTATATACCTGACTGAGTTCTTACAGCTTTGCCAACAATTCAAATGGCAATGAGCTCAATTGCCACCATCGACTCACAATCACTGGTCGCTGCTAGAGGTAGTTGTTGCAAGGATCCAGTACCACGACCGTCTAGTGACCATTCTCTGAGACTTTGGTTTGCCACGGCACTAGAACTGTACGCGACAGCTTTCAACGTATTTACAGGAACGATTATTGCGCCCAAGAGTATCAGCAACTCACATTCGACTTCGTCGTCTGCAGTGCGGGCATTGCGATACAGATCAAGCTCCTATTCCAGCATTCGGCGGCTTGCTGAGCGATTGAAAATGATTTGGCAAACTGAATCACGTCTCTTGAGTTCTATGGAAGGATTTTATTCGCCGGTGGCTAAAAATGGAGTCGAAGTTGGCTGTCGTCGTTTGTATTCAAGGCCAGTCTCACCTGCGCCTAGTATAGACACTACTACGCCTCAGCCTCACCTCACAACCACCGACAAGCATGAACCACCACAGCCCCAGCTCCTCACAGAAGCATCTAGACCGATACCATTCCAGCATTTACAATCAGCAGTGCCTCCTCGACGCACATGCAAATTGATCGACCCTTACCGTGCACGCCTACGTCGCCGGCATAAGCTACGCCCATCGCACAGCCAGCGATCTGAAGAACCGTGCCAGCTCGACACGATCAACGAAGAGCAAGATTCTAGTGACGATTGCGACGAGTTTGGGTACGATGAAGAAGATGATAATGATCATATGACGGTGATTGTCCATGATATTACAGACGAAAGCAGCTACTGCGATATGAAATATGCATCCTCGTACCTTTACACACCATATGACGATGACGACGATGATGATGAGGACGCTTCAAGCGACCATCACGATCCGGACGCCCAAAGCGAATCATTTTCACTAGCGTGGGCACTGCATTACCAGCGTGTGAAGATGAAGACTAAAATGACCAAAGTCAAAAAGCGGGCAATGGCGCTCGTGACGAAGCGAATGTGAAATCTCCTCTTGTTCAACTTGCATTTCTACAGTGTCTCGGAAATGAATTATGATAGCCGTTCAACCGTATTTACCCTTGCCTATCAGGCACTAGAATTTTATTTATTCCCATATATGCATCTCTAATATAAACGATTTATGATTACAGATTGTACCAAGAGTATGGACAGAGCGGGGTATTGAAAGTGGTGGTGTGACCTGGTATTATTCTTCCAGCATGTTCAGCAGCAGAATATGATTTGCTTAACACCTTTTACCCCCTCATGTGGGATTCTTCATGTCTGTGTACTTTAGATCATTGTATTATGTATTTTGTCACATTTCGCTCGATACTTGCTTCCTTGATAGATACACCTTAGTATCTGCTTCAGCTACTTGTATGGTACCCTAATATCTGCTTCGCTGAATTGTTTTTATCAAGCACTCACAACTTGACTCTCGTTTCTGAATTATCGTCTCGGCGCAGTTGATTGACAATACATCGCTGATCATAGCTTATTGAGCAGCGTAATCTACAGTGCTGTACCCGGTCAAAAGAGGCAGTTTTGACGATACTCCCTTGCGTGCTACGAGGCTGTCCGTACCTTTCAAAGGCCGAGAAGTTGATATCGAGCATACGTATTGTAGTGCTGGCCCGGGATCTTAATATTAATAAACGAATTGTAGTCTCAGCTTAGCCTCTAGAGACCCAGGCACATACAGCGAGACTTTGACAGCCATTCGTGATATTATGGGCATATTGTGCTTATATTGTTTTATTACGCAACGCATAATGAGAGTGGTGCATCCGGTGGTACGTACGTGTTTGAGCCTCGTGGGGCTGTACCTTGAACGTACCATGCTGGCGCCATTGATTACCTTGACCCCTTTAAACGCTACGTTAGAATAAATACTGAGTTCGATAACTAATATACTGGTAACTACAGTGTTCCTTTAGTTAAAAAATTCTTCAAGTTAGTTTATATGTGCAGGCGAGCTGATGTTTTATGTTCGCTCTCCATTTCTTCACATTCGACTAGTGTGATTGCATTCTAAGACAGATATTACCATAAAGCCTAAATTGAACCAAAACATTTTCAACGAGTCTATTCGTCATCGAAATCGTCGTCGCAGTCTTCGTCGTCAAAATCGTCCCAGTCCTCATCATCGAAGTAATCATCGTCGTCGTCGCAGTCCTCGTCATCAAAATCGTCGTCGTCCTGTCGCTTCCTGAAAAGAGAGCCAAGCTTCTTCATAATAGAGCCGGCAAATGACTCTGGCTTCTTCAAAATGGAGCCGTCAGAGGATTCTCGCTTCTTCAAAATGGCGCCCATGCCCATTTCACCTAGCCCCATACCCATCTCACCTAGTCCACCAGCTAGACCTTCTCCGAGCCCACCAGCTAGACCATCTCCAAGTCCACCGGCTAGACCCTCTCCAAGACCAGCATCGAGGCCACCTCCAAGTCCCTCTCCTAGACCAGCATCGAGACCACCTCCAAGACCGGAATCGAGGCCACCTCCAAGACCCTCCCCAAGGCCATCTCCTAGTCCGCCACCTCCACCGAGACCCTCTCCAAGTCCACCGGCACCTTCTCCAAGTGCATCACCGCCGCCGAGACCTTCTCCGAGCCCACCAGCATCTCCTCCAAGTCCGCCGGCTCCTTCTCCAAGTCCACCGGCACTCTCGCCAGAGCCACCAAGAAGATCATCACCAGAGCTGGAGCTGGAGCCGAACAAGCCATCTTCGGAAGCAGCTGCACTACTACTACCGGAACCACTGGCGCTACTTTCAGAACCAAGCCCGCCATCTTCCGAGCCTAACAGACTCTCAGAATCTTTGGTCGAAGTAGGTGAATCAAGTCCTTCAGAGGCTTCACCCTCTTTCGCAGTGGATGACTCCATCGTCTCAGCAGATTCGCCCTCTTTCGCAGCGGACTCACTCCCATTCGCAGCAGACTCACCTTCCTTCGCACTGGACTCACTCCCATTCGCAGTAGACTCACTTTCCTTGGCTCCGGACTCACCTTCCTTCGCACCGGACTCACCTTCCTTCGCACCGGACTCACCTTCCTTTGCACCGGATCCACCTTCCTTCGTAGATGAGTCCGCCTTCTCACCGGATTTACCCTCCTTGGACGATGAGTCCCCTTTTCCACTGGATTCACCCTCCTTGGACGATGAGTCCCCTTTTCCACTGGATCCACCCCCCTTGGACGATGAGCCCTTGGATCCCCCCGAAGACCCGGATTTTTTACCACCGCTAGGCATTTTAGGCATTTTGGGCATTTTCGGGGGTTTGGGAAGTTTAGGAAGTTTGGGGAGTGATGGGGTTTTCGGTTTAGTGGATTTGGATGTAGAAGACTTGACAGTGGAAGACTTGGCTACCGCGGAGGGCTTGGCTGTTGCAGAGGGTTTGACTGTTGCAGAAGATTTGACTGTTGCAGAGGATTTGACTGCTGCAGAGAGTTTGACTGCTGCAGAGAGTTTGACTGCTGCAGAGGGTTTGACTGCTGCAGAGGGTTTGACAGCTGCCTTGGCGGCTGCAGCCGAATCGCCAGAAGACGATGAAGACGAGAGCTTATTTGTCGATTGAGAGTTTGTTGACTTCGAGGTGGACGCGGTACTACCACTCTTTTCACCGCTCTTATCGTCCATTCCGGAACTCAAAGAGTTAGCTGCGTCTGCCGCACCAGAGACAACACCCGTCACAATAGGAGTCAGCGCTTTGCTTGAACTGTTGATGATACTTGTGACCATGACCGTGATACTGTTAAGCAACCCGCTGACGAATTCCCGCTTACCAAGCTGCACAGTTAATGGGGGCCCTGCGAAATCAGCGCTTGTCAAATTTGTCGTCGAGATTGGAGCCGTCATTGCGACAGCAGCGAGTGCTGCTGTCGACAGCGTTTGTAACTTCATTTTCCCGCGACTCTTTGAAGTAAATGGAACATGCCTGCTATTTTATATCCACTCTGAAAAATATAGTCTAAAGTTTACAAATCGGGTTTTTGATTATACAGGTAATTGGACACTTGCATAATGTATGCCGAACACCATGATTCTGACACCCACGATGGAGATTAAGGTTTATGCAGCCCCACCTCAGGTTTTATAAGACAACATAAAAGGACAGAAAAAGACAGCAGATGTCAAGATGGCCTCTAGGCGTGCCCAATTTTTCATCTTCTTTTATAGTTTTACCTTTTTTCTACTTTTATAGTTTTACCTTTTTTCTACTTTGCTGCAGAACTCACTGCACACATCTTTCAACGCTTGACGCAGTCATCTACAACAAATACTGCCATCAGGCTGACAGATAACTTGGAATATTTCTTCTTAAAGAATACATAACTTTTTATTCCATCCACAGAGCGACTGCTATAGGAAAAATGACATTCTGCGCATGAAAAAATGAGCCGCACAAATGTCTCAGATTCCCGCCCACTGACCAAATCTCGCCCACGCAGGTGGGTTCGACATGAAATCGGCAATAGTTTAGTGGCTAGAATTTCCGCCTGTCAATATTCGAAGCGATTTGAATAGCACGCGGGGGACCGGGGTTCAATTCCCCGTTGCCGAGCATTCTTTTTTTGGTTCCATCTGATCTTGGTTGATGTTGCATATATGACGGAGCGATAGGAGGCAAGATAATGCAGCCGCAGATGGCGCGGCGCACATTTTTTTTCCTAGTACCAGTTTGAAAAGTGACAGAAATCTACTGGATTTATAAAGTATTTTAAATTTTTTGAAGAAAAGAGCGATGTGCTTGTCTTTTTGTGACGAGGTATATATATGACTTGATGCTTTTGACAAAGCGACCGCAGTTTAGATTAGCTGGTGTGAGGGCGGAAGTGGCGTTTGGAGTGGGGGGTTCAGCGTGTAAAGAGGGATAGCCTCGTGGCGTGACAGGTTGTAGATATAATTCCTTAACATGAACTGATTAAGAACATTTGGAATATCTCGCTATGATAATTCGTTTCATATTTGAATTGTTGATCACTTTTACCAGCGCTGAGTAAACGCCATCATGTGTATGTTGTCATCAGCAATGCCTCACTTAACGCATGGTGTATTCTTAAACAATGGTTAATTCAACTCGACTAAATAGTCTTGAAGATCATATCGAACTCCTGGTACTGCTATAGAGATCGGTCAGCGCCGATCCACATTCTCATGCATCTGCATGAACCTCGAGCGTGAACGTGAATGTGTGACATGCGCAACTCCGTCTCACCCGTAGACAGCACTCATTTTTAAATAGCACCTGGTATAGTATATCGACCGAATCATGGCGAATCGCACTACGATGACTGAGCTCGTGTGTTTAATGAAACCAGATTAAACTCGTTAATAATTACAAAATGGAATAGTGCAAGGTAGTACAAATAATCTAGAGCTTGGCCTTCTCTCGAGCAGCGTTCAACACAGTCTCGACGGTGGCAGCCTTCATGACGTTACCCTTGACCTTCAACTTGCCGGTCATGAACAACTTCTGGGCGTTGGCCTTGCCCTGCACAAGCTGACCAAAGTGCTCATCGGAGAGGATCAAGGTGATGTCGGCCTTGGCGGGTGGGTTGCCCTTGCCAACAGAGCCGTCGTTCTTCATGTCGAGGTACCAGGACTCAGAGTCGCCAGCCTTGTTCTTGAGCTGGAAGAGCACAATGACCTGGGACTGCTTGATGGACTTCTTCTTGAGCTCTGGGTCGGCAGATACGGCGGCCTGGATCTGATCGAACACGGCGGAGGATGGGAACTTGCCTGTAGAGGAGAGTATATGTTAGCAATCGCCAATAAAAGGTATTGTTAAAGAAACGTACTGTCGGCGAGAGTCATTGTGTTGTGTTTTATTATCAAAGTGACAAGGTGGTGGTAGAAGGGAAGAAGTGAGAAAGCAGGGCGACCCGTATTGTACTTATACGCGCGCGAGGCCCTGCAAGCGAGCCCCAGCAAACTTGTGGCCGAGAAGCCGAGTTGTTGTTCAGGCGGGCGGGGGATTGGGACAAAACCATCATCCCCGGATTTTTCGATGCGGCTTGGCGATACAAGATTCACGTGAAATTGTGGGTTTTGCTCTTCGAACCCTTCAAATTTCATTGTCACCAGCATTGATCTCTTGATGGTGGACAGGAACAGTCTAATAGATGCCCATCATAGCTTGAAATTCATAATAATATTACCTGCCAACTCTAAAATCGGCACCACAAATTTACACGTTCATATGCTTCTTTCTCGACCCCCCCCTGGATGCCATTTGCCATATGCCGCTCCACGCTGTCACAGGCACTTGCAGGATGTACATTTGTTGAATGGGCACACCACGGTCTCATTTGGTTCTCCTTCTGAAACCTTGGGGGACACACTCAAGCGCAGTCGTCATAGCTCTCCCCGGTCGGCAAGGCTCAACGTTTTTGATGGGATTTAAGCATACTGAAGCGTGAGGGGACGGGTTTTCGGAACATGAATGTGTGTACCGGCCGTGGTAATCATATGCATATTATAGATAGAGATCCGTAGCTTTCGTCTCACAAGGATATCATCGATTCTTTGTGGGCTGCCCTAGGACCGTGGATGAGGTACTTCAATGCCGTATGCGTATGTCGTCCCCATATGATTCAGCCACAGGCGGATTTTTAGGGTGTTTTCAAAAGGCGAGTAGTGCCACCAAAAGCTATTTTATATAGTTATGAACGAAATATGAGTCTCATACTTGGGCGATATCATATCTAGATACATGTGAATGGCACTTTTGCTGCGAACTGCAGTGAAGCATAGCGCATTCACAGCTGCGGCTCACCAACTGAAATACTTTTTGACTATGCTTTCACGAGACAAGAAACGCTGCATAACATGAAGTCTTTTACAACATATCCATAGTAGATGCCCTATGTATAGTTAACAGGTCAATATATACAGGAGATGAATCTACTGAGCCACCCTATCTAGGAAAAACCCAAGCGCGCACAGATTCGTCATCAACATAATGGTCAACGACGAAGAATACTGGATCTTCGGCTACGGTTCGCTCATATACAAACCGCCACCGCATTTCGATAGAAGGGTGCCCGGGTATATCAAGGGATACGTGCGGCGGTTTTGGCAGTCTTCAATAGATCATCGAGGCGTACCAGGCGCTCCAGGACGAGTAGTCACGCTCATTGAGAAAAAGTACTGGCTGACCCTCAACGACCCGCATCCGCACCCTGACGATGATCTGGTATGGGGAGTGGCTTACAGGATAGACAAGGAGCATGTGGAGTTTGTGAAGAACTATCTAGATATTCGGGAGCAAAACGGTTACTCTGTGCATAGAGTTCCCTTTCATGCGCAGGATGGCATAGAGATTATTCAAAACTGCATAGTGTATATTGGCACACCAGAAAACGAGGCGTTTGTGGGCCCAGAAGATCCGGTTAAGCTGGCCCGACATATTGTACAGTCTCGAGGACCGTCAGGAGAGAACAAGGAGTATTTATACAAGCTTGGTACGGGGCTACAGGAGCTCTCACCGTCTGCGTTTGATCATCATGTGGAGGAGCTTGTCAAGCTGGCGCAACTTGCAGAGAAGGAGCTCCAAATAAATAGAGGGTTGGAGAAGATAAATGCATAAAATTTGGGATTTTTATATAGATGTACTAATTTTAATAGACGAGGTTCACATATATTGAGAGGTTTGTTCATTCAGCCATGCGTCAAGCATGTCGCCGCCGTCGCCTGCTACAGCATCATGGATGTCCTGGCGCAGCTCTTCAATTCTTTCAAACGGCTCGATGTATGCACCATTTTCGTTGACCGAGAAATTGGGACTCAGTAAAGCATACAGTTCAGTGTAAGAACCGTAGATGGTGTCGTACTGCATCATTTTGCTAAGCATTAGCTCTGCGTATGACATGTGTCTTGCAAGGTCGCTCTTGATGATACCTGGATGCACCGACAAGGAGACAATTCCAGCATCACGAACATTCCGCCCAAAGATAATTGCTTGCTGAGCATTCACAGCCTTGGACTGGCCGTAGCTGGTGGCCCGAGGCACAGACGAATGTTCAAAGTTCTTGTCGGCCCAGTTCATGCCGCCATGAGGTGCCAGAATTTGCGCCATTGAGCTCACCCACACCACTCTCACAGTATTCTCCTGGGCGTGATTTTTGGCAGTGTCGATCATTAAAGGAGTCAAGAGCCTTTGCAAGAGCCAAGGGCCGACACAATTTGTTCCTAGTTGCATCTCTAGACCTTGCGTTGTAATAGAACCCGTTGGTGGCATCATCACGCCCGCATTGTGGACAACGCCATCGAGCCGTTTCTCAGTATCAAGCAATTTCGTAGCGCCCTTTTTGATTGATGTCAAATCTCCAAGATCAAACTCCAAAGTGTCGAGACGATTGGCTGCCAATGTCATCGTAGTCAACTTCTCCACAGCAGCATCTAGCTTTGACTGTGATCGGCCGGCAATCCAAACTTTTGCGCCCTTGGATAGCAGCAACCTGGCAGTTTCAAAGCCAATTCCTGTGGTGCTGCCAGTGACAAGGTAAACCCTGCCGGTAAGATCAGGGTACGAGTCTTCAGTGTAGGTTGGCTTGCCTGGGAAGAAGCGATGGTACCAATGCACCCCAGACCATAGATACTGCATTTTTTCTATCCTCGAATGACACGAAGAAAAAAAGACAGCAACAGTTTCAAAGCTATTTGGCTGAAGTTTACATCTTGTTTCGATAGAGTTTGACGGGATTGGTATTTTCAGAGAGAGAGAAAAAAGCGAACCTTGAGCCTAATCAGTTGCAGCCCAACATGGGAAAGTACAAAGATCCATGCCCTTTAACACACCTTTGGAAAGTTTCTTAATGTATTTTTGATTAGCCTTCGCAGATATGTAGGCAATATCATCAATAGAGATGAGGATTATGAGCCGCACAAGCAAAGCATTGATTAACAGGAGCGGACTTTCCTTCTCCACATTCATCCAGAATCTGAGCACGAACATACACGATTATAAAACAGTGTAGGTATGAATTATCTGCCGTACCATATCTCAGAACTCAAGGCATTCCATCGGTACATTTTTCAGGGCTCGGCAAAGGGCATCTGATTTATCCGGCGCCCAGATGAATGGCGCCTGCATTAACAAAGGCAGCGATTGATGATATTAGCAGAGTTTGAGAATTGCGAATAAACTGAAGAATATCATATTGTCAACAGCAAGTGAATCAACTAAAATTTGGTCTGTGACGGTGTCTTGCCTTCGCTTGGGTGCAACCTGCGGCTGTCTGGATTGTGTGTGTTGGCTTTGTTTCAGGTTTTTTTTTGGGTCACTCACCACAGCGGGTCGTGTCGGTCACCCGAACAAGTGCATCGTCGAAACCCTTTCTTCTTCCCCTTCAAAACACCATTCCTTGGAATCTTTCTCCTTCTTGTTTTTCACAGTCCACATATCTGTCTGTCTACAGAAGAGTTTTATACAGCAACACATTTCAGATACCTGGATAAAATAATCACGATGAAACTTTCTACGGTGGTCATAGCGCTGACGACGAGCACATTAGCTCTGGCAGCAGCGCTGCCCTCAGATGCATCCGACACATCCAACCAGAGTTTACTAAGCTCCAGTACGATCAACGGCGTTATCAAGTGCGAAGAAGACACACTCGAGTGCACCGTGGCATGTGGCGAAGGCGGCCGTGCGCTCTGCAGAGCTAGTACCAAGGACAACCAATATAGACTCAAGCTTCAAGGTTACCGCCTTGAATGCAAGGACCTCAAGTGCAAAGTGCGGTGCACGCAGGACACGGTCAAATGCTCCGTGTTTGGTTCTAGAGAGTTTACGCAATTGAAGGCAGATACAGAGGATTTGGAGTTCGGCAACGCTTTGGATAGCGCCGGCAAAATCGTGACAGACTTGTATACAGGATACCTGGCTCCATGATTGCGAATAGAGATATACTCTGCGATATACTGATATACTAACGACGGCATTCAACTCGCCAACGCCGGTGGAAACAAGGGATGGGCCATTTTTTTTGCGAGCATTACAAGATCCCCCAAACGCGTGCACGATTTTTCATAATCGAATACAGTGTACGAAATTTATGTAAATTACTAACTTGATGATTCCTGCTTTGTACCCTATAAAACCGCTCGAGATGCTCGTTGCCTAGTAAACAACACCCCTTAAATTTCTGCATACCAACCGAACCCCCTGACTACGACAGACTTGATAACATTCCGACGGGTTTGTACATGCAAAATTAGCACGAGCAAATATACACACAGTGCTTGAACGAACTCAAAGCGGTCACAGAACGAAAAAGCTTGGTTCATCGCATGCCAGGCACGGCGCGATGACGTACGTAAGACTCTCAGGGAAAGCATGGATGCGGCGCCAACCGTTGTATTGGCCCGAATATCCGTATGTATATCTATTGATATATCCAGGCTACAACTCCACTTAGAATTCGTATATCTAGATATCTTGGTCGATAAAGCGAATGTTATTCCGGAGAAAAGGGTCCATGCCGCATGCGGTCCAAGGAATGTTTGCCCCCTCAACGCTCCGCTCTACACTTACGCTGCCTCATCAATCCTAGAGGACGCTGAAACACGCGGCTTATGGATCACCATGGTAAGCTATAGATTCATGGCAAATGTACGGTAGAGCTCTTCAACCCCCGTGTTGTTGATTCAATGTCAGCTGGTACAACAATAAAGATAGTTTTCTCAATTAACATGAATAAAAGTACTGGTTAGTAAATAGGTAAAAAGAATGATGATATATATATAAAAGCGTCGCTACGCTCCGCAAAAAAAACATAAGGTTCGTTACTCGTAACTTGTCAAAGCATGGTACTCACGCCCTTGGTCACGGGTGTTGGACCGCCGCAGTATTCTCCACCACCATGCAGACCTGGTATTGCCCACAGGTTGCGCCTCAAGGTCTTCCATCTCTGTATCATCGACATCGACCATCGCAGTTCCCGCCCTGTTCATCCATGTCGGAGGCTTCCACCGCTGCAAAAACAACGACG
Organism: Blastobotrys petasosporus; assembly: GCA_030580095.1. Classification (NCBI taxonomy): domain Eukaryota; kingdom Fungi; phylum Ascomycota; class Dipodascomycetes; order Dipodascales; family Trichomonascaceae; genus Blastobotrys; species Blastobotrys petasosporus. Next base: position 134,612 of record JAKTSG010000019.1, read on the forward strand.
AAACAACAACACTGACCGAGGAACACGCCATGGCGAATCCAGCAATCATGGGATGCAGCATGATGCCGAACGGCAAAAAGAAGCCCATGGCAAATGGGATCATGACCAAGTTGTAGATCAATGCCCACACCAAATTGATCTTGATACGTCTAAACGAAGTGCGGCTGAGATGCAATGCCGCAGCAACGTCCAGCAACCCGTCAGACTTGAGTAGTACAATGTCTGCAGCCTCCATCGCCACGTCTGTAGCGCCAGTTATGGCCACCCCGACTGCAGCGGCAGCCAATGCGGGAGAATCGTTGATTCCATCGCCGACCATTGCAACCACTCTGCTGCCACCAAATTCGTGCTGCATGTTCTCAATCAGCTCAATCTTGCCCTCGGGAGAAACACCCGCATGCACCATTTCTCGACTAATGCCGATTTCTTGTGCTACTTTGAGCGCAACTGGCAGCCGGTCGCCAGTTACCATGCCTACAGACACTCCCAGCCGCTTAAGTGACTTGACGGCAGACACTGCCTCGGGTTTGATCGCGTCCGCCATCGATATCCAGCCGCCGTATTGACCATTAATCGCTACTAAGCAAATGGTGTCGCCGCTGTTCAAAACAGACTTGGATGCCTCGTCGGGGAACTCAATGCCCAAGAGCACAAACACCGACTCGTTGCCCGCGAGCAGCTCGTACTTCTTATCCTCGTACAATGCAACAGCGCTGACACCTTGGCCCACTTGAACTTGGAAATTCTGAACATCAACATCCAACGCATCGGTGCCAACAATTTCTTTGGCCTTTGTGACTATAGATTGGGCCACCGGATGTTCGCTACTGCTCTCGAGGGCACCCATCAGTCTCCACCACAGCTTCTTATCATAATTAGCGCAATGGAACTGAGTCACTGCCATAGATCCCTGAGTCAGTGTACCAGTCTTGTCAAACAATACCGTATCGACAGCATTGGCTGTTTCGAGAATCGCGCCGCCCTTGATCAAAATGCCATGCTCGGCTCCAACGCCAGTACCGACCATCACCGCAGTCGGGGTGGCCAAACCTAAAGCACATGGGCATGCAACAACAATGACAGAGATGCAAAGTCGGAGACACACCATGAATGAGCCTTCGCCATCTTGAAACACGCGAGGAGGATGTTTCAGAACATGGGCCATGACCATCCACAATGCAAACGTGCCAATGCCAAGCATAATCACCGCAGGCACAAAGTAACCTGCGAGGAAATCCGCAAATCTTTGCACTGGAGCACGAGAAGTTTGAGCATCTTGCACTAGCTGCACAATCTGCGATAGCTTTGTGTCGCTGCCAACCTTTGTAACTCTAAAATCTATCCGTCCGGGACCGTTGACACTTCCGCCAATCACCACATCTCCAGGATTCTTCGTGACCGGATACGACTCTCCGGTGATGATAGATTCACTAATGTATGAGCTACCAGTAAGGATCAAGCCGTCAGTAGGAACCTTGTCTCCGGGCCGGAGAATAACAACGTCGCCAACTTGCAACAAATCTGTCGAGACCGTCCGTTCGGACAAATCGCTCTGGTCCTCATAGCCCTGCCTGCTGGCATAGATGTTAGCTGTAGACGGTACAAGGGATATAAGTCGTGACAATGCAACCGAAGTTTGGCCCTTGGCCTTGTTCTCCAGGTACTTTCCGAGCATTACAAATGTCACCAACATGGCGCTGGTATCCCACAACGTCGATGGCCGGGCATCTCTGCCAGAGAAAATATTAGTTAGTAAAGCTGCCACTGAAAAGAAATAGGCACATGAGGTGGAAAGGCACACAAGCACATCCATGGTGGGCGATCGGTGCTTCAAGGAGCTCCAAGCATGCTTATAAAATCGCCAGCCAACTCCAAACTGAATAGGCGACACCAAAACCAGATTAATAATATCGTCGAGATAAAGTCCCGGCGCAATTTTGGCACGTAGGAAATTCAAAAAATGGAGGAAACGCATATGAGGAATGAACATGGAGATGATGGTCACTGGAATGGCCAGAATCAAGCACTTGACAAGCTCCCTTCTCAATGCCTGAATCTCCTTCACTCGCGTGAGAGCCTGGATCTGCGATTCATTGTCCATACTCTTGGAAAGCATGGCATCGAACCCTGTATCTTCAACTGCATCGATCAGATCTCGCGGACCCACCAGCGAGCTGTCATATTTGATAGTTGCCTCTTCTGTCGCCAGTGCCACCACTGCATCTTCAACGCCGGTAACCGCCAGTAGAGCGTTCTCCACACTATTCGTACAAGCGGAACATGTCATTCCGTAAATTTTAATTCTGACAGTTTCAAGTACCGGCCCTTTGACTCGTCGCAAACTCTTCTCTATATCCTTGACTATGCTTGCTTCAAACCCGCAATCCTCCACTCGCTCAACAATATCGTCTGGCGACAATTTTGACGGATCATACTCGACTGCACCTTTCTCTGTGACAAGTGAAATTGCTACAGACTTGACACCATCCAAAGACTCCAGTCCATTCGTCACAGCTGCCGTACAAGAGCCACAGGTCATTCCACCGATCGATATCGTTAAAGTTCGGGCCTTGGACTCTGCGTTCGGGCCCTCCGGATCCGCAAATCGTACCGTCTTCTTGCCCATTTTTTATCTAAAGAAAACCAGCGTTGCTCCTCAGAGCTATCAAAGTGCAAAGGGGTTATTCTCTTTGCAAGACCCTGGGAATGATGTTGCTTAAACCCCCTCAAAAACACTCCACGGAACCGTGTGCGTATAAGCGTTGAGAGAAGAAGGACTTTGGTTTTTTTACTTTCAGGGAAGTTTGAAACTGCTTCGCAGGGCCGGCCGCGCTCGGGCGCGCTTGCGCTTGTGGGTGAGAGGCGAGAAAAACGTGCTTTGTAGCCGAAAACGGCAAATCTGAGATTTTATCAGATCAAATTTGCCGTGCGCCGTGACTGCGCAAATCTGATAACGCTCAATAGGGCAACTTTGATCTAACTTCTATGATATGATAGTCTTGAGCCACCAATGAAAGCAATAACAGGATTTAATAAATATACAGGCTGAATTAAAAAACAATTCTATCTATAAAGCTCGTATGCCAACGCTTAGTAAGCCAAGGCATACGGGATGCAAAAAAAAATCTACGCTGGGCTAGAGTCCAGAGTCTGGTTGTTTCCTCTAGAGTCTAGCTCTTCTTCCTGCCAAGTTCCAATGGCAATTCAGTCAAAATCTGCTCTTTCTCCTCTGGTTGTTCTTCTTCATCGTCATATTCTCTCTCATCGTCATCATCGTATTCATCATCGTCATCTTCATCATCTTCCTCCTCTTCATCGTCGTCATCGTCATAGTCATCTTCATCCTCCCCTTCATCTTCACTCTCCGAAAGTGGATGGTTACTGTGTCTGTCCGAGTCGGACTTGCTGTCCTTGGCCGGCGATCGGCCACGCGGCTGAACGTCGCTCTTAACGCTATCACCATCGAGACTCTCCAAATCAGAGAGATCAGCAATTGGCTCACGCCAAAAGTTGACATCAGTATATGTTTCTTCAATCTTGTTCGATTCAAGAACTGGCGGGAAGAAGTGGTCGACCAAGTCCGAGATATAAACGTACGTGCTCTTGTAGCCTGCCAACTCAAGCAGCTCCATGTGCACCTCGGAATTGGTATTGATGGTGAAAATCTTGGATGAAGGCACACCTACTGATCGGTACGACAATGCATCAGTGATTCGGTTGCCGAATCCTGCGTAAAACGGCGTACCGTCATCTCGGTCCCCGAACAGACTCTGAATGTCTCGCAGGCAAGCCATTTTGAACACCTCCGGTTTTTTCATGATAACTTCTCGTCGCAATGCAGCCATTGTACGATCTGGAGAAAGAATGACAGGGCCGTCTGGTAGCTTGTACCCGTTCTGCTCGACACCTTTGAGGTAGTACCTTGTCGAATCAGCCTGGCCCACTGATCGGGCAGTCAGGTACATGATATTGAACCCATTGTTAGCAATATCGGTGAACAGCTTCCCGACACCCAAGTGCGTCCAATCTCGACCTAACATGGTCAAAACGTGGCCGAGCGCATCACTTTTGGTGATTGTTCCGTCGATATCTGAAATGACAATCGGCTGGCTGTACTTCCAGTAGAACATTCGTGCTTGACACACTGCACGGCTGCCATTGACACTGAACTGGATATCATTGCAACCAAAGTGAAGATTAAGGGATTTGAGCTGGTCGGATGTCAATCGCAGTGTCTTGGCATGGTAACTTCCACGCTCTTCATCACTTTGGAGCTCAGGTGGAGGAGACGCCGGTGCATCGCCATCGTCGACCATCGAAGGTATTGGAGCTGATGCGGTGGTCTGGTTATCGTCCGACATGTAACCCAAAGAATCTTCTCGCGAGAAAATCCTCAAGATCTTGCCGTCATCACCATGGCGTATAGCACCGATATCATCTCCAAATTCCTCTGCCAAAATCTTCCGTACTGCATCCTCGCTTTCCTTGAAATCGCCCTGGTCGGATTTGTATCCTGTCATGTCCAATAGAATATCCCCATTGTCTGTGATCTTTGACGGAAGATTTACATCTGTCAATTTCTGTGCAATTTGTCGCACTCGTTCCTCTGCCTCCTCGCGGCTTAAACTGGGACTACTGCTTCGTAGTGTGAGGTTGCTTCGGCTAAACTCCTTGTCGCCATAAACGTTATCCGTCAATGAAGAGTGCCGATCTGGGCTCTCTGATCTGGTTGTTTCCAAATCCAAAAAATCTGGTTCTTGCAAAGTTGGGCTTCCCGACGCTGGTGTAGTTGGCGAAGCTTCGGGTGACGATAATGGCGACAACACTGGCGACGTCAACAGATCTCTTGGCACCTTGTTTTCGGTTTCAAATACGAAAAACGCTTCTCCACCTTCGCCAAGCTTCATTGGCAGATCTGTCTTGACTCCATTGACGCTAAATTCGACCTTCTTCTGCGACGGTCGGAGTAGCGAAAACTTGCCGAATCGAACATGAAAAGGCGAACAGGATAGATCTCCTAGAGATATTCAGTCAGTATACTTTTGTGTTACATCACAACGTACCGTTCTTCTGCTCGACAACAATCACATCGATAGCACCGGAAAGCGTGGCAGGGTTGATCGAGTTCCACGTCTTGGACACTGATCCAATAGCCCGACCCACGTACTGCATGTTATTGGTTGATCTCCGGTCCTGTTAGTTAAATTACTCTTCCTACTGCTCTCCTCCTCAATAGGTCGTCCTCAATAAATGATCAGAATAGCCTTGCCAATCAGGCAATCTGGAGAGAGAAGAGAAAAAAAAAAAGCTTGCTGTTGGATGATGGTCGAGGCTTTCACAAGCAAAGAAACGGCTCACGAGCTTGGGCGCGGCGCGGCGGGAACTGTTTTGGGGAGGTTGGGTTGCTGAGGAGACCACTGGAGATGGCGATGACGTTGGCGTCGAGGGAGAAGGGACAAATCTGGAGACAGAAAATTTCTTCGTTTTGTGATTCCAAATGTCGTTAGAAAATGCTTAAATATGGGAAAGGCTAGGTTGCCGTTCGTGCCGGATCAGTCGTCGCAAAAGGTCAGCCGATGTTTTTTCCCACCATATTCCGCTGCTGAGTGGTGGTTGCACTCAACACTCAACTCAACCATCAACCGCACCGCACGGCGTGAGCATGTTGCCTTGCGTCTGCTTGAACCTTGTCTGTGCCGCATGTTGAATGTGGGGTACTTGGCTCAACTATAGATTTCGATCACATTATATATAGGAACTCGGAGTTATATAGTTTTATGTTCATGGCAGTGAGGATCGGCGTTCCGTTGCCTGAGCCACTTCGGTTGCGGCTGCGAAATTGGTGAGAACGTATGAGCGAAGAGAGGAGAGAGATTCTTCCAAAAGAGAGTATGCGGTTTCAGAGACCAATAATAATTTAATTGGGATTTTTCAATCTCTGGGCGATATATTTCGGCAGCTGGAAAAATATATTCGCAGGACAAGGGCTACCATCGTGGTGGAAGAAGTGTGCATGGCCGCACAAAGCACTGCTTTAGTAGAAGCATAGACATCTCACTTCCTGAATAGAAACCTATCTATATACACAGAATATAGGATCAGCATCTTGAACTTCTAGTCTCAGATCAAATGAACAAAACCGTTGTTGTCTTGTTTTAGCATTCGCCTATATAGTGTGTGTAGTGTCCCACTGTCTCTATGCTCAGGGTCCCCTAAATTTTTTGTTGTCAGATGAAAAATCCGTTTCGAAGGACGAGCAGGAAACCGTCTTCGGGGTCATTGAAATCTCCGCCGCCTTCGGAGCAATCGGTACCAAGTTCACCAGGTCGCAAAGTTAGGTTCCAGCTGGTGCCTAAAGTGGCTACCGTTGAACGATACATCAAGTCACTGGACGCCAAGAAAGTGGCATTGGAACTTGAAAATGAGTTCGAGAAGACGGAACTAGGCAAGCTCGATACACAAGAGCTCATTCATCTGGGCATCATCGGCACGGCGTTGTTAGTGTCGCTTACGACGCCATTGGGCCAGGTTTTGAGTGTCATTGCTGTTATATACAGTGGGCTCTTGTTTGGAATGGTAAGTGAAGAAAAGCCCTCGCCAGCCAAATGATCTGAAGTGAGAAGAAAATCCTGAGAACCATGATTTGGCTGCACGGTTTATCGTCCGAGTGGTGTGGGGTTTCGTTGCATGCTTCCCGAATCCAATGCATGCCTTCAGCCTTTCACGGGCGACGATGGGTACTACTCCAAGCACCTTGCCCATGGATGCAATTGAGTGCCATAACACTCGGAAAGTAGGGAAGCAGAACCGGAAGATACTGAATACATATCTTGAAGCATATATCAACTAGCTCCTGGTTGTCTAATCTGTTGTAGATACTTAGGTTTCACGGTTTGTGTAAACCCTATACCTGAAATTTCATGATAGAAATCGTGCTCATCTTCAAAACGCGGTCGCTAGTTCTCCGAGTACCGGCTCGATCTGTCCCTAAACACCATGCTGCAACATCAAGTACCTGCCCTTCAAGGAGTTCCCTCGAGAGCAGGACTGGTACACTCGCACGACAGTACAGTACCAAGCTAAATTGATCGTATCGCGGAGAATTCGACAACCCAGAAAGAGATGCAAAAGTATTCATGGATCTGCGTAAAGTTATCAGTATATATAGCCCTCTCTTGGCACCATAGACCAAGTATACCGATCAATTGAGGATGATATTCCAGGCTCTTGCGCTGTTCACCATGGTGTTTGCTGCATACGCAGCCATTCCTACTTCATTCCGAGGTTCGCCTGTTGCACCACGAGCTGAAGCTCAGAGGTTGATTGAAGCTGGTCTGTCTGCGGAGCTAGCCTGCTTATCCGACTCGTGCTTTCTTCCATGCCAGGGCAAAGCTTGTGCCGTGTTTGCCTCCACTTCTCAGTTTTCTGCAAACACTGCCCCGTTGAGTGGTCTGCATCTTTCATGCTCTGGCAAAAAGTGCGATATAGCATGTCCACCTGGTGGACTTGCTAATTGCCCCGCGGGACAAGCCCTAACCAGCTTTGCAGTTGATCCGACGCAGATCGACCAGATACTGATGGATATAATTAAGGTGGTTCTTGATTTGTTGCAGCTTTACTCTGACATACTACAACTTGAAGCTGGGGCGACTAGCACTCCTGTTCCTAGCACAAGTTTGCCGGCCGCTAGCTCCGTGCCGAGTTCGTCAGTTGAACCTTCGACTGCATTGCCGAGCTCAGTCGGATCATCAGCTCTGTCAAGCACGTTGCCGAGCTCAGTTGGATCATCAGCTCTGTCAAGCACTTTGCCGAGCTCAGTTGAATCTTCAGCTGCATCAAGCACTGTGGTATCCAGCTCAGCAGAATCGGCAACTTCAGTGCCGACGACAGCAGTACCATCTGCATCCTCTGTTGCATCTGAGCCATCAGGCACAGAAACTTCCTCATCTCCAGAATCAAGCATGCCTAGCGCCCCGGTGTCTTCGGTTCCATCTTCTTCAGCAGCATTCGCCAACTCAACTACTCTAGCAACCTCAACAAGTCAATCATCATCGCTTGCTTCTTCATCTTTGCCTGTGACCACATCCGAGCCTGTGTCTTCAGCTTCAGAGCCGGCGACCTCCGAGTCAGTACCATCAGCTTCTATGCCAGTATCTTCAGGAGTGCCTTCTTCCATGCCAGCTAGCACTCAAAGTGCCCCGGTGACAAGTGCTGAAAGCTCTGCGAATCCCACCACCGCTTTACCGTCCTCAGTACCATCTTCTGCCCCGGTTTCTAGCTCGCCCAGCTCTGCAATCTCCTCCGCCCCAATCTGTATGATGCCGCCAGCTTAGTTTCTAGCTTGTAATATTCAATATAAGATAATTAAAGTATCGTTCTCTTATAAAGAGCAGGTATGTTTCATTTTCATATTTTACTCGTTCTCATTTTTTTTTTGAATCTTTGATATCAATTATACATACCATACTTATATCTTATCGCTGAGCCGTGCGGCTCGTCTTGGCCCTGCATCGATAAGGTCTCAAGTAAAACCAAAACATATACAAACCTCGACCGCTAAAAAATCTCGGATATTCGACAATGGACAGTACATATTTGAAAATCCGATCTTTGCTATACTCCCATTTGCTCATTTGGGGCTTGTTAATGTGCTTCAGTCGAGAATTTTTTCAGTCGTCGCGGTTATTAGGCTGGGCATGCCTTTTCGGGAGCGGCGCTTCTGCCTACGCTGGCAAACAGGGATATCCTACCATCAAGAAATGGATTTTGGAGCAGAATGCAATTACTGGGCTTGCTATGGCATTTGACGGATTTGTATATGTTATCTTATTTTATACGCTTTCCCTGATAACGTTCCAGCCGCGATCTATCTACTATTCGCAACTGCTGTGGCAGCTGGTTTTTGAAAAAGTAGTGATAGGGATGGCAGTTTTTATCATAGGCTTGACTGGATCCAAAATTTACAATTGGACACGGTCATCATTGGAAAAGTTGAGTGAAATCAAGCAGGAAGTGAGCCAAGCACGGCCAACCTTCAACTATCCTGACAGCGTGGACAAGGATATTCGGGTCGACACACAGTGGCTATTGGAGGAAATGTCGCCTGGATTACAGTTGAAGAGCGCTCCACCACGGTTACAGTACCCTTATCGTGCATATTCTGATTCAACGATGAGTGTGTTTACGGACAAGATGGACCAACCGACAACCATGATTCGAGCTAGGGAAAGCGATACTTGGATTCCACAGAGGAGAAGCCTACCATTACGACTGCGAGATGCGTTACCTTCTAGGCAGATAGACTGGCTGCGTGACCGACTGAGCATTCGACCATTCCTAAGAGCACGTCTCACAGCAAGCACTGTCGTCCAACGACGCAGCCATTATTAACCTATTAAGTTTGTAAAACAATAAGAACAAGAAGTACTGAAACGCTCCGCAAAAAGAGCCCTGAGTCAGGATTAGCCATAGTTACTAATAATTGTAATTCACTTAAGCTTAATGCGGCGCGCGTCACGTCATTTACGCGTGCAGCGCGCAACAAAAATCCTTCACTGATCCACCCCGCTTCACTTGCCTTAACAGAAAAAAGGTGTCTCAGATTGGATTTTTTTTTCCTTTAAGCCTCGAAACTTTTTTTGCACCTTGAATTTCTTCCCTCCTTCACACTCACACCCACAACACATCATCAGTGATACCCCTTTTGAGAGAAACAAAAAGACAGTGGAAAGCCATTCTGATCAGTTCTTGGTCGCTTTGAATATTTTCCATACGGGTTTTGTGCGGACGTTGAATAATTCCCGCTTTTTTAATCCATTCCAATAGTTTTAGAACAAGACTTCTCCAGGCAGCTAACCCTGCAACATAAGGTGGAGAAGAACAACTTGTGCATTTGTAACGACTTTCTGGAGCCTGCCGAAAGTCATTGGCCCTTTCTAATATATTTAACCGTTAAGAAAGCGGAGGTCCTGTTGTCTTTGAAGAAGGACGGGGTTGTCTGCTTTTCTATCTATTTATTCTGTTGCATCCATTTATTTTCCACCGGGAAGAACCAACATGCCTACGGCCACCACGCTGTCTAGTCTTCATCACATCCACAGTACTAACGGAATGCTGAAGTCATTGAAACGCAAACGAGACGATTCGGAGCTGACGACGACGACACCATCGTCGTCGCCGGCTCCGCGAGCAACAAAGAGGGTGACGATAGCGGTGCCTGAGAGTCCGCCCAGTTCCTTACCAGCATCCGGCAATGTTACTCCTGTGAATGGTGTGAATAATAATAATAGTAGCTTTGAAGCTCAAGTGGCTGAAGCGAATGTGCATGATGCTCTCAAGCAGTTGGAGGTGCAGAATAAAGAGCCTTTCGATATGCTGGTAGCGAGGTTAGAGCTACCGAGCTCGTCTGAAGATTCATTGTCAGACGATACGATACGATTCATGATCCGAGCATTGACCAAAGAGATTAGCAAGCTTGATTCTCCTCAGTGCGCAGTGTTGGTGAATGCTGTGCTCAAGCTACGCAAGTGGTCTCAGCGCAGCCGTCAATTTACCAATGCATATGTGCGGTTTCTGTCTGTTCTCGTATCTAGCATTCCTCGATGGTGGACCGAAGTTGCGAAAAAAGTAGTAGGCGAGTTTGTTCTCAAAGATGCGTCTGCGCAACATTCGGTGCTCAAGTACATTTTCGACTTGATCCCCACTGCATCAAATACCGTTCAGCAAATTCTCACCGACAATTTCCCACACCAATCTGCATCTGCTGGGGACTTGACTCGATATGTTGAGAACTTGCTTGCTGCGGTGGAGTACTGCCCGGAACTGCTAAGAGGTGTATGGGCGTTGATCATTGAGCGTGCAGTGCAATTCGATGTTGTTTTGGATGAGGAGATTAATGAGGATGATGATGATGAGGAGGAGGAGGATGATGATGATGACGAAGATTCTGATGAAGAAGTTACTAAACAGATTGAAAAGTCTGAATCTCGACAAGACGATGTGGACTACGATAGTGAGAGCGACGACAGTGATGAAGAAGACGGCGAAGAAGTCACTGAATTCGAAATGCAAGCAGACGAGGCTCAGAACCTGGCTGCAGTGCGAAAGAAGCTCGACTCGGTGATGAACGTCTTGTTCAAGCATTTTGACTCGCGGTTCACAGCCGAGACTTTCAACTCACAAGAAGCATTCCCAATGTACTACACATTTCTCGACCTGTTCAAGCAATTTGTACTTCCTACGCATCGAACACGCACTGTGCAGTTTCTCATGTTTAGAATATGCCATGTGCACCCGGCACCACTCGAAATCTTCGTCACATCGATGATCCGCATTGCGTTTGAGGGCCGGGAGACCATTGACCAGCGGCAAAAGGCCATGCAGTACGTTTCTTCATTTGTTGCCCGGGCGCAGGGACTCTCACAGACACAAATCGTCGCGACAGTGTCTGTCCTCGTGCGATGGATCCAAAAGTACATTGACGAGCGCGAATACGAGGTCGACGGCGAGCCAGGCGGGATGGGCCGGTTCCGAATGTTCTACTCTGCATCACAAGCGCTCTTCTACATTTTCTGTTTCCGGCACAAGCTTCTCCGCGCCGCCGAGCCGACGCCAGACTCGGAATGGGAGTGCGGGCTCGATAAGCTATTCCAGCGCATGATTGTGACCAAGTTCAACCCGCTCAAGTACTGCATGGGCACGGTCGTGGCCATGTTTGCGCGAATCGCGCAGCGCGAGAACACGGCGTACTGTTTCTCAATCATGGAGCAGAACCGCGTCGGCGGGTTTGCACGAGCAATGGGGCAGAACGGTGGAGGTGCTTCAATAGTGTCGCGCACGAGCACGTTGTCGTCCATCTCCAGCACGCTGTGGGCGCCAAGCGAGGAGTTTTTGGCGATTGAAGGGTACTTCCCATTCGACCCAATCGTTCTCGACGGGGCGCACAAGTTTATTAAAGATATTTATGTGGAGTGGGAAGACGTGGACGAGGGCTCGGATTCGGGCAGCAGCGACTACGACGACATTTTCGACGAAGAATCTGATTGATATTGTTAAATGAATGAATGATATATATATTATGGGTTTACAAAAGTTTTTGTTTTTATTATTCTAATCTTTTAAAATTCTTACTCAAAAGTATTCATGAAATGTGTAGAATTTTATTTTCTCAGGTCTAAATATATACACATACAGAGCCATAAAAAAGCTCAAAAATTGTCGTATCTTTCATAAAATTACATGTAATGGTGCTTCTTTCGCGCAGTCTTTGTGCGCGATTCCTTCAATTCCTGCAGAATCGACGCCAGCTCATGCTCTTCCTTGGACGGCTCGCTGGCCTTCTCCTCCTTCCACCGTCGGCGGAAATCCTCGGCATCCGCGTCGTACACCCGACACACTTGCTTGTACTCGTCAAGATTCTTCTGATTCGAATCCTTAATCTCCTGCGTGGCCTTGAGATACGGCTCCTTCTTGTCCTCAGGCAGCTCTCGCCACATTTTGCCCAGCGCAGCCCGCACCTCATTCCTCGTGGCACGGGCATTGGGGTCCTTGCTCGTCTTTTGCTTCCTCGCATCCGTCTCCTTTCGACATATCTCCCAGAAATCCTTCTGGAAAATCAAAAACGGATTCGCACCCGATCGCTCGGGCTTGACGGGACGGTGACCAAGCTCCTTGATCATATCAGCTCGCATCCGCTCATTGTCGTCATCCAATCGAGCTTCTCTTAGTGACTTGAGCTTGGCTTCTCGCTCAGTGATAAACGAGTCATCAGAGAATGAAGAGCTTCTTTTGAGCGTATGCGGCGGCGGCGCGAGTAAACCTTCAGCCTGTGGCTGCGGCGCGGGTTGTTGCACTTGTTGCTGATCAAGAGCATTATTGCTGCTTTTATGGCGAGATAACTGCGGTCGAATCTGTGAAGTAATGCCCACCGGCTGCTGATCAAATGTTGTTGGAGCAGATGGATAGTCGGGAGAATTGATAGATGTAATAGGTGGAAACTTGATCTGTCCTGGCGGCGCACTGTGCAATCTTGAACTACTTCCATCCTTTGAAGGTATCAACGGATGCGGTACTTCTACATCGCCAATCAAGCTGGTGAGTATTTCGCTCGCAGATTTGAGTCCAGATATATATGCACCATGAACTGTTCCTGGACGAGATCGGCAAGTCGCCTCACCAGCAAAGAACAAAGAGTGGCCAACAGGACGCGCCATAATCTCGTAATCAGCACCTGTAGCTTCACGTCCAATGTACGAAAACGAGCCTCGCGAAAAGGGGTCAATTTGCCATCGGGTGACAATACTTTCCTTCATTAAAAACTCCTCGTTGAAAACCCTCTTAAGGATCGAGCAAGCCTCTTCAACAATAGTCGAGTCACTGACATTAGCTAGCTCAACAGCTGCGTCACCAGTGACCAAGCCCATAAGACATGGCTGGCCTACTTGTTTCGTGCAATTCCAAAACATGTAAAAATGACCTCGGGTAGACTTGAAAGTTTGTTGGTCATATGCACTCGTGCCCTCTTCATTTCCATGAGCCACGCAGACAATATCTTTAGACTCGTCCCAAAACATGTGGTCGAATATAAGGCATACCTATAATGTTAGTAATCTTTCGAAGCTTTTCAAAAACGTACCTTGTTCATCACTCCGAATCCGAGGCGTTCAATGCTGTCTGTTTTCCATTGCGGTAAATCTGGGATAAATTGGATTGTTCGATTCTTCAATACACCAAGTGGAACCGTAACCAGTACACGGTCAGCTGTGATTCTTTCACCGTTTTCGAGGAAAACCTGGCACTGGTCGTCTTCATACTCAATCACCTTGACACTGGTCCTGAAGCGTACATCAAGCTTATCTGGGAAAACATACAACCCCCTTGTCAAAGATTGGTACCCACTTTGGATCATAGAATGTCGACCAGCAAACTCATTGCCTTCGTCCTGATTCCAGCTGCCCAAACTGAGATTGTCAGCATTAGTGCAAAAGCTGAATTCAAGATTGGCCAAGTGCCAATTCAAAAGCCGCACGTCCTGCTCCGTCAGTTGCCCCATTTCGGCAAACTGCTCAATCATGCTATCCATTGTCTGGCCCAAGCTTGGGTGCATCTCGCCTTGAGGTTCAGGAACTACTCGCATAGCTGGATGATTGTTCTTAACATTTAGGCCAATGTCTCTTAAAAAGTTGAGCTCTTCTTCAGTCTCCGGATCTTTGCCAAACTTGACATCTTCCAGCTCACCCGGATTTTCGTAGGGCTTGGGGAGCTCGCCATTTTCTTCTAGCTTTGATATCGTTTGCATTTCAAATTCGTCATCCTTGGTAGGTGGTGGGTCCTTTGCTGCCCTCATCAACACTTCGTCTCCGCGTGCTGTATTTGGAGCAGGCATATCTGTCTTGAACTCTGACATGCGGTCAAGGATATGCTTGAAGAGCTTTCTTATAGCTTCTTCTCTATTTTCGTCCACTTGCTGCCCATCAGCATCATATATTTCAGTTGGTGCGTCGACAGGAACAATCGGCAACCCAAGCTGCCTTCTGATAAGGACCGCCAACGGGTTGCCCTTGCCGTATCCCATGATCATTTGTGCACCCATATCAACCATAGAGTCGCTTGATTTGATAGGAGCAGAATAAATACGGCCGCCAATTCGGCGACGACCTTCCAAGACAATAATTCTGGGTATGTCCTCATAGTCTGTGAAATGATGTGAATAGCGTCGAAGCAATGCATCTAGCTGACGAGCACTGCCCAAGCCCGCTATACCTGCTCCTATAACAACAATGGTTTTTCGGGGAAGCTTTTCTTCCTCAGGTACAGTGTCCAGCACAGAGTCAGGAGCTAGATGCTCCAGGCAACCATAATTGATATACCCATTTCTAACCAAAAAGTCATACGCCACCTCAGCAAGGCCATAATATCGTTCGTCTCTCACGCATCCCGCAGCCTCAGCCATAGTGACATTTACCATCGGGTTTGAAAGCCACAGCCGCAGGATTCCGTTTCTAATGTTGAGATACGTCGTCACATGCATGTAAGGCAAATGCGGCCGCAATAAGTTGTATTCATTAGTATGCAGCTGGAACGGCGGCAAGCGAGAGGACTCTGCAGCGGCTATACATTGCTGAGCATAGTTGGAATGAGAAACGTCAGGCGGAATTGAACTTTTCACTTTATATCGAGCTCGCTGTTGAGCCCGGTGGTCGTCGACTTCGGGCGTATGACCATGAGACGCATGCCGCGATGGGACATACGAATGCGGTTGTGAACTGGGTGCTGTGTGTAAAACCTGCTGCGATTGCAAATGCTGGAGATACCCTCGTGGACTTACATCTTCCCGCTGCTGACGTCGAGATGCCAGTCTCGCATTGTGCGGCTGAGGTTGTTGAATTCTCGTATCAGTAGCGGCGGAAGCAGATGAGGCGCCTGCCGGCGCTGGCTGCACAATATCATTGGCGGGACCTCTAGCAGTCATATCATGATAGCTATTTGTCTGCTTAGATTGTGTGGCACGCGAGCTATTTTGCTGATACTGAGTGTCGAATGGAATGTCAAACGAGGGGCGGGTGGCCGCTACAGGAGCGTTTGTTTGACGGCGGTCAGCTCCGTGGAGCAGCGATTGTCGCTGTTGATGAGTTTCGCTAGCAAACGGCATAAAGTCGCTTGTAATGCCATTTTGATTTGACAATGGTCGATTTCGAGATTGTGATCGAGTAGGTACATTGTTTAAATCTCGAATGTCAAATTGCGACGAGGGACTATCGACGGCCATTCCCTGCGGGTTTCCATTAGGGTATAAGGACCACAAAGGTTGTGTAGTGCTACTGTCATAGCCTAACGTGACAGGAGGGCGTTGCTGAGGACCCTGAGTAGTCGGAGTCGTTGCTGCAGTACTATCCATTAGGTCCAGCCCAATATCGGGGTATATTTCATCTTGCGTATTCCATTGAGTGCGACGGTGTTGCTGTTGATGCTGATGTTGGACATGAGCATTCATGCCATTTCGTTGTCCATTGTGTATCTGCTGTTGATGTTGGTGTTCTTGCTGCTGCTGATGTTGGCGCTGGTCTTGTTGCTGATGAGCGTTTGGGTTGAGTTGGCCGGCGGCTTGTTGGTCGTTTGCAAACGACTGGAACTCGGCGAATCCGAGGCCTTGTTGCAGTCGCAAGGCAAGCTTCTGGTCCATCCTTCTGTTCAGATATCTGAGGGGGCTGTTGCTTAGCGCTTATTGCCTCTTCATCGGTGGGGTCACAGTAGTCGGAGTTTGGATTGGAATCGGCGGGTATCAGAGAGTCTGTGATATGCGTTGCTTTTGTGCAAGAAAAAAACGATAAGAAAGCAGCTGCAATCGGCAACGGTCCCGATCGCCAAGCGTCCGTAGGATTGTTATAAAGAACGTGTCTATGAGCAGACAAGCGAGAGGATCTGTGGGGTCGGGGACGTGGGAAGGCAGAGAGTGCGAGTTCGAAACGACGACGACAATTTCGTGAAAGAAAACCAGACAGATTTGTTCCAGGCTCTGGGCTGGGCTGGCTGTGGCTGCAATGCGGTGGGACACAGCGCGAGCGGCAACGTTACTGCGCGGCGGGCGGCGGATTGGGCCGTTTGCGCACGCGCGCACGACTCTGCGGGTTTGGTGAGTGTCTTTATATAGAGAGCTCTCGACATGAGTGTATTGTGGGTATGCTTAACCGTAGCAAACAAGAGTTTTGTGTATATTGAGTGGGCTTTAGCTCAGGAAGAGTTTGATTAAATGTGGTTTCTTTGGACGTTTTAGGGAAGGCATTGCATGGTGTTGGCCGAATCTGTTGTAGCAAGGCTCTTGTTCAAGTGTACATTGCTCCGGCTGTTTAATACAGTTTAAGCTTAGTAAATGCCTCAACTCATCAAATTTAACCTACGATTGGTTTTTCAACACCGTACCTGAAATCCGGTAGTCAAAATTTATGAGTTCCACCGCATGCTGTTCACAAGTTGATGCGCCGCAGTATAGGCGGCACCCAAATTTTCCTTCACTACATTGAGAAGATTTGGATAATTGAGTACACACTCCGCCTCCTGTATTAACTCGTTTGCACCATTGAAATGCAATATAATTCTCAATCTGATCATTCCACATATCCATCGATTCAAATTCTCCATGAAAGCAATGCGTCACGTGCCGGCGTGCTGCAGAGCTCAGCGGTTGGGTCCCGTGGGTGCCGCGCTGCAAGTTGCCGCTCAAACCGCAAAGTCAACCGCAGTCGAGACATTCTGTGTTCCTTTATTCTCTCCAACGACTAACTGACACTTTTTATTCTAAAACCCCACAAAGAAAGAAGGCATTTGCATATTTCTCTCTCATTGTGGATATCCAGCATGAAGTTCACACTTACATTACTGACTGTAGGACTCGGTCTGGCAGTTGCAAAGAACGTCGCATCACCCGATAAGTTTGTGATCGATAATAGCAACCGACTCCACAAGCGGGACGGAATCAACAGAGTACAAGACAAGCCTACACACAACGACGAAGGCGAGAAGCTCTTTCATATCCAAGGCGGCAACCAGGGTGTCATGGACATGCCCAAGCCAGGCACCGGAGGTGTACGACCAGAAGATGTTGCGGTCGGAGATGGTCCTCGACGGGGACAGCCACTGCTGCGAACGGAGCTCGATGTTAACAGAGACTTGACGATCTTTGCTGGTTATGTGCGAGAGTTCCATAAGGTTGGCAACAGGTTTGGAGACAAAAAGTCGTTCACTATTGTGATGGCTCCAACTGATGACGCAGTAGCTCGACTTTCGAAGAAGCCATGGGAGTTCCCTACAGATATCGACTCGTCATGGCCAGAAGAAAAGAAGGAATATGTGACCCGAGCTAACATGCTGTCTTTCTTACAGAGCCATATGCATTACGGCTCAATAAGTGAGGCAGAGGCATTCATGGAGCCACGGTCTGCGGACTTCTTGACAGAGGCGTCCAAGAATGTTCATGTTGAAGCCCAAGACGATCAATCACTGGTAGTTACTACTGAAGATGGCATTGTCGCCCGGGTGGTTTCGACTACACCAGTCAAGAATGGTGTAATCTGGGTCCTGGATACATCCCTAGTATCGCCATAAGCATATTCCACCACATTCACCATTTTTTTATTATTCATTCCCTCTTGCCTTTTGAAGATTTCGAACGTATAACTATTAACTATTGGGTACAAGCTCTAGTATTTTGTACGAAATGTATTAACATATTTTTATTTAAATGACTGGCACTGTTGAGCCGCATGAGTGTTCCTACTTGTCTCAAGAATCACACAGTTGTAAATTGAAGATCCGAAATATCAATTGGTTATCTATTAAAAAATAAATAAATAAATAAATTCTGGAAAGATGCTGGCAAGTTGGTAGCCTGACTCGAGGTTCTGCTAGAGAATTCTAAAGAATCGATTTACCTCCTATTCTAATACGAGTATACCCAAAGCTCCCGCGCCACATTGACCACATCGACATTACCACCAGCCATGAGTGAACCGAAGCCGTCAGAGGCAGTACAGGAAAATGCCACGGCTTCGCAGCTGGGCTTTATACTGCATCCACTGCCTTTGTTGAACATGTCGGATTATTATACGCGAGCACGTTTGACCGGTGTTAGCAATCGTATGAGCGCAAATTGAGATGGCGATTCTAACATACATCAGATGTCGGTATTCTATTTGGAACAAGAACAGAGCGGGATATCTCTGTTGAAAATGCATTTGAAGTCAAGTTTGCAGAGGGAGGTGAGAAAATAGATCAGGCTTTCTTGAGCCAACGAATTGCATTATACAAGACTACGTTCCCGGCACAGGACGCCGTGGGGTGGTACCACATACGCTCAGACTCGACGACACTACAACCCGATGAAGTCTCGCTAAATTTGCATGAACAGATGCAACTGCAGGAGGAATTCGATCTATCGCTGATGCTGTTTTTTAATCCAGAGGCTACTGCCAATACCACGCAGCTTCCGTTGAAAGTGTTTGAGCTGGTGTTTCGAGATCAGGGTGTTGAGTTTGCAGAGGTTAGCGTGCGAGTGGAAACTGGAGACGCAGAACGAATTGGTGTAGATGATATTATGAAAGGTGAGAGCTTGTCCAAGGGACAGAGTCTGGAGACCCATCTTAGCACTGAAGCAAATGCAATCAAAATGCTTCATGCGCGGCTGACGCTGTTGCGAGATTACGTGAAGGCAGTTGGAGAGAAAGAGGTTGAGCCCAACCACCAGGTGCTACGTCAAATCAAATCATTCATGTCTAGGTTATCACGAGAGAGGGGAAAGAATCTCCAATCGATTCTTGATGAGCAAGAGCTAGGCGTGCTGAGTGCAGGACTGATGGCAGCCATTGCCAAGGGCGATAGGGTCGGAGTCGACATTACTGCTAAACGATCGGTCATGACTTTCAATCCCCGTGACGTGCAAACCCATCATTATGATAGAGACGATGATGGTAGCGTAGACCATAGCTAAATTATGTTTAATTTATGTGATCGTTCTAATGTTCTATTATGTGCGGCTTGGATCTTGCCTCGGCATTGGGGTCGCTCGTCCCATCCATCACATCACCTCAAGTTCTCCACACTCTCCTCTCCGGTGTAGTTTGTCACAACTATGGACTACTTCTCGTCCTTGAATGCTTCGTCGCTGGATCCAGATGTCCCGACATTATTCGAACTTTTGAGTGCACATCAGCTGCAGGACTTGATCTCCCCGTCGCTCCGCTACATTCTTACATTCTATGCGCAGCGCCATCCACAATACTTGCTCAAGCTAGCGAACCGATACGATGAGATATATGCGGTGCTTATGGGCATGGTAGAGTACTACCACCTCAAGCATTGGAATAGCAGTTTTACAGAAAAGTTTTATGGCCTCAAAAGGACGCAGGTGCTGACTACCACGGGAACCCATACTCGAGGGTCGGTTCCTGCAATGTTCGAGGGCCACCGCCGACTGACTAATAAGCAAATATACGCATCTCTGTTTTTTGCTATAGGTGCGCCGTACATTAAAGAAAAACTCGATGCTCGGTACGACCTGCTCAAGGGCCGATATGCATTCAGATCAATTGAATCGGACAGAGCCGCTGCCTATCAAGGCACATGGAGGGACAAGCTGCGTTTTGAACTGGACCGATTCATTCTCAAAATATACCCTGCATTGAACTCGGCGCAAAGCTTGATGTGTCTTGCGTTCTATCTAGGGTTCTTATTCCAGAAAACCACAGCAACATCGGTCGTTGATATGTTGGTTGGGTTCAAGTACTCGCGACTAAATCGATACGACTATGATCTCAACGACCCTGCGCCATCGATGGATGCGCCTAGTGAAACCATTCTCGATAAGATAACATCGCTTAATGGACTCAAATCACTCACACTCAATACGCTCAGTTACACTCTGCCTACCTCGATGTTCCTGCTAAAGTTCCTCGAATGGTGGTACTCCAGTGACTTTGCAAATCAAATGTCGAAACCTGTCAGGTACAGTGCAAATGATGATGGAAATCTAAATGTTCCAGCAAAGATTGGCGTGCCTCTGCAAGCAGGAGAAAAGTCGGGCACAGTAGCACCGGCTTCCGCAGCTGGACTGTGTCCGCTTTGCCGAACGCCATTGACCAATCCTACATTGATTGAAACAGGTGTAGTGTTCTGTTACCCATGTATTTATAGGTATTTGGAGGAGAAGGATGAAAAGAGTGGTGGAAGGTGTCCTGTAACGGGCCAGCGGCTGCTCGGTTGTCGATACTCGGAGGCTAAGGGCGAATGGGAAATAGAGGGACTGAGAAGATTAATGTTGTAATGTATATATGCATATCCAAGTTAAAAGTGAAGGAAAAGCGAGAACCGCTGAACTTGGTTTGGATTTTTTTTAATTTAATGCCCAGAACGTGCGGCTTACAGGGCTGATTGCTGGTCACTACAGAACTACATTGTAGACCAAAGCAGATCCTGAAGAGCGGTGTCGGTTGCATGGTCTTGTTACGATATCACAGAGTTATATACCTTTCTCTCCGCGAGTTGCTATGTTCATGAAATATCCCTGTCGCAACAGATCAGTGACGCCTTCGCTATCACAAGCATATCCAAGCACCAGTTTGTCCCCTTCCTGGGACGAAATGCGCTTCACTGGCGGAAGTAATGCAAAATGCTCTAGTTGCCGCAGAGATTCCTCTAGCTTCTCGTCCCGCGGAGATGAGAGGGGTTCTCTTAACGCGGCACAACCCTCTTCCGTGGGTTGACCTCCAAATACCAAGATATTTGCTACTCAAAATGCAACTCCTGGCCTCTCAAGCTCGAATATTGCCTTTTATTTGTATCTATTTCGAGACTGTCGAGTGCTTTAACTACTGCAGCAATGTCTGCTCTTTACCACCGAGCACTTGCAAGGCTCGACGCAAACAGTAAATACGGGGCCCAGGACTTCCAGCACAAGCATAGCTCTGTGTGAAATCTCCATAAATGTGGCTTCTATTTTTTCTATGTCATACCCTTAGGATTTTTACATGTTGAGTGTGCAGGGCGCAATCAAGAAACTCTACATACAGAGGGTTCAATAGCTTGTTTAAAGCAGCAAGACCCTCAAGCCATCGATATTGTCCAGTGACTCGCGAACCAGGTGTTCCATTTCGTCGGTTTTAATGTTGCCTATTGTCAATTTCCTCGTGTTCGTGCCTTTTAGATATGAATCACTAGCATTGGTAGTTTTAGCCGACTACACGCACGAAGTCGATTTAGCGCTCTCGTTACCAGCAGCTACAGTTTGAAGATCATAAGACATCATTCTCGACACTAAATATCCCCGTGGCTCATTTCAGTTATTCTTGAAGTGGCCTCCAAAATAATCTTTCACACCCAGGCATTCCTCCTGATACCTCCGATAGCTTATATATGACTACCATTCTGCCCGCCTTTTCACAGGCTGTGAAGAAATCGTTTGTCGTCTCCACCGTAATTTCGTGGAAGCGAGTCTCTGCCAGGGCCAAAAGTGCCGTAACATCTGGCGGGCATCGACGGTCACGACCATCCGTGCGACGTTGAGTCTGCAATGCACGCAGAATAGCCGTCTTCATTCATTTGTCTGATGTCAACTCAGGCAGCCACTGGGGATGGAGGAATTTCCAGGGAGCTCAAGATAGCTTTTAAGCTTCTAGCCGTGAGAGATGTGAGGCTAGCTGGTCGAAAGTGCTAGTCACACTGCTTGAAACCACTAGTTGAGCATAAGAATCGATCCTTTGTTTTTACCCAGCTCCCCGAGATAATCAAGAAAGATGCTTGAATATACGGCTGGCTAATTTGTCATTGAAATTGCAATGCTTGATACGACAGAGAAGGTAGTGTTTAGCGCGGCGCGGCACTGTTCCTAGAGGCTTGAGAGGAGTTTTATTGTATTCAATTTCTCTTTTCTCTTTTCAACCCATTGTTTTGTACATTCACTTGAGCACCTGATATTCAACAAAAAGTATTTAGATCTTTCCAGAGTTTTATAGAAGCTAATATCGGCTGATTCGTGCGGTTATTTTAGACCTCAGCACATGCCTTTCAGGCCCCTCCATGTGCGGCTGACCGGATGGGGTCGGGCGAATAGACGCTGAAATCCAAATAGGAAATCCAAATAGAGGCAAAACAGCCCAAAGATCCCAACTTCCATCACTAACTCATGTCTGTCATTCGTGGTTTCGCTCGTCCAGCCGGCCATGCAGGCGGCAGCGGTGGCCACGGAGACGATGATGAGAACTGGAGGAGTCCATCGACTGAAGAGCAATGGTACATGGTGAACAAGTGGCGTCCTGGAGAGATGGAACAACTATACCAGCGGTATGTTGAGGCTCTGTTCCCTCCACCATCTAGACGCTCGCTTTTGGAAAGATTCTACACATTGGATGCGGACCTAACAAGAATCTTTAAGGGTTTGTTCGAAGGAAGCTTGGAATACTACACCCAGAAGTTGAACTCTGTGTTTCTACATTACTTCGAAACGGAGAGCCCAGAGACCTGCTCTCAGTATGAAAATCACAATCAGGAGTACGTTCAACTAGGAGCCCATGATAATAGCGAGCAGATTTCCGTTCAACTGGGAACTATTGACATTAGCGAGCAGAACGAAAACAGCTATGATCCCGCGTCTCATAATGTCGAACATCTTCTCCGCAATAAAAAAGCAATACAGCTCGTGCTGTTTTACAACAAGCTCCTTGGAAAAGATCTTACAACCTACCCGATGCCTGCGGACACCATCCCTCTTGAAGGTGCGGACAGCAAAGCTTTATTTTTAGCACCTATCATGAAGAAACTCTCAATGATCTTTAACAACGCATTTAAGTTCACTCACGGGTATGGCGTCAATGTGGTTGCAGTCTGTTCTAAAGGGATTCCCAACAGCGGTGGAAGACCAGACTTTCAAGTAAAGGTTGATGCTCAAAACAAAGGAGGCTCTCAAGAACGTCCAAGAAATGTCACTGAGTATATGTTGATGGCTGAGCTTGAGACGCCGAATGCAGGTTTCTGGATTGCATGGAAGCTGTTGACTGGACAACAATGGTCTGAGGAGGAGCTATCTGCTTTTTTCAAATTACAAACCCTTCCTTGCGACTCCAAAAGCAGATTTTTGAGCAAATGGCAAGTTGAAAATGCGAGTCAATGGGAATCAGCACGAGATGTTTTGGACCGAGTTGGTTCAGGTCATGTGGAAGCCACTTATAACGTTGAGGTAGAAGCAGTACCTAAAGAAGATACAGCAACCACAACCGAGGATACAGCCGAAGATACAACAAAGGATATAGCCGAAGACACAGAGGATATAGCCGAAGACACAACAGAGGATACCGCAGAGGTCAGCCGACCAGAAAAGAAAAGGAGGATTGAGAAAGAATCCGAGGAGACGCAAACTATTTCGGGTGATATGAATGCCAAGACTAGCACGAAGAAGACTGCTGGTCAAAAGATGGAGCGCTCTTACTTTGTCAGGACCAAGAATGAGAACCGTGAAGATATCACTGCTCAGCTTGAAGGTGCGAACTTCAAAAATAGTATGGACGCTTTCCATGATGCATTAGCGCGGGTCACCCAGCACGCAGTACTAAGTAACTGCAGCCGAGTCGTCATAGCCGACGGGTTAACATTCATTGCTGGGTCGCCTAACAATCTTGAGGTATCTAGAGGCGCATCCAATCCTACAGCGAATCAAGACGTATTGGATGTCCACTTCCATCGGACCTGCATGATGCAAACACATGAACGAGACAGTGCACTTCATATGCTAAACCTTAGTTTCAACTCAGCTATGGAGAGCTCGAGGCTCAGGTGTTTGGGTTACCAGCTTTTACTGGACGCAGGCATTCACGAAGGAGGTGAGATTGCCCAGCCGTCGGAAGTCCGAGAACGGATGAAGAAGCATCGATTTGTATTCGACTCTCAGTATCACTGCCAGAACAACCGGGAGCTATCGGACAGCAGTAAGCTGATAACAAGGACAACACGGATGGCAGTATCGCAAGCTCTAGATGACATCGCAGATATGTTCAAAGATACTACTGGGTTTACTATGCAGGCCGATCGATTCACATCAGATACTTTTGTAGTGATTGATTGGTTCCGAGAAAGCATTTTCGAGGGTGTCGGGAGTGGTCATATACCCTTGCCTGGCCGGAGCAAGTCTGTTGCTAAAGTGGTATTTGATTACAACACAAGTGAGAAATACTACGTTTTAAAAGAGTATTTTGGCGACAAGGCGTCGGTTTCGAGAATGAAAAGGGAGCTGGAAGCATATGCTCGCATTAGCGGTTTGGGCGAGCATGGCAAACAGCATTTCGCTCAACTTGTGGCATTTGGTTCTCTTGATCTAGATGAGGGTATCCCGCGGCTGTTTTTACTTACTGAGTACGTTGACGAGCCGGAAAGTGGGGCACGAAGTGTGCCAACTGATAGCGGTACCGAAACAGCTGAAGTTGCAAAAGTGCATGGTCTACTGCAGTCTGTCGGAGTTTGTCACAATGATTTATTCAGCCGAAATTATAAATGGCAGGAGAGGTGTGATGGTACATGGTTTATCAAGGTATTTGACTTTGATCATGCTACTTTCAAGGAGCCGTCCTTATAAAAGTTTCTGCCGAGGCGGAACCTGTTTCGATCCCCATTGCACCAATAGTACAAATTGATAAACAAGTTCAGGTAGCTCTTTCTCATCTGCTGCTGGGATCGAATACACTGTTCTATGTACAGTGCCAAATGATAAGTGTAGAGTCGTAGCATATTTACACGGTATGAAATACATCTTTACATAAGTCTGTTCAGTGCCCGACCTGTAGAAAACGGCACTTTAAAGTATGTCCGATTCCTAGAAGACTAGACCAACAGGCGCGATACTTGTCCTTATAAGAGAGCCATGGGCTGCTTGGTTGTCGATATTCGGAGGCTAAAGGCGAATGGGAAATAGAGGGACTGAGAAGATTAATGTTGTAATGTATATATGTATATTCAAGTTAAAAGCGAAGGAAAAGCGAGAACAATTGAATTTTTTAATTTAATGCCTCAGTGCATGCGGCTCGCAGGGCTGATTCTGATTGATGGTCACTACAGAACTACATTGTAGACCAGAGCAGATCCCGGAGAGCGATGTCGGTTGTACATTATCTTTACGTTATCAGAGATTTATATTCTTTTCTCCCCGCGAATGGCTATGTTCATGTAGAGGAACACTTCTTCCAACGGCACCTACATATCCATACTTCAAAAAGCATTCCTAATAATAGTATAATCACCTTATTCGTATTCAAACCCCTCCACAGAACCCTTAAAACACACGATCCTTCAACAATGAACCCCATGATTCACCGCAACGATTGGGCGGAACCGGCCGGTATTGAACCGTGCATTTGACGTCATTTCGGCAAAGAATGAAGTGACCGCTCATCTGCATCTCATAGTAGAGAATCCGCGCTAGTGCTTAGTGATGATGATGATGCATGTGCGAATATTAGAATTTATCATCTCGCCGTAAGCAAGCCTAGAGCAAGTGCTTGACTAGGTTTGCTGGGTGTAGCTCCGAAACTCCGGAGCTGATTGGCGGCGGTCTCAGTGCGGGCGCCCATCCATCAACATCTTTCGGGGTTTTGCTTTCTTGCCTCTTTACACACAACAATTCTCCACGCCCAACCACTGAATTTTTTTGGTCAATTGTGAGATTGAAAGATGTCTGTCAATACAATCAAGAATGCGGTGCTCTCGTCTGCTCGAGTTGCCCGAAACAACCGATGGATTCCTTACATTGCCGGCGCTACTGCGGCGGCCGGTGTCTGGTACTACTCGACCGCCTCGTCGCCAGCCATCTATGCCGAGTCCAAGAGGACTCTTTTGGGCGACGACCAATGGGTCGACCTCAAGTTGAAGAACTTTAAGGATGTCAGCCACAATACTCGATACTTGGAGTTTGAATTGCCTTCCAAGGACCACGTTTTGGGCCTGGAGACTGCCGGGTGCGTGATTACTAAGTTCACCCGTCCAGAGAACGGCAAGAACGTTATCCGACCATATACTCCTGTTTCCGATCCTGATGTCAAGGGCGTTGTTGCGTTTGTGATCAAGCGATACGAGAAGGGATTGATGACCAACCACATTTTCAACCTCAAGCCAAACGACACGCTGCTGTTCAAGGGTCCTATCCAGAAGTACAAGTGGACTCCAAACATGCATAAGGAGATTGTTCTGCTCGGCGGTGGTACCGGTATCACCCCATTGTACCAATTGATGCACCAGATTGACAAGGACTCTTCTGACAAGACCAAGGTTCATTTGCTTTACGGCAATGTTTCCGAGGAGGACATTTTGATCAAGAAGGAGTTGGATGCATTTGCCAAGAGCAAGCCAGATCAGTTCAAGGTGCACTACTTTTTGGACAAGCCAGGTAAGGACTGGAAGGGCGAGACCGGCTACGTGACCAAGGAGTTTTTGGAGAAGAACGTTCCAGGCGCAAAGACAGACAATATTAAGGTGTTTGTCTGCGGTCCACCACCATTCTACAAGGCGCTTTCTGGTAACAAGGTTTCTCCAACTGATCAGGGCGAGCTTACTGGTACTTTGGCCGATCTCGGGTTCACCAAGGAGCAGGTCTTCAAGTTCTAGTTTTATATAAAGTCTTGTGAGTTTAAGAATATGACTATACAAATACACTATCCTTATAAAATCCTCAATTCCGTGCTAAATGTTGTAGAATATTACTTATTGTGTAGCCGCAATACGAGATCACGGCTGAAAAGCCCGCGCCGCACGAGACTTGTCAACACCGCCGATGATTGTGGCATTCGAAGGATGCTGCCACGGCGAGCTCGACGCTATTTACGCCCAAATCTCCCAAGCCAAACAGCATGTAGATCTGCTTATAATCGGCGGCGACTTCCAGGCAGTCAGGAACGAGCAGGACCTCAACTGCATGTCTGTGCCGGCCAAGTTTCGCCAACTCGGCGACTTCCACAAGTACTACTCCGGCGCCGCCGTCGCCCCGTGCCTCACCCTTGTCATTGGCGGGAATCACGAGGCCAGCAACTACTTTGAAGAACTCCCGTATGGTGGCTGGATCGCGGAGAACATCTACTTCCTAGGACGCGCCGGCGTGGTGCAGTATCGGGGACTCCGCATAGCCGGTCTGAGCGGGATATACAAGGAGCAGGACTACCCCGAGCCGCGAGACGAGCAGCTTCCATACGACCAGCGGTCATTACGATCTGTCTACCATACGCGCCGCACCGAGGTCGACCGGCTACAGCAACTTGGGGGTGGGAAGAAATTGGACATTGTAGTGTCGCACGATTGGCCTGCTGGCGTCGTCGAGTACGGCGACAAGCAGTGGTTACTTAAAGTGAAACGACATTTCGCGAAAGATGTGGCTAATAATGAACTTGGTAGTCCGGCAAGTATGCGGTTGCTGCGCAGTCTGCGGCCAAAGTACTGGCTCAGTGCGCACTTGCATGTGCGGTTCAAGGCCGAGATTGACCACGAGGCGAAAGTGGAGAATGAAGATGAGATCGAGCTAGATATCGATGATATTGGAGAAAAAGAAGAAGCGGCTGACGGGTACAAGGTAACGACGTTTCTGGCGATGGACAAGTGCCAGAAGAAGCGGCACTGGGATCAGTGGATCGAGTACCTTGACCTGCCCGCGAATTTGAAGCGAAAAGCCGACGAGGAGCCTGAGAGCTCGTTACAGTATGATCCTGAGTGGCTGAAAATCCTGCAGTCCCAAGTTCCTGAGAAGGAACGAATATCAGTTGAGGATCTTACGATACCGCTCAATTTTGCAACAACGTCCCCGACGCAGCAAGAATTGATGGAAGAACCAGATTATTCACGGCGTAAACACGTCCAGCCGTTTTTCTACCCTAACCCGCAGCATATCGCGTTTTGTAAACTGCTCGGTATTCCCGAGATTGTATAACACTGTATAACACAAATCGCTACTCAAACTCTTAGCATTCAAGATACTTGAAATAGTTACATATATGACAAAAGGAGAAAAGGATTATGCTCGATTTTTACTTAGTTTTTTTTTCGAAGTTAGTAGACACGCTTGGCTGGTGGCACGCTCTTGCACTCGTTCTCATCCAAAGTATGAGAAATCACGTTTCGGTACTTGAGCTGCACCTCATCACCTGGCTTGTGCTGCCACGACAAGGTGTGCTTCATCCATTCGGCGTCGTCTCGCTCTGGGAAATCCTCTCGTGCGTGGGCACCTCGCGACTCCTTTCGGGCGACGGCAGAGTAAGCAGTCTGCATGGCGCAAGTGAGCAAGTTCTGCAACTCCAAACTCTCAACCAAGTCAGAGTTCCAGATCATGGATCGGTCAGTGATGCCAATGTCCTTGATCGATCGGTCAACGGCAGTGATTCGCTCCACACCTTCCTCAAGAGACTGCTGGGTTCGGAACACAGACACGTCGGTCTGCATGACTCGCTGCATGTTGCCTCGAATCTCGGCAGTTGGCTTGGAGCCAGAGGCGTTTCGGATCTTGTCCAAGTTGGCAATAGACTCGTGGCCAATGTCGGCAGACACTGGTGGAAGCTTGGTGCCTGGCGTGAGCTGGTCTCGGATAGTGTGGGCAACAGCTCGGCCGAAAACGACCAAATCAAGCAAAGAGTTGGCACCGAGTCGGTTGGCACCATGCACAGACACACAGGCAGCCTCGCCACATGCGTACAAGCCTGGAACAACCTTGTCTTCACCCTTCTCATCAACAGTCACCACCTCACCGGTCCACTTGGTTGGAATACCACCCATATTGTAGTGCACAGTTGGAAGAACTGGAATTGGCTCCTTGGTGACATCGACACCGGCGAAAATGGCGGCAGTCTCGGAAATACCGGGCAATCGCTGCTTCAAGACCTCGGCAGGCAAGTGAGAAAGCTGCAAGTAAATGTGGTCGCCCAATGGGCCGACACCTCGTCCCTCTCGGATCTCAAGGGTCATGGATCGAGAAACAACGTCTCGGGAAGCAAGATCCTTGGCAGTTGGCGCATATCGCTCCATGAATCGCTCACCGTTCTTGTTCAACAAGTAACCACCCTCGCCTCGAGAACCCTCAGTGATCAAGCAACCAGAGCCGTAGATACCGGTTGGGTGGAATTGAACAAACTCCAAGTCCTGCAATGGCAAGCCAGCTCGGGTGACCATGGCGAGACCATCACCGGTACAGGTGTGGGCAGAAGTGCACGAGAAGTATGCTCGTCCGTAACCACCGGTAGCCAACACGGTCTTGTGGGCTCGGAATCGGTGCAAAGTGCCGTCTTCCTGGTTGTATGCAATGACACCCTTGCACTCGCCGTCTTCCATCAACAAGTCCATGGCAAAGTACTCAATGAAGAAGTTGGTGTTGTGTCTCAGCGACTGGCCGTATAATGTGTGAAGCATAGCATGGCCGGTTCGATCCGCCACGGCAGCGGTTCTGTATGCCTGGCCACCCTTGCCGTATTCCTTGGACTGACCACCAAATGCTCGCTGGTAGATTCGTCCATCCTCGGTTCGCGAGAATGGCATACCGTAGTGCTCCAACTCAATGATCGACTGTGGAGCCTCTCGGGTCATGTAGTGAATGGCGTCCTGGTCACCCAACCAATCTGAACCCTTGACGGTGTCGTACATGTGCCAGTGCCAGTCATCCTTGTGCATGTTGCCCAACGCAGCATTGATACCACCCTGGGCGGCGACAGTGTGCGATCGAGTAGGGAAGAGCTTGGAGATACAAGCAGTGTTGAATCCAGCTTCGGCAAGACCGAATGCCGCTCGAAGGCCGGCACCACCTGCGCCAACCACAATGGCGTCGTATTCGTGGTCAACGACCGGGTACTGGCCGCCGACGTGCTTTGGAGCTTCCTGTGCTCGCAATGGCTATGATATTATTAGTTCTTCTGCTAATAAAGCATAGTGGTACGACATTCGCATCGTACCACACACCAACATACCTGGCTGGCGAACACCTTAGATACAGGACGTGACCAGTGGAATGACCTGACCTTCGCCTGGCTCTATCGACTTTGTTAGCAAAAAAAGAACATTTCCAAAGGAGTCAATTATCTCCCAAACAAACGTACCAAGCCAGTTCGCTTGAAACTACTGAGCATGCTTGTAATATGTCCAAAGTAGTGGAGGTTTGATGATGAGACGACTTTGGTGGTGGAAAGTGTGGAGGGTTTTCCACCTTCTGGGCGCGCGCGCCAACGCCGAAGAACCAATCAGTGGAGAGATAATTTGAATGGGAAAACATATGATCAATGTGGAGCGAAAAAAAAATTGAGAGTTTTTGGTGATGTCCCAATACTGCCTGCGCGCGCGGAATTCTTTTAATCGACAAAAAATCTCAAGACTGTGAGATTCGGTAGTTCATATCTAACAATGTTTGTGCTTACTAGAATCACGGACATTATCCCTTTACAGCCGTCATCGTTCGATATACCTACAGAGGAGGCAATTGAAACCGTGATCAATACAAAGTACGCCAACAAAGTGCTACACAACGCGGGACTATGCATATGTTTGTTCGACATTGAATCAATAGGCGACGGACTCATCAAACCCGGCGACGGGGCAGCATACGTGAAATCGACCTTCAGAATGGTCGTGTTCCGGCCGTTTATTGGGGAGATCTTGGTCGGCTGGATCTCGTCGTGTACGGAAGAGGGTCTGAATGGTACGAACATTGTTACAGTGAAAACGGATAAAGCTAATCAATGAATAGTTAAAATGGAGTTCTTCAATGATATCCACATCCCCAAGTCATTGCTATGGCCAGATTGCACGTTTGTGCCCAAGGAGCAGGCGTGGATTTGGAAAACAGACGATACAGAGCTCTATATCGATACAAACGAAAAGATTCGGTTCAGAGTGGAGCAAGAAGTTTTCACAGAGCAATTCCCTGCTAAACCTGGTGAAGAAGAAAGCTCAAAGCGTGACCCGCCATATGTGCTTATAGGTTCATGCCAACAAGCAGGTATGGGCTTGGTAACATGGTGGTAACGTGGTCGTCTCCCTGTGGACGCAGCATTTGTAAGAGTACTAACGACTGATTTGTAAATATATATATAATATTGGATGCAATTACCAAAGGAATAACTAGAGAGAGTTATAAAACACACTAATTGTACTGCATGTACTTGGCTGTACTGCTAAACTTGAGATTGCCCTTGATCACCTTCTCCACGGCAGCCAAAAAGTCCTTCTCGCCAGCAACCTTTCTTCGCGCTCGAATTGCAAACATACCTGCCTCTGTGCACACAGACCGTAGCTCGGCACCGGTGGAGTTTGGACACAGACGCGAGATAAGCTCCCATCGAATATCCCGCTCAACAGACATGCTCTTGGAGTGGATTCGGAAAATATTGGCTCGACCTTCAACATCGGGCAAACTGAACTCGACCTTTCGGTCAATTCGTCCTGGTCGAAGCAAAGCTGGATCAAGCGTATTGGGTCTGTTTGTAGCAAACATTACCTTGATATTACCTCTAGGATCGAAACCATCGAGCTGGGTGATCAACTCCAACATGGTTCGCTGCACTTCGTTATCACCACCGGCACCATCATCGAATCGTGCACCGCCAATGGCATCAACTTCGTCGAAGAAGATAATGCATGCTTTCTTCGTTCGTGCCATCTCGAACAGCTCTCTGACCATTCGTGCACCTTCACCGACATACTTCTGCACCAATTCAGAACCAATGACACGAATAAATGTAGCATCCGTTCGATTAGCAACGGCTCGCGCACATAGCGTCTTACCGGTACCTGGAGGTCCATATAGCAAGATACCTTTAGGTGGATCAATACCCAATTTGCTGAATCGCTCTGGAGAGAGCAATGGAAGCTCGACCACTTCTCGCAGCTTTTCAATCTGTTCCTTGCAACCACCAACATCACCGTACGTGACATCTGGCTTTTCCTCTACTGTCATCATTGTCACCGATGGATCGATCCTTGGCGGCAATGGCAAAGTGATCTGATACTTGTTTCGCTCCACACCTACTCGCATACCTTCGTCAACATCGGTTGGACTGATAGAATTGGCTAGGCCAACCACGTACTTTGCGATCTGCTTGACATTAATCACGTACTTGTTCTTCTCGGCGCCATCTGCGCTGGCGATGATCTTGGTGCATCGTGCAACTTGTAGCGCGGTCTCCGATTCTGCTCTTCGCTTGTCCAGTGCAAGATCCCACAAATGTGGTGGCGCTAGACCTGTGTCAGACTCCTTGATGCCAATCTTCTCGTCTATTCGCTTCTGGATCTCTTTGACGTCCTTGTCGATGGACTTGAGCGATGTGGCATATGGGGCGGCGCCATATGTCTTCAACACCTCAATGTCGCTCTCCGACAGCGGAACCACCTTCTTGTCGTCCTTCTCGTCCTCCTCAATGGGCTTTTGGTACTTTTCCCAGTCGGCTTTTGGCGGCATTGTGTTTGTTATGAATCCTCTGTTGGTTGGCTGTGGATAATGTTGGATTAGTGATGTGAGTTTGGTGGCGGGCGGGAGGTTTTGAACTGTTGACAGCGCGCCCCCAGGAGTACCAAGCTGCTGCCAGTAAGCTAGGAACTAGGCAGTTTGCAAATCCCAAGTATCAAATTTCGCTTTTATTAAATAAATTAAAGTCGACTCATTCTGCTATTGTGAATACCGTTTTCAGAATACAGGAATTCTCGAGAATGGCTATAAAAGACCGTGAAAAGCATGAGCCGCATCTGAGCCGCAAGTCTACGCGAGAAGCTTAATGAAAGCTTGGAATACTCCTTCACATCAACCATCTGTCGTTGAGAATCTAATGTCAAATTATAAGTGGTACAAATATACAACATTTACTATAATGCTGCTGTCTATCAACGATGCAAATACACTGAGCAATATGGCTTACAAATAAATAAAAAAGTATCGTCTATAGCTTCTGCAAATAACCTTGCTGGATCAATCTCTGTACATCAGCATGCCTGACAAAGAATTGACTGTTCTTTGTAAGATTGAACACGCCATACTCCGTCTGAATCTCACCCGCATCCTTGAGCACTCTCACGTCGATGAACAAATCCTTCGGCGGCTCTATCGCTCCCGTCAAATCGATATCAGTCCATTCACCCTTGTAATCAACCAACAGGTCCTCGTAATCATGCATATACTCCTGCTCAGCGGGGCTCAAATTAGCGTACGCCTCTGATGCCGGGTCCGTCTCGTTCCAAACCATCTCCACCATCTTCTCTGCCCGCAACCGCTGGTACGCCATCAGACAGCGCTTATTACGTCGCATACACAGATGCAATACGAACAGTGCACACGATACTTTTCGGTCTTGGAGCGAGGTCATGTCTCCATTGTAGCTCTCCATGACCCGGTCTGCCTCCCGCTGAAGCTCGCGCACTTCTCGCGTGATGCCTCGCACCAGCTCATCCTGATACAGTGGTACCTGCTCCAGTTGGAGTGTTCGTTTGGAGTCGTTTATGAGCTTATTGGCGATATCTCCATACATTCAATCTGTGTAAATGCAAAAACGCGTAGAAATTTGGAGTACAAATCTACGCGTTTTCGAGGTTGATGGCCGCGCAACCTTGCCAAAGCGTGGGCGCACGGCTGTTGCCTAGAATTACATCGAGCATCTAGAATATAGGGCCAATTTCATGAAATTAAAGACTTGCAGATTCCCTCTTCGTATTTCATGCAAATTGCGTCAATATGAACTAAGAAATTGCAATGCTTTTCGTATGGTGGGATTCTCGCAGGCCACTCACAAGCAAATTGCTTAGAAATTTGAAAAGACGATACCCCAAAGAGGAAGGGAACTAATTAGCAGTACCATTTAACAGCAATCTTAAAAGCTTATCCATTGAAGTGATGGACATGAGTTACCAGCTGGTTGACACACCAACGATCTAAGAGCTTCTTCTATCAACAATACGTCAATTGCACAAAGTTACAAGCCCATGATCGTCCGGTAAAGCGGACCGTTGTTGCCAGAAAAACTGGACATATCAGGGCACCACCACCTTCGAAAAGTCCTCATGGACAAGGAGTCTTCTTGTCTTTGACACTCACACAAGCACCGGTCCCGGATGATTGGCTGTCCGCTTACCGATCAGAGCCAGATAATAAATAGCAACCATCTTCAACGTCATCATCTCCACTCTGAGTCAAATAACACGACGAGTCTCCTGCTCCTCATTGCGACCCTACTCATCCACTTTCCTCATGAGAATATTATTCAAGTGCCCTTCTCTT
Source organism: Blastobotrys petasosporus (assembly GCA_030580095.1). Lineage (NCBI taxonomy): Eukaryota > Fungi > Ascomycota > Dipodascomycetes > Dipodascales > Trichomonascaceae > Blastobotrys > Blastobotrys petasosporus. Next base: position 169,359 of record JAKTSG010000019.1, read on the forward strand.
CAAGCTGCGAGCGTGCGCCCGCATGAGCCGCACACTCAGTGGCACTCCCGAAAAAACACAAAGCGCCTTTTGGATAACGAAATAGTGGTAGAGACAAGACATTTTCACCACAAGCACACATAAATCTCTCGGATGAGATAAACCAGAAACCCAAGACAGATCCAGGACGCTTTAGTTGAGTGCTTAAAAAGATAGCTTTTTTATGGAAAATGTCGCAATGGGACACATTGGCCAATTAAATACTAGATACTCGTTTGACTTACAAAACATGACGCACATGGGCGGCCTGAAGATCCGGGCGTTATTTTTTGTTAGTAGTAGCAATGATCTTCGCTGACTGACGGACTGACTGACTGACAAAAACCTGTCTGTCGATGATCTCGTCGGCGTTGTGAAGATGACGAGATTAGAGATATGATATCAAGTCTCAAAAGAGTTGACGATGCTAAATAACTAGTATTGCACTCTCATATTTTTCTAAATGACAAGGGATCTACGCTTCTATGGAAGCTTCTGATTGTGGCAAGACGTCCAATTTCCAGTTACAGCCGGTTGTCAGAGTCGGACTGCACATTTCCAAGCAGGGCTCTTAATCTTCCTTGCAGCTGACAAGACACTCTCAGCAAGCCAACGGACCTTCAAGGAACTTCCTTGTGTAAGACATTGTTCTAGGTTCCACAGCTGTAACCCGCCATTGCGGCGCCGCTATTAAACGTCTCGCCGCAGTAAGCGGATAGCAAAGCACCACCAGAAGGCCATTGTTCCTGGAAATTTATTTTTCCGATAAGTAATCTCTTTGGGGGGTTATAAATATCGAGCATTTCCTCAACTAGTGACATCTTTCTTCTTTTCCCGAATCTTCTACTTCCATATAGAGAAACAAAAAGATGGTCGCTATCGCTGTTCCAGCCGTGCTTACATTCGCCGTTGCAGCCCAGGCTGCTAACCTCGTTGCCCGACAAGCCGACACGAGCGATATCCCTGAAGTTACACAGACTTCCGTCGCGTCGACCGATATTCCTGAAGTTACCCAGACTTCGGTCGCCGAGTCTACCAGCGCCGCTGAATCTACTTCTGCCGCTGCTGAGTCCTCCTCCGCTGCTGCCGAGTCTTCTTCGGCCGCCGAATCCACTTCTGCTGCTGAGTCTACCTCTGCTGCTGAATCTACTTCCGCTGAATCTTCTTCTGCTGCTGAATCTACTTCCGCCGCCGAATCTTCTTCTGCCGCTGAGGAGTCCTCTTCTGCTGCTGAATCCTCTTCTGCCGAAGCTACTTCTTCTGCCGAGGCCACCTCCTCCCATGCTTCCGAAACCTCCTCCGCTGAGGTCTCTTCTGAGACTGCCGGTCCAACTGGTGGCAATGGCGGTGCTGGTGGCGCCGGTGGTAACAACGGTACCGGCGGTGGTGCCGGTGGTGCCGGTGGTAATAACGGTACTGGTGGTGGTGCCGGTGGTAATAACGGTACTGGTGGTGGCACTGGTGTTCCTCCAGAGCAGAGCAACACCGGTATGGTTCTCAAGAGCAGTCTTCCAGCCGCCGTCGTCATTGCTTTCGGTGCTGCCTTGCTTCTTTAAGTGATATGACTTCACATTCATTCATTCGTTTTCTAACAAATGACAAGGGTTGTTTTATTAATAATTTCGTTCATTTTTTTTTATTTATGCGACCAACTAATACTCTTTCATTTTTCAAACTGAGGACACTAATCTTCTTTTCTAATCTTCCTATATTTCTTCAGTGTTCAACAATTGAATACCCTTTTCTCTAATTATTTCATATTTATCTCATAGTGAAAGCTTCGTTTCTCGATTGGTCAAAATTCATGTCTTCGAAGTGGCTGCTCATCTTACGGCTTTCAAATGCAGGGCGCTGTCTCAGGCAGCGCGGCTGGCGGTGGATGCATTTTGGCGGCCGCTGGACGTAATTCACTGGATGCACCCGATTGTACAGTGGAATAGTCTTAGTTGGGTCATGAGTGGAATAAATAATAAATAACTCAAGTTTCATAACGGATTTTCCAAAACAGGCGGTACTCTTGAGACTCTCTTTTCCAGTGTTCGCAGCGTCACTTTGCAACCACTAGCCGTGCCTATATTGTCCGTATATTAGTATTCAAGAAGCAGGACCCGCTTCTAGCATACATAACATAAACTAGCACTGTTTGATAGAAACGTCATCTTCTCGACATTCGACTCAGGCGGTCAAGTCTCTGACGGTGATATCGCCGATGGCTGCCAGACCCCACCCCACCCTGCCGGAATATACATTATTCAAGTACTCGCGCCGAATGCCGGCGCCGATACCAAAGGATATTCTCTAGGTACCTAGAAGAGTCATGTTGGACATTTGCAAATACTGAATAATTCAAATACCCTAAAGTACTAGAGCACGGCACTCGCTGATTCCTGGTGAGTCACAGTTTAGACATATAGAGCCCTTGATTTCCTCCTGAAATTTTCAACACAAAATGTACTTGCGAGACTCAAACTACAGTTTCACGGCGGTGGACGCTCGCAGAACCCCATATGACGACTATTTAGCTGCTGCGGAACTCACGTTGCACACGTTCCAGTACAACAAGTTCTTCCAATGGCGGTTCGGCCCCGCGCTGGCGTACGGCGATGACCTCGATGTTGTACGCACGACCATCATGGACCCGCGGGCCCGTTTGGAGGCGTTTGTGGCCCGGGCCACGGGGTATCGCACTTTGTGCCACTACTTGGCCCGTCTGTATCGGCGGCGCGTGATGAAGGAAGGTGTGTGGCAGATGTTTAGCGTCAAGGATACAGACGGCCAGATGGTGGCGTTTGCAATGTGGGCCGTACAGTACATGAAGTTCCCTGTACCTGAGAATTACAGCGCCTTTGAAAACTTACGATGGTGGGTTTACAAGACTCTGTTGTTGAAGGTATACGACTGGAAGGATTGGCGTGATTATGGATCGTTCAACCCGGTGCGCAACGCACGGCTGTTTGCGTGTGCGGCGGCCGAGGACCAGACGGCTAAGGAGCTGGGGAAGGAGCCCAAGAAGGAGGAGGAGCTTGCTCTGTTGAGTTATGATGAGCTTAAGGGTGAGATTTACCCATTTATGAAAACGGTTTTTCTGAATACGATGATTGTGAGCCCCAAGATGCAGCGGCAGGGCATTGGCAGCAAGTTCTTTGAAGCCATGTTTGCGTATATTCCTGAGCAGCGAGTCGAGTTTAAAGCAGGCGATACAGTCACGTATGGGCCACAGAAGTTCATGTGCCATGCAACGAATGAGGGCCGGGGACTTTATAGCAAAGTCGGGTTCGACAGTCTGTTCTCGTTTGAGTTTGATTGTGCCGAGCATGGTATCGACCAGTTGACCGTTATGCAAATGACAGTAAAGAGCTAGACTTTTGAGACCAAAAAGAAATAAGTTCATAACAATACATACATTAGATCTGAGAAAACATTAGTTTTTGGGAGAAAAATCCACTACAGACTGGCTCGGCCACGAGGCTCGTAAGGAAGCAACAGGGCCAAGAATCCTGCAACCAGGAACATTGCACCGGATACGAAAATCGGCACAGATGTTGTGAGGTTAGCGTACTTGGCGATAATCGGGGCAAACACACCCAACACTCGATTCGCCGACGACGCAAGGCCAATACCGGTTCCTCGAATCCGCGCCGGGAACATTTCGGCAGTGGCGGCATACAGCACACCGTACATGATGTTAGACACAAAGTTGTAGCCACAGCTCCAGCCCAAAAGCTGGTTAGAAGTCTTGGCAGTAGTGCCAGCCAGCAAAAACACACCAGTTAATATGGTCGATGCTGCCAGGGTGCCCTTTCGGCCAATCCTCAGCTCGACCAATCCGCCAGCAATGATGGACGCAGGTACACCCAGCGATGCAATGATGAGCGAGTTTCTGTACGATGTATGCAGAGACTGGGCGGCGGTGGCCTGGCCTTGGGATCGGGTCTGGAGGTAGTACGGCAAGAATGCGTTGTACAATGGGAACGCGACTCCAATGATCGCCCATACTAGGATGATGATGGACGAAGAGAATGCGAGTTTCTTGGTGGCAAACACTTCACGAACGTGAGAGAAGGAGAACTTTTTCAGTCGCTGTTCAACTGCTTCCTGGCCAGTCAAGTGGTGGTCGGAGTTGGCGTCCACGCCGTAGTAAGCATCAATTGCCTGGAACTTTTCAATCGAGAAGCTCGTCTCCTTGCCATTGTAAGCGGCCAGTTTCTGAATAACATCAACGGCTTTTTGTTCCTCGCCGCGACTGAGGTAGAACTTGGGCGACTCGTACAGTCTGAAAAATGCAAATCGGATGAAAAAGAAGAACAATGAAAGGGCACCCACCGTGAAGAACAAGTACCTCCAGCCCATGTTTTCTGATCGAGTACATCCGTCAGCGCCGCCAGCACAGGCGAAATGGCTCATGTACCCGTACGCAATGGCGGTGACAATCAACTGGCCCAGGGCCCACCATACCGACTCGATTGTGAGCAGGTACTGATGGGTCGAGGGGAGGAATTCCAGGAAAACAGCACTGTCTACTGGCAAGTTTCCGCCAACGCCAAACGAATAAAACGCCATAAACACACCCACGGCAGCGAAATTTGGTGCACTACCGGCAATCACACCCCACACACCGGTCACCAAGAACGTCAAATTGAACGCTATTCTTCGACCCCAAATATCTGACGAAAACGACCAGAAAACTGCACCTGCAAGCAATCCCACTATTTTAGTTAGTATTAATTCTTCTACACCCTCCTCCTCCTCCTCCTCTTCTGGACCCTTAGGACCCTGCGGCCGCCAGCCGCACGCCCTCAGGAACCAGCAACGTTACAGTAACATACAATTTTGAGCCAACGTCAGAAACGGGCCATTAGTAGAGTCTGCTGGCAAGTACTCCTTAACAACCTGAGGAAGCACCAAACTAGTTACCACAGGCCAAGACTAGTGGATTCATCAGTTAGCAAACAGTAAGAATGTGTCTCATTACAAAACGTACATTGTCTGCAAGCCAGCCAAAGCCGGCGACCACAAACAGCAGCCATTGGTACTTGCCCATACCGATTTCGTCAATCGCATCACTTAATACCTTGGATTTCTGGAGATACACCGGGTCAAACTCGTCTGTGAAGAGCTTATCGACCGAGCCGGTCTCAATGGACACCACCTCGGCGTCGGCGCCGTTCACCGCCTTCTTTGTGTAACCGTCGTCACCAACACTGCTGGCAGCAACGTCGCCGTCGGTAGCATGACCACCGTGAGACTCGAATTCGGACATGATCTAGATACTATTTCAAAAAGTGAGTGGCGACAGCGGGGGACTTTTATACAGAGGCCATTCCTAGTTGCTTTTTCGGGTTCTTAGAAATCCGGATGCACCATATCAAAAACCTTGTGCAACCACGCCGATGAATCAGCGCGGCGCGGGGCCAAAAGTCTCTGATGGAAAAGCCGTATCCAAATATTTTGGAGATCGACATTATGAGAGTTGACGAATCACCAAATAATCTACAACCGATGAAACGGTCAACGGTCAACGGTTACTCTATTCTTGATCTTATGGAATGCTGTTGTTGATGGTAGTATCCGATGGACCCTGAGGGTTTGAATAACCGCTGAGAGCGTTGTGGCCACCGGTACGGCTGTATGGTAAAGTTAGTCTAATGCAAAGCTCTTACCATCTATTTGATACATGATACATAAATATTTTTCTCTGGAGCGTCCAGTTTCACAGTCGCGGTTCTTGGTATTGCAAAAAAACTCGTTCATTGTGGCTGGAGCCTATGAGACGTGCGGTATCCACAATTCGTAAGCCCTGAAATCGATGGCGAAATCTCCACTCACACTTGCTGGTGCGGCGACATTCCTGTGCATTTCGTGCCGAGGGATTGTGGCGTTTTGGGTTGATACGGGGAAAAAATGTATAGATTATAAATGCTGAGGAAACTTATTGTACAAATATTCTAGGTACAAATGCCATTGTAACCTTAAATGCTGCTTCAAAAGCCGTAGAGTGATGATAGTTTGTGCGGTATTTGTAATGGATTGGCGCCACACCAGCCACGGCTGCAATGCACATTAACTGTACAGTGTACAGTACAGAAAAATACACCCAATCAGCGGTCGAGAGGGCTCGTGTGTTCCAATTTAGAATCAATGTGGAGTTCTTGGCATCCAGGTTAAAAATTCGGAATGTGCCGACAAAAAGTCTTATGATCCCCATGTCGACATTGGCCTCAGGACTGACGACGTGAATTTGATTAGAGTCACCGTTCCGTGCAGGGAACATTGTTCTGCAGGAGAGTCCAATTAGTCGATGAGACTAATGAAGGCGTTGCGCACTGCTGGAGGGTCCTATAGCTCCATCCTGTCAATGCGAGTGAAATAATTCAACACATCTCGATGAGTAGCCGCTTCGTGGTCCCATACTGGTATGAGTGGCTTTTCGGTGGCGTTATTACTCAGTCAAGCCCCATTTATGAATATGTGCTTATGATCCTTGGATATATACAGTACAATTGCTCAAGAAACTGACATCCAATGCCACTATAGAGCCTGAAATTTTGCAATACTCAATCTTTAATAATACAAATGCGATAAATAATTTTTAAAACAGCTTAATGCCGTCTTGCACCACCTGCTCCTCTTCGTCACTCTCGCCCTCACCCTCACTCTCACTGTCGTCTTCCTGCAGCCTGACAGATTGCCCAAACAGCGACGAGAACAAGTCGTCTCTCTGTTCATGAGTCCACGGAAACACCATGGTCCTTGGCGCAGCAAACCCTTGAATCTTTTCATCCACATTGTACCGCAGCTTTCGACCTTTAGAAGCTCTAGTATCGACCACTTTCTTGGTCTTGCTTTTCGCCGCGGCCCATTTCACACCCGCTGTGGCGGTAGAAGAGTCGGCCATCCTTTTGTCGACCAATTCCTTGAGCTGCAACCTGTAGAAATCCGTGTCATCAAAAATATACGGTTCTTCCACTGCGTCGACTCCCGTGGTTTGTTCCACGCCAAGCACTTTATACTGTGATCGATTCGTCTGGGTCCGCTTGACGAGCCGGTCCATGTCTGCAAGAATAGCATTCACTTGAACGCCGGCAGTTTGATTGAGCGACTTGAAGCGGCTGCTCTGCAATGCAGTGCTGCCGGAGCTCGACTGGATTTTGCGTGACCATTTATCGAGGGTGGTCTCTCTGAACTTGTTCACATGGTCGTCGAGAAGCTCGACGTTTTCGAATGCAGTGTCGAGTTTTCGCTTTTTGGAGAGCTTGGGTTTTTCGGTGACAATGCCATTGCTCTGCATGAGCTCTACTCGCAGTCGGCCGATCTTGTCTGCCAACTTCAAAAGGCTTTCCAGTGCTTCAGACTGTAGCTCTGCAGTTTCGTCAGTCTGGACTGTCTCTAGCGCTGCAGAGTCCACAGGAAGTAGATTAGCCGCTGAAAGGGCTTTTTGGAGGTTGATACGAATGTCGAGAGCGCCTTCGTAAATGCCCATTTGGTGCTGGACCGCCTGTCCCTTTTCAGCATCGGCCTTGGCTGCGGTGGAAAGATGGGATGCAATCTTTTTCTGCTCTTGAGCTAAAATCTTGTGGATCTCTGATTTTTTGGTATCCTCAGCTTCAGAATCATCTCCTTCGCTCTCTCCTCCACTCTCTTCTTCGTCACCTTCGCTCTCGTCCTCGTCTTCGTCCTCGTCTATGCTCTCATTTCCGCTCTCTTCGCCAGATACCTCCATCTCTTCATCTTCCTCTTCGTCACTTTCACTCTCACCTTCACTCTCACTCTCACTCTCCTGACCGTACAAACTCTTCAGATTCGTCTTCTTGCCACCATACTTCTTTTCATCGAGCACCGTCTCCCGCATCGTACTTCGGTCTACCTCTACATAGTGCTCTCTCTTCAGCGACTCGTCCACCTCGCTTTCTTCATCCGACGACCCATACTTGCCATTCTCTTCCGGGTCTATCTCCTTAGCAGGCGCTGGATCTGCCAGCATAGCCAGCTGCTCCTTCAACGACACCATTTCTCTATAATTAATGATGGTGAAACCTTTTTCGCCGCCACGAAATTTTTTGTACGCATCAAAAAAAAAATATTTTCAGCCGCACTATGATTTACAGAGAAACGACTCGAACTCTCAAAATCGTAAATGCAATAAATTGGTATACCCTTATCTATAGTTAAATAAAAGAACTACTGATCCGCAATTACTTGCGCTTGTACAAATGTTTGCCTTCAACAGTGTAATTGTTCAAAAAGTCGTCCATGGCAGCCTCCAGATCCGGCCGTTCCTTGGTAATATCAAACTCTTGCCCATCGTCCTCTTCCTCTTCTTCGTACTCTTCCATGATAGCTTCAAACCGATCGTCGAGGAATGTGAGTCCCTTGTTTCTGTGGATCGCACTGGACGACATGGACACCCCAGTGAGTGCAGTCATGGCACCTTTCTTGAACAATTTGCGTCGTCGTCGACTATTGCCCTTTGTACCGCTCTGAGTTCCGGTAGTAAACGTCGACATATCCGACATGCCCGCCTCGCTTTCCAACCCGTCATCACTTCCTGCTCCTCTAGGCTTTATGCTCTGTTCCAGCTTGAACTGCCGGAACTGTGTCTCCCACTCTTCTTCGCCTTCCTTTGCCTTCACCTGTGGCACGGCATTGAACCTCCTCTCATCGTCCGAGTCGCTGAAATCAATATGATCTCGCACATCAAACTCCGGGTCGTCCCACTCATCAAGCTCCTCCTCCTCGACCTGTCCACTCGTTACAAGCTTGGAAAACAGGTCCTCTTCATTCACCCCGTCCTCGGCGCCAATAAACTCTTCGTCCTCCAAAGCCTCCAATACTTCTCGTAACCTCGGGTCCATATCGGGCTGCAAACCTGCAATCTCATCCGGCACATTCTGCTGGTCTTGGTATGTTCGCTTGACGGTCTCGCCAGGCAGCACATCCGCCGGCAGCACAATCTTCTCGTCGTCTTTCTTAAATGCAATATCTCCCTTCTTCCCCTTGTTCTTATCCTGGTCCTTTTTCGCAATGAAAATAGCGTCGGGGTCTTGGCCAATAGGCCGCAAATGCTGCATGTAATCGTACTTGGAGTCGTCATAAGTAATACCGTAGAGTGCCGCCTCTCCTTCGTTTTCTCGCTGGCCCTGTGCTTTGAACTCCTCTTCAAGCGTCATCAAATCCTTGGCAGTCTCGGCTTTGGGTTTTCTAGGGCCGTACTTGTTCCGTCGCTCGGTCTTTGCATCTGTGTTGTTGAGACGGTCGACTTTGACAAGCACATGCTCAGGCGCATCCGGGTCGTTGTATCTCGCATCTTCGTATGAACGGTGGCGCAGACTATACGTCTCGGCGGTCTTCTTATCGATCCACTTTTTGGGTGCCATTTCGAAAAGGTGTTGTGTGTGTGTGATAAGACTTTATGGATTCTCTCTAGGAAAAAAGTTTCAGAGCCGTTTTTTTGGAAATTTCTGAGCCGCGCAGTAGGAAATTATCGGACCTCCGGCGCGTGCGGCTCGGAGAGAGTTTTCCATCGATGGCCATCAATTAAACCATATTTATGAAAGGATCATTCAGTAAAATAGTACGCAATGATTGAACTGTCATTTAACGGTATTGGAATCGCACGGCATCACACACACACACCAATTTGGTTCTACACCTCTAAGAGCCGTGTAAACTTCGCAACCGACCATGGCCAAATTCCGTGCCTATCACAACCTTTCAAAGATCAAACTTCCACCGGCAAATGCAACAAACTCAAACCACTCAAACGACAAGATATCGGTCGGTATCCGAGCCTAACATGAACGAAAACGACGAAAAAATGCCGAGCCGCACGTCGGGGGCCGCGCGCCCTGCTTTAATATGCGTGGAGTGACTCGATCGCAGCTGCTGCGCACTCCCTGAACACTAACAAAAGTCGAGGAAACGGCGCTGGATCTCTTTTTCCTGGAGACACAAATCAAATATTTGAAATGTCAGCTTCGTCACCGCCACGGTCGATACCTATAAAGAAGGCGACTGAGGACGACAGCAGCACTTCGCACTCGTCTCGGCAGTCGTCGTTTGCGCCCGGCACGTCGCCGTTCCGCCAGGCCTCGTTGCGACTGGGCAGTCCCGTGCCGAGCCTTGGAGCACAGCTGAACCGGCCCAACTTGAACGCTGACGATGATAATAATGATGAAGCAATTGCGGATGACGAGGAGGAAGACGAAGACGAGCAGTTTCAAACATTGCCGGGAGATCATATCCGGGTGCCGATTGCGCGACGGGCTAGCCCTGCCATGAGTTTCAACTCTGGCAACGTTGTTGTTGGATCGGTGCCTCAGAACTTGGATTCATCTGCACAGAGCGTCAGAAGCATTGACATTAATAACCCTGATCCAGAAGTCGTCAAAGTCGTAGGACGGCATTTGGTGAAAGGGGACGAAAGCAATGTGGTGAGTTCTGCAGCGTCGTCGTCAAATGCGCCACAGGAGGACAAGTTTGCCAGTTTGAAGCTCCAAGGAGGCGACATCACCCGGCAGTTGTACAATTGGCAGCGGGAGCATGAGGAAGGAGAGAATTCGAAACGGGGCAGGTCGAGGTCGTTTGAGATTCCTCGAGAGCTGCCCAACGACGTGCATCACGAGGCGATGGATATCAAAAACATTAAAGCTCCCGGCGGGTTTCGACGAAACTTTCTGCTCAACAAGGCTCATGCACAGGACCCGGAGAGTTTGGCATACCGTCCAACGTTCTTGACGAGGAATTTTATCGAGTTTTTGAGCATTTACGGCCACTTTGCCGGTGAGTATTTGGAGGAGGACGAAGACGAGGAGGATGAATCTAGTGGCGGAGAGGCCGATGAAACTACTGCATTACTTGGCGACCATCAACAACAGCAACGTCCTGGTGGGCCATCTAGAACCAAGTCTCGAAGAAAAAGTGTACATGCTACTGGAAATGCCACGGCTACGAAAGCAGTCATGCTGCTGTTGAAGAGTTTTGTCGGCACGGGTGTGTTATTCCTGCCGCATGCATTCTACAATGGCGGTATTTTATTCTCTTCTCTCGTGCTTGCCGGTGTATCCGCGTTGAGTTATTGGTGTTTCTTGTTACTCATCCGAGCCAAGGACGAAGTTGGCGGAGGAAGTTTTGGCGACGTGGGCGGCGTGTTGTATGGCCCACGAATGCGACAGCTCATTCTTGCATCGATTGTATTATCACAGATCGGCTTTGCCGCCGCTTATTTTGTATTCACCTCGGAAAACCTACAGGCGATGGTGCTGTCCATGACCAACGGCAAGACCACCATGTCGATCGAGTCGCTGATTCTGATCCAATTGGTCATATTTTTGCCACTTTCATGGGTCAGGGACATTGCCAAGCTCTCGGGCACTGCATTGATCGCTGATGCGTTCATTCTCGCGGGCTTGGTGTATTTGTACTATTGGGGCATTCGAACGCTGGCACTGGACGGGATTGCAGACATTGCCATGTTCAACCCGGACTTGTTCACATTGTTCATTGGCACTGCCATCTTCACTTATGAAGGTGTCGGGTTGATCATTCCTATCCAAGAATCAATGAAGAACCCTGCAAAATTCACCCCTGTACTTGGTGGAGTCATGATTGGCATCACGGTCATTTTTGTGTCTATGGGCGCCATCTCGTATGCGGCTTATGGATCTGCCACCAAGACCGTGGTCATTCTGAATTTGCCACAAGATTCGGGTTTCGTCAACGCCATCCAGCTTTTGTACTCGCTAGCGATCGTTCTGTCCACCCCATTGCAGCTGTTCCCGGCTATTCGAATTCTGGAGAATGGTCTGTTTGTACGAAGTGGCAAGTTCAACAAGAAGGTGAAATGGCAGAAGAACATTTTCCGGGTTGTGCTAGTTTTGTTCACCGCAGTCGTGGCATGGGTCGGGTCTGACGACCTCGACAAGTTTGTATCGCTGATTGGCTCGTTTGCTTGTATTCCGCTGGTGTACATTTACCCGCCAATGCTGCACTTGAAGGCTAGGGGATACCGGTCGTATGTGGCTATGACCTATGACATTGCAGTCATTGCACTAGGATTCGGCGCAATGATATTTACTACATGGAGTAACCTTCAATCATGGGTCGGCAAGGGCCCAGAAGCGGTGAATCCTTAGGAGGGGAGGGTAAAAAATCAACATTATTTCTATAGAAGACTTATTTTTAATGCATTACAAAACTATCCTTGAATATTGGCTGTCCCTGAAACTTTGCGATAAGGACTGATAAGAGCTGTGTGCATCTTTATATAAAGTTGTATTGTGCCGCACCATGAAAAATTGGGACACTCTCACCCACACCCACACTCACAAGATGAACGACGACGATGGAGAGATCCAACTGGATCCACAGCCAGGGTTGGTTGTCAAGACACTAATTGCGTCAGGAAAACGCCAAGGAACTAAATTATTCGTCAACGTGTGCAGCGATTCGCGAATTCCGGAGCCGGTGGGTACGTATCTTTGCCAAGAGAATACAAAACTAACATATCGCTAGATGGATACGGACAAGAGATCATGCACAAGGTGCAAAGCGGGGAGGACTATATCGTGCCTATAGTCCTGTCACGCGAGCGGGATACGGTGGACAAAGGTACGTATGAGAACATTTTTCAAAAGACACTAACAAATCCATAGCTGGTCGGCAGAGCGTTGTGTATGACTGCTGCATGCACCCCCGCGTTATAGTCGAAAGTATCAAGCATGCCTGGCTACGAGTGCTGGTCATTGAGACGTGTTTGGAGCTGGTGGAGGACCGGGCGGAGGTTGTATTGAGCAGGGACTACGCAACGCCCAAGATGGTGCAAAAAGGCGAGTTGGAGAGGACAATCATTCGTAAACGCGATTTGGAGCAGGGACCACATAACGATCTTGGACTGACGCGAGGGATCGACGAGTTTGCAAGGTCTGTACTACCGACCGAACAGTTGTTGTTGGGCGGCGATTCGAGTGGTGGTGCGGAGGTCAATAGCCTCAATACCAAGCCCCCAACTCAGACAAAGCAGGGGCCTCTGATTGAGGTGATATCATCAAGCAGCACCCAGGAACAGGACGACATGAATGAAGGTGAGGATAATAATTATGAGAGTAAAGAAATGAGGCGGATCATGACGTACAGGATTGAACCGTTTGAACCTGTTGACAGTGACAGTCCACGGTACGAAGTGGTGGTTGATACTCCAACCACGTTTGCTCTGGAGGTGAGGCTCGATAGCGGTGCTAAAGTGCTGAGCATCTCGGACGGGGCTAGCTCTGCAGCTATAGCGCTGCCGGTCCAGCCAGTGCGCATAGAGGCGTATGGAGTGCGGCCCACAGGTCAGACCCACGTCTTTGTATACTAGTTTCAATCATTCACCAATGAACGACACCCGCATGCCTTCGATCTATCGATCATGTTTTTGAGGTTGTCTGTTACAACCCATAGTCCTGGGACGACATCACTCTGCATGCCAATAAATAATTTTGCAGAATCTCCAAGACCGAATGAGCCTCAACACGTCGCCGCAATCGGGGGACCTGCCCCTCTGCTTGGGTATTCGCTAAACGATTTATGCATGAACGTGCAGGGGATTCTTATGTTCAAAATGTTGGAATATGTTCAAACGGTTCAGACATGATGGCGTAGTTGTACTTGCCGGGATCGCCGCCGCCGCAGGCAATGTTTCTAGAAAGTCTGACCTGACACTGACTGCGCTGCGTTTTTTGTTATTATTTTTTCACCCTTTATATTGATTCTCTACGGGCTTTGCGTCTTGCGGTTGAAAAAAGGGTTGCTGTTTGGAGTTTGGACCTTCTTGTGAATCAGATCAAAAAAAATGTCTGTACGGCCCTCAATAATGATGATGATGATGAGATGTCTTATTATGGCGGGCCCGAATGTCTCGTAAGCCGCTTGATATTTTCTTCTTGTGTGCAAAGTGAAAGAAATTTAAGAAAATAAATGGTCAATAGTAGACCAATAAATGCAATTTGTATATATTCTAATAACGATACCCATAATACTTTTAAAACCATTCTAATAAATTAACATGCAGCGGGGGTTTGTGGAGATGGCGATGGAGTAGCAGACACCTGCGGCTTGCACGAGCAGTTCTCGGCATGCGTAGCGGCAAACGAGCACTCCTTGATCTCGTCTGGAGACTTGGACTCAGACGACCGTCGGCCAGTGAAGAAGGACATGTTGTCCCGGAATGAAATGTATTCAGAGTCGGCATAGCCCAGGTGCTCCTCAATCTCAGTCGACTGAAGACCCCGGATCAAATTGATCTCCGTGGCGCTGTAATTGACCAATGCTCGTCCAAACAAAATCGGCTCAGACCCATTTGGATCAATAAACCCGTCTGGAGTTCGGTCAGCAACGTACAAGTCAACGCACTCATTAGCCTGGAACACGCCGTCGCAGCCAATAATGCCAGCCGGCAGCAACCCTGCCTTGTGCTTTGCACGGGTAATGGCATTGTAGGCGCCCCGGTCAACGGTGATAGAGCCATGGCTGGCAAGACCATGCAAAATCCAAAACTGCCGGTCCTTGATCGGTCGCTCCTTTGGAGTGAACCGAGTATGCAATGGAACCTCGTGCAACGTGAGCTGCTTGACCATCTGCTCGACTGGGAGCTTGTGGAAGTCCTGCTGCTCCTCAGTTCGCTGGCAGTGCTGGACAATAGACATGATATTGCCTGGAACCGCCGATCGGCAGATAATCGTAGTGACACCGGCCGACGTCGCCAGCTCGGCAGCAATAAGCTTGGTGGTCATGCCGCCGGTTCCGACGCTGGAACCGGGCGAAGAGGCCTCTACCTTCAGCTTGGTAATGTCGTCAACGACCAAAACCGGCTTGGCGTCTGGGTTGGACCGTGGGTTGTCAGTATAAAGACAGTCAACGTCTGTCATCAAGAATAAATAATCGGCATTGACCATGCCAGCGGTAATGGCGGATAACGTGTCGTTGTCGCCAAACTTGATTTCATGCACAGACAACGTGTCATTCTCATTGACAATAGGAATGACACCCATATTCAGCAACTCATTCAGAGTGTTGGCCGCATTCAGGTATTGATGTCGGTCAGCAATGTCATTCTTGGTCAACAGAATCTGTGCAATAGGTTGGTCCAGCTGTCGAAACAAATCGTCCCATAGACCAATCAGACGGGCCTGGCCAATAGCAGCAACGGCTTGTACGCCAGCCAGTCGCTTTGGTCGGTTTGGAAGACGCAGTCGACGCAACCCGACCGAAATGCCACCAGACGACACCAAAATGACTCGGTGGCCTTCTCGTCGCAGCTTGACTGCCGTTTCTGCAATCAGCGACATGTTTGCAATCTTGTGCTCTCTAGTCAGTTCGTCACATAACGACGACGTGCCTATATAAGGTGTTGTTAGTATGAAGAAGAGTTCATAAAGAGTCATCGAGACATACCAAGCTTGATCACAACTGTGTACTTTTTCGTGGTCTGTTCTCTTGTCATTTTGGATACGGCAAGGTATGCTTGGTTAGAAAGAACGCGATCTGAGAAATCTGCAAAACTCATGGTGGCGGGCGGGTGTGTATTTATACTTTGAAGCAAGAAGCGACAAATGTAAATGAATGAATGAATTCAATGATGTCGCTGCTGCGCTGCTGCCAAAACGTTTTCTGACTGAACGAGAAAAATAAACCTGCGCGCGTGCGCCGATCAAACGTCAGCCGCGGCCGCTTTTCAACTGGAATAATCACGTGACCTGACGTCGCCTTACAGCTTGAGGTCTGGATGTTTGCTTTTTTTGATTAAAGGGGGCAAAATAAAAAGGGAAACTGTTGGAAAATTTATTTATTGCCCCAGCGTGCGCACGCCTTTGATCCCAACCAAAACCTTGCCCTTCTCTCTCACTTTGAGAAGAAAAAAAAAAATTGAACACCACCACATTTTATTGCCACTGTAAAAGCCCTGTCTGTCATCACGGTGCAGATTTTGTTTACGATTGTGTGAGTGAATTGTCATATGTTTTGAGTATTTTTATAATACGAAACTCCTTACAGTATCAGCAAGTCAAAAAATGGGGAAACCGGAATCTGTCCTTGTGGTGCGGCTCAACCATGTTAGTGTTGCAAGCCCCCCTCAGATTATTATTGATCTAAGCAAGAGTTGGGTCTAACTCTAATTGAATTACAATGATATCGATCTCGTTCTCCTTTCATCCAGATTTTTTGGATTTTTTCAGTAGTGGTGTGTACTGGCTGCAATTGGAGGAGGCTGTGGGTCTGTCTCTGTCTTGAGGTGTTTCGATTTCTCTCCCAGTAGAATAAACACGCAAAAAGATGTACCGACGAGCCGTTAATACAATTATTTCACTCAATTTATGCTTGTCTTGCAATTTGCCCGTAATGCTCATCAATATTTCTACAGTCAAACATAAACATGATGATGCTCGCGCGCCGCACGCAGCACCGCAGAATATACGCACGCAAACGAACGCAAGCATCCATGCTACAGTTTCGAACAAGCTTCATAGTGTAATGGAAGGTAAAATAGGGGGGAAAAAATAAGTTTTTAGTGTGTGTTTTGTTTACATTTGCTAACATGTCGGTACATCTGGAGATGTTAGTACTGTGGTCTAGTGGAATATGCTGTAATGACGCTGCTCCTCCTGTCTAGGAATATTCTTACCCAACCGGAAGTTCAGGCACCACTACACCTCACTTACTGGACACACACACCACTCTCACTGTACTGTAATTACCGCATCAGGCGTCAGCTTACTCGTGCGTGCCACTTTGTCTCCTGATTTCAAACTCTCTTCGTTACTATTTTTCAAAAAAACAATGCCCCAATTGGTGACTGTGGCGACATGCAACCTCAACCAATGGGCTATGGACTTTGAAGGCAACCGAGATCGGATCATTGAGTCCATCCGGCGTGCCAAAGCGCAAGGGGCTAGTTTCCGGACCGGACCAGAGCTTGAAGTTACCGGCTACGGCTGCCTCGATCATTTCCTAGAAAGCGACACATATCTCCACTCCTGGGAGATGGTCGCTCAGATCATCACCCATGACGACTGCCAGGACATTCTCATCGACGTGGGGTTGCCAATCTTGCATAAATCGGTGCGATACAACTGCAGAGTTATTGCATTCAATAAAAAAATCCTCCTGGTGCGTCCCAAGCTGTGGCTCGCAAACGATGGCAATTACAGGGAAATGAGATACTTTACGCCATGGTACCGAACCCAATTCGCCGAAACCTATGTGTTGCCGCCATTTATCCAAAGCTTGCTCGAGCAACGGACTGTCACGTTTGGAGACGCAAAGCTTGATGTTCTCGACACTGTTATTGGGTTTGAGACGTGTGAAGAATTATTCACGCCAGACTCGCCGCATGTGGCGCTGGCGCTGGACGGCGTTGAGATCTTCACCAATTCGAGCGGCTCGCATCATGAGCTGCGAAAGCTGGATACCCGCCTGCAGCTCATTACTGAGGCGACTATGAAATGCGGCGGCATTTACCTCTATGCAAACCAGCGTGGGTGCGACGGCGATCGGTTGTACTATGACGGCTGTGCGCTGATCGTGGTGAACGGTCGCGTCGTTGCTCAGGGGAAACAATTTGCGTTGGAAGACGTTGAAGTGCTGGTTGCAACTGTAGATCTCGATAGTGTGCGGAGCCACCGTTCTGCGCCGTCATTTGGCATGCAGACGACGGCGTCGAATCGAAACTACCCCACGGTCGAGTCGAATATTACATTGCCTGGCATTCGAAAACTCGAGTTTGAACCAGAGGCGGTGCCTACGGCAGTTCGAGAAATCAAGTACCATAAACCGGAAGAAGAGATTGCTCTAGGGCCGGCATGTTGGTTGTGGGACTATCTAAGGCGATGTCGAGCTGCGGGATTTTTCATTCCATTGAGTGGTGGCATTGACTCGTGTGCAACGTCAGTCATTGTTTATTCAATGTGCCGACTGGTGGTTGAAGCTGCTCAGAACGGTAACGAGCAAGTGATTGCTGATGCGCGACGACTAGCTCCTGCTGCGGGAGACGACTATATTCCCTCAGACCCCAAGGAATTTTGCTCGCACGTTTTCCATACATGCTTCATGGGCACTGAAAACTCGTCAAAAGAGACGCGGCAACGTGCCAAGCAGTTGTCGAGCGATATTGGCGCATACCATGTGGATCTGAATATGGACACTGTGGTGACTGCGGTGCGGACCCTGTTTTCTACTGTGACTGGCCTGGTACCGAAATTCAAGGTACATGGCGGGTCAGGTGCGGAAAATCTCGCATTGCAAAACATCCAGGCGCGATTGAGAATGGTGCTGGCGTATTTATTCGCGCAACTGCTGCCGTGGGTGCGAGGCGGAAGCGGTGGTCTTTTGGTTCTCGGCAGTGCCAATGTCGACGAGGCGTTGCGGGGGTACCTCACCAAGTACGACTGCTCCAGTGCCGACATCAACCCCATTGGCGGCATTTCAAAGACCGATTTGAAGAGGTTTATCGGGTGGGCTGAAAAAGAGTTTGAGTTGCCGATTCTGCACGACTTTTTGCACGCGACACCGACTGCCGAACTCGAGCCTATCACTAAAGACTATGTGCAAAGCGATGAAGCGGATATGGGCCTGACGTACGACGAGCTGAGCGCATTTGGCAGGCTTCGCAAGGTTGAAAAAATGGGTCCGTACTCCATGTTTCTGCGGCTGTACCACGACTGGACTCCTCGCCTGACGCCATCGGAGATTGCCACGAAAGTCAAGCGGTTCTTTTACTTTTATGCGGTCAACAGACACAAGATGACGGTTCTGACGCCGAGTTACCATGCTGAGCAGTACTCGCCCGACGACAACCGGTACGATCTACGGCCGTTTTTGATCCTTCCCTCGTTCCCGTGGGCGAGTAAGAAGATTGACCAGGTTGTTGAGAACCACAAGAATAAGTAAGATGCTCAATTGTATATATTATGTGAAATGTATAAATAAAAAAAACTCACGACCTGAACTTGCCAAATACCGGCACAATCTGCGCAGGTTTCCCGTTCCTGGTCCAGAAATCCACCAACGTATATGCCGTCTTCTCCGGGGCGTCCTCATGCAAAAAATGGCCAGTCTCCGGGAACACCACCAGCTGGTACTTGCCCTGCATCTGTCCAATCATCAATTCCTTGTCCAGTCGATCTGTGCCTGCCAAGATCAACAGTCGTGCCGCAGGGGCTTTGAGGAACTTGGACGACAGACCTTCAAACCATCCTTTCCAATACGGCTCCGTAGCTCTTAAATCCATGACCCATTCCACGTGCCTTTCTTGTTGCTTGAACAGTGGCGGGATCGAGACCCTGGCGCTGTCAGCGTTTCTCAAATGGTGTTGGCTCACATGCCAACTAATGGCACTTTCCACACTATCAAACTTTCTCGGGAACGTACTCAACACCTTGTTCATACTATTCAGACTCTCCATCGTTAATCCTTCCACCACATCCAGCACTACAACCCCAACTAATTGCTTGATTCGTTTCGTCAGTGCTGCCTCGCACACAATTGACCCACCAAGGCTGTGCCCGACCAGCACCACCGGCGGCCGCTGGTGCTCCTCCTCCCCCTCCTCCTCCTCCCACCCTTGGTCGCACCAAAACTGCTCAATTGCGGAGGTAAAGTCTTCTGTAAGTGTATCCAATGCGAAATCCTTCTCATCGCCAACCACTCTAGTCTCCCCGTGGCCCCGCATGTCGAACGCCAATACCCCAGGCACCCCACTATCGTCTTTAGTGCTTTTGGAATCGCGCGACATGACCGCCCTGGTGTGTTTGGCCAGTAATCCAAACGTCAACGCACTGCTCCCTGCCCCATGCATGTAAATGAAAACAGGCGCATCCATATTCTCAGGCGGCGAGAAGTAGGTTGTGAACTCGCCGCGGGCCGTGGTTACAGTGATCTTGTGCTCGAAACATGTGTCCCATGAGACGGGCTCCAGTACTTTGCGACGTCGACTACTGCTCGGAGGAGCCATGCTCAGTGGCGGCACAGAGTCCTGCGACTCGTCTGAAATACCGCCCAGCTCGGCTTCGGCGCGCTGGATCCGTTTTTTGAACAAGTCCCGTTGCATTTGCGAAGAGGAAGAAAAGCAAGATCAGCGCATCTGAGATGAAGGAACCGAAGTGGTCCACGCTCGGCCCTGGCTGTTGGGCTCATGCGCGGCGCGTGCGGCTAGTGAGACATGGAAGTTGAGAACATCGACTGAGTTTGAGAGAGTAAAGGAATGAAGGATATGGAGTTTTAAGGGCTCAAGAGTACTAATGGATAATATGGAGTTTAAGGGTTAATAAAGAGTATCGACCGAGTTTTGACTGAGTATTAATAGAGAATATCGTCTAAGATCAAAAATTATTGGCATTAAATAATAAAAAAAGGCTAGGGAAAAGAACTAGAGAAGCGTCGCTGCGCTCCGCTATCGCAATCCTGCTTTGAAAATACTGATATGCGCATCATGGCCATTGTTCACCGCCACATGCGTTCGATGCGGATGGAACGCTACCGCACTCACATCATACGACCGCGACCCGGTGCCCAGCACGCTATACCCCGCCGACGTGGGCGCCTTGATACTGCTCACTTTAACCGCACGCGTGCTCCACACACTCACAGAGTTGGTTGCCGTCGCAATCACAGGCGAGTTGTCGTGCACCGCCATGGCCCGCATCTGGCCCCGCGTGGTCGTTGCAAAGTCCTCAATCGGCGCATCGAGCCGCAAGTCCCACAGTCTGACACGCCCGTCCACTGAACCTGAAGCAAGCTCCCGCGGCCCGCCGCGCTGCATGTGCACATTGACGATACTCGAGTCGTGGTGCTGGCGCCATGTGCGCACGAGCGAGTTGCGCGGATCGATGCGGCGGTCATATACTCTCAACGCGCCGTCCGAGAATCCGGCCACGACGATATTGCCGGCGACTTGGTCCGAGGAAAGAGAAGTAATGAGTGAGCCGGACCGGGCAGGAATGTCCACGGCACAAAGCTCCCGCGGAGCGTCCCACACGCGAATGACGCGCATGTCCCCGGCCACCAGCAGCGTGCCCCGCGACTGCTGCCATTCGGTTATAAGCCCCGGAGACTTGGAAATGGGGGCTAAATCGCTTAATACTCGCCACGCCGTAGCTAGCTCCACTTGCTTGGCGTCTTCGTAATGTTTATAGATCCTCACCACGCCCTCGCTCGAGCCAGTCAGCAGCAACGGCTGGTCGTCCTCGTTCAAAAACTTGGCGTCGGTGATGCGCGTACCTAGTGGGTTGCCGTTGCAGAAGCGGTTCAGTTTCACAGGGTTGGACTCGGTCCAGTCCCATACTGTCACTCCGTCGCGGTCGTCGCATGCGATGAGATGCGGCTCAAACTGCGCATACAGAAGCTTCACCGGCTGGGTGACATTATTCAAAAACGCAATTTGGGAATTCCAGCTTCCGCACACCGCCAAGTCTCGGTACCCGAGTCCTTGAGTGGCGGCAATGACACCCTCGTTTCGGGCGCGTCGCCAGTTGCGCTCCAAGTACCGCTTCGACCCGGGCTCGTCGCCTTCTTGGTGGCACATTTGCGGCTCCTGGAAATGCTCGCAGCACCAGTCGAAAAACCCGCTGTTCAAAGGTAAACTGATGTTTCTATCCATCTGCGCAGGTTTGTATCTTACAGTCTGTGGCTTGACACCAGTACCCCATGGAACAGTGGTGACTGACGGAGTCGAATCTCCAGTGGCGGCAGCCGGCGTGGCGAATGCAGACCCGGCAGAACCGCCAGGACTGCTCTCAGCAGCTCCGTTACCAAATGCATAGTTTTTTATACTTGCAGCGAAAGAAACTGATCGTCGTAGTGTAGACGTTAGTTTTGATTCGGGCGACGATTGCGTTGGTGCTTGTTGTTGTACACCAGTAGTGCTCACGCCGCTCGGCGACCGATTCAATGAAGCAGGAGATGCATTAACATCGTCAGATGTGTTTGTGGTGGAAATTGCTCGATTGCCCATCGTCGGGGTTCGCTTCAGCTCAAACGCCGCTCCCAGTGCGGCGGCAGTCGACGACGACGACCCCAACGAACTTCGCTTGTTCTGGGAAGCAGAGTATATAGCCTTTTGAAGCTGCGCAACGTGGTCTGAAGAAATTGAAGACTTTTCAAGCATGATCATAACATAGTCAACCACGTCCCGTGCCAGATCGGCAATCTCCTTGTACGGATCTTCTGAAAGAATGAGCAAAGCACGCCAGACAATGGAGTGCACGCTGCCATATGCAGGCGAATTGAGCCGTACATTATCAAGCATTTCGGGGTCTTGCACCGATACAACCTCTTCCTCCAAAGAGCTGAATGCACAGACCAAGAACTTGTTAATATGCAATTTAACAAACTTGCTGAAAAACACAACCACTTCACGACGAACCATAGATGACGCGTCATTGCTCAAACCAAGCAAAGAAACCGCCAATGCATTCTCCTGCTTGCCGTCCTCTTCTTGCAAAAATGTAGTAAGCGCCAAAACGCACGACGTTCTCACCTCCGGTACCGGGTCTTCTAGCAACTCGCACAAATGCTCAATAACCTCTTCCTGGATTGCCAACTCTCTGCCATCCGGGTTTTGATCCCACACTTGCGAAAACAACAGACAGATCCATTGTCTCAATAACGGAGAGTCGGATTCGGAAAGGTGCGACACACAAGCACGGAAGAGCTCAATCTTTGTAACAAGCTTTTTGCCCGTCTTGAACCCCCTAGTAAACAACGTGACGATAAAAGCGCACATTGCCAAATGCTCGTACAAGCTGGCCGAGTTGATCACGTACCCCTGTTGAGGCACAAGAAGGTTCAAGAAATACGTGTACCCGTTCTCCTTCAACAGCTCGCTTTGCACGCTTTGATAGTCCACGGCCATGATACGAGCCCAGATGAAGATAAGCACCGGTTTCAGCTCAGCAGCGGGACTCTGTAGCAGTTTAAGTACATACGGGAAAATACCAATAGACAATGCCTGGTGCACAGCTTTGGGGCCGAGATCGAGGTACTTGCTTAGCAGAATCAATGCCCTCAGTCGATGGCTTTGTGAGAGCAGCACTTGTAAAAGCACAGGCAGCTGTCCAGGAGGCTTGTCAAGGTCTTGTGACTGGTACTTTAACCAGTACTCAAATGCAGTGAGTTGTTGTTCGAAGAATCTTGAATGCTGGTATGGAGACGGTTTGCCTAGTCGTTCTGCTTCTTGTAACCATGGCAGCTGTACTAGGCAGTGATCCACTGCCAAATCCCAAGCATCCCACATTGGATGGTCGTGAGTCTTTGGAAGCTTTGGATGCGAGACTGGGTGGCAGTTATGAGCCCTCATGATACGCTCAGCAAGCAGGAAATTTCTAAACAGTGCTGCCACTACAAGGTCTTGTCGAAACAGTCGTTTGAATAGTGCTGGCTCTAAGGTAGACCAGGCGATTGTATCAGTGATAGCGGTAAAAATCCAGTTCAACTCACCCAATGGCGTTTTACGATCGCCTATTCTTCCGGGGATAGTCAGATCCACAGCCTCGTACGGCAATGGGCTCTGCATACAGAACCATCTGACGGCTATACTTATAGGCGACGTCAAACAGCAGGTGAACAGGTCTGCAGGCAGCGAAGGATGCATGGGTAGGACTTCGTTTGCTCGACATGATGCTAGTAAAATGCAGCTTTCGTATGCCTCGGGAGGGAATGCAGGTGTAGGCAGCTGTTCGCGATTGGCAGACCCGTTGCTCATGAGCCGCTGCTGGGCCTCGGCCTTGCGTTTTTCCACAAACCTCAGGAAATTCGTGACAATGTTGCCCGCTCCGTGGCAATCAAAGGTATAAATACAGGGAGCCCCGAGCCATGTCTGGAGATCGTAAATCGGCACGGGGATATACTGGGTGTAGCCTCTGTTGAAGACCCAGATTTCGCCACTGGGTGTTGGACGCGGTACGCCATGGCCGTTATAGTGAAACAACACTCGCTCTTCTCGTGCGTTTCGTCGTAATCCGGCGCAAAACTTTTTGATATCGTCGACAATCGGGTCCAATGCTTGTTTATATTTTGTCCGCATGCTGAGCACTTCGTACTGTTGTTGGAGGTTCTTGCCAATCTGCTCCAGCGCTTTCTTTGTATCTGAGAATGCATTCGGGTCTATCCATGCCTCGAGCTTGGCGCATGGCTGGGTCTTGATAACGTCTGGTGGATCCACGCCAATGTTCAGACATAGCACGATCGCCGCGTTGACTGTTCGTTGACGCTCTTTTATTCTCCATTCCGGAAAGTCCAATGTTCCTGGAGGGTTTTTTGGATTGCCCCCTGTATCATGCCGTTTGTTTTCGAAATATAAATAGAAAATCTAGAGTGTTAGTGACTTTTACAACTCTTCACGTTTCACGTACCTCCGCCAACATGTTCATAAACTGCTCGCTTTCATACTCAGACGCAAACCCATGCCGTACCTCAGAATTATACAGCGGGTTTCTTTTGCGGTCCAATTTGATTGCCCTCGATATCGACTCTGGGTCGTTTGGCCCCTTAGGGATGTGACTGCCGTCGTCGTCATCATCCAAGATGGTGATGCCGGCGTCCCCTGTATTGTTTCGTCCTTGCTGCTCAACCATCATAGGCGGCATTGTACTGTCGTTTAAATTC
This sequence comes from Blastobotrys petasosporus, assembly GCA_030580095.1. Classification (NCBI taxonomy): domain Eukaryota; kingdom Fungi; phylum Ascomycota; class Dipodascomycetes; order Dipodascales; family Trichomonascaceae; genus Blastobotrys; species Blastobotrys petasosporus. The sequence continues at coordinate 194,010 of JAKTSG010000019.1, forward strand.
TTGCCCTTGTTATAGCTGGTAAATTCAGTTTCGAGATCTGCTGGTTGTTTGGGTGAGGCCGGTTGTACCATATCGTTTTTGAAATTATCTGTCCCTTTTTCAACACTCACGCACAGTCCTGAACGGTAAAGAAGTCACTTCTCGAAAAATCCAGAAGAACCGTCCAGTCTGGGTGAAAAAATAATCTTGTGTATACCAATGGAATTGTACAATACTCGTTGCGGTTATACCGACAGAGTGTGTGTGGCTCGTTGAAGGGTGGAGGCGAACAAGTGCCGAGATGGGAGCATTGCAAGCAGACCCCAAAACGGGCTATGGTCTTTTTAGCGTGGGTTTTCATGCATGGGTGGCGTTGACCACTGATTGCGGGTGAAAATATCGTGGAATTCGCATCTATTGATAAATGTATCTAAAATCGTACAAGAAATGACAGTCATGTCGAGATTGTGGTTTTGTGATTCCTTCTTATTCAAGGTCTCAAAACCAAACCGCAGAGCGTGCGGCTTCAGCCGTACATGAGATTCCCTGAAATTAAATCGCAGCCGTCCATCCATCTTTGATCGCAAATTAACTGACCTAAAGAGAAGTTCGATTATATTAATCGACTGGTCATAGAAACCAGTCTAGTAAACATTAAAAAAACAAGAATCTTCAAAGATATCGGCTTTCTCCTCTCTAGTGCGGAATCCCGTATTGAGCACACTGAAGACCTGCTTCCTTGGTTAGCCCCCCGAAATATCTACAAACTTGCAGTAATGGTGTAATCTCTTCAAAGAAAACTAATACCCATGTCTATACTGGTACAAAGCAATTCTCATTCCTTGCTCACAGAAAAATTTCACCTAATATCCGTGCTTAAGTAATCACCGCATAAGCAAGCAGCGGTTAAAAAAGTTATCAGATCCGAGTTAGCGGCAAAGAAGATCAACCACAAAAACCAATACCAGCAACCTTTACAACAGAATCCACACCGATCTCAAGTGGACGAAACACACATTCCCAAGCACACGATTCTCCAGCATGCCCTCTGAAGGTGTCGGCCTCGACATCTCTGCTGCGCAGAAGATGCTTGCTGCGTGCTCGGGGTCTCTGCTCACTTCCGTGGTCGGTATGTCTAGAGTCATTCAAGGCGAAACTAACAACCCAGTAAACCCGTTCGATGTCGTCCGAGTTCGACTACAACAACAGTCTGCATTCAATCTCACAGCTGCCACTTCGATTGCGCAGAAAATGCATCCGGTTACAAAAATCCCAGTTGATCTCGGGGTCTCAACGTGCTGCCGAGATGTGTTCTGGTTTCCGAGCACCATCGACTACTGTGTGGCGTCGGAATTCGAACTATGCGCAGTAGACGAAGCGAAATCCAGACGGTTCTTGGGAACTTGGGACGGACTGAAGAAAATTGTCAATTATGAAGGAACGTCGACGCTGTGGCGGGGATTGTCGCTGACTCTGCTCATGTCCGTTCCTTCAAACGTCGTTTATTTCACAGGCTATGAGTACCTACGCGATCACTCACCTATCCGGAGCGAGATTTTCAACCCACTCGTATGCGGAGCACTTGCTCGAACATTGTCGGCGACGGTGGTGTCGCCGCTGGAGATGGCCAAGACCCGACTGCAGTCGGCGTCGACGCCTCATATACAGCAGCCGATCATGATCACGAAAGGATCACGCACCGCATCAACACTGGCAGTGAACGAGTCGCCGCTGCGATCGGTCATGCGTGGGATTCGGGAGATGGTCGCGGCACAAGGTATGTTGTCGCTGTGGAGAGGACTGGTGCTCACGCTGTGGCGTGACGTGCCGTTCTCTGGTATTTATTGGGCTGGCGTCGAGTTCATCCGGCGCCAGCTGGACAAGACTAAGCATTTCAATCGGCATGAAAACACGTTTCTGCAGTCGTTCATCGCGGGGTCGACCGCCGGGGCGGTGGCTGCGATAGTCACCTCGCCGTTCGACGTGGGCAAAACGCGACGGCAGATTGGACACCACGCGGCGGCAGCAGAAAAGATGACAATGCTTCCTTTCATGATGAAGATTTTCAGAGAGGAAGGAATTGGTGCGTTGTATGTAGGAGCGTTGCCGCGCGTACTCAAAGTGGCGCCGGCGTGTGCGATCATGATCTCGTCGTACGAAGTCGGCAAGAAAGTGTTTCATGATTATAACAATTCTCCGAGTCTTGATAACCAGCCGATAGAACTCGAGCCTTGATTGGGTTGAGCTGATAAAAATTGATTTAGTCGGAGCTGTAGCATATATGTACATTACTTCAAATATATTTGGATGAATTATCCCGCGAATTTTAAGCGAATTTATACAATTGTAAAAACTTTTATGCAGCTTGATGATAGTCGGCTGCGCTCCCGTAAACATACTCCTGTGAAAATGGATTATTACTTGCTCTCGACTGAGGATAGTCGAATGCCCTCTCGTTCCTCGCTACCATAACAGCCTCGGCCTCGGCCACAGTTATATTGCTCTTGTTAACATCTCTTTCACTAAGCACTGATGTAGCAATTCCACCCTTCTTGTTCTTGGTGCCGAACAAATCCTCAAACCGGAGCGTGTGCTTCTTGCCTGAAACAAAGCTGGCAAGTCGCTGATACGTCGACGCTTCTTCCTCATCTTGTTGTTTATCCCCAACGTCAGAGTCCTGTCGCACAAAGTTCAATGGCTGTTCGTTTTCTGGGTATACTGGATCATCCTCAACAGCTGTCTCGTCAATGGCCGGCTCGGTAGTCGCCACAGCTGGAGTCAAGTTATGCAAGATCACAGTACCTGTGTCTACAAACGCTGTTAATAGCTCAAGCACTTTACCTGCATGTTCTCTATCGCATTCAGAAGAATCAAAGAGCTGCTGGTAAAACACAGTGAGACATTGTGTCAGAGTCGAGTTGACCGATGAGCGATAACTGATCTCAGCTTCTCGAGCTTCGACCTGCTTACTCTTGAACTTGCGGTCCAGGTTTTGAATCTCCATAACACTATGCTTTTTGTAACATGCCTTGTAATATGCTTTCTCGGCCGAGTTGAGCTCCTTTTGTGCGTTGTTCTTGTCTTGCTCTTCTCTGTGCAATTCTTGCAACCGGTGAATTATGCCTCTAATCCGTGCAACCACTGATGCCTCTCCTGTATTATGACCTATTTCGTTAGTATTTACCTTTCTTTTCAAACGTACCGCCCGGAATATTATTGATTTGTGTGACCAGGTCCCTCGTTGTCGAGTCCTTCATAGATGCAGTCCACTGCTCAATTGTTGCAAACGCAGCAGTCCGGCTACTCTCTGCTGCCTCGAGGCTCTTCAAAACCCGTTTGAGTCCTTTAATAACATCTGCAAGTTGCGGCCCGCCTCGTCGTATTGATTTTCTCCTTCCAATAACTCCAGACAATGGGAATCTCAGCGAAGCGCTGCTGAGGCCCGACAAGCCGCCAGTAGAGATCTCGGGTGACGTTATTTGAGTTGGTCTGTTTGGTTAGACTTGTAAATCTCTTTTCAATATTCATACTCCATTTGTGATAGATATATTCTAATTTAAGCAAATTGAACATTCGGCGCGTAAAACGTAGAGGGTGTAGAAAGGGAAAGATCAAAAGCCTCGTGCGGCTGTTAACTTAAACATACGATATTTCAAAACTTCAGAGATTTATTTCCGATAAATTACACTTATTTCTTCTTGCCGTTATTCTTATCATTAATTTGAAGGCCAGTAGTCTCCTCAATGAATTCTCGAGAAGCCTTGACGCCATCGACCAGGCTCTGGTCAGCCTTATCAGCCACCGACCGGACCTCCTTTGCAATATTCTCAAGTGATTTTTGGGTCTGGATATGGTACTGCGCCAATGCAGGGCTTCGCTGCTCGAATCGCCACGTAAGGTCTCGCGTGTTCTGGAAAGTCTCTGGCAAGAAGTATGCGAATGCACCGACGCCAAACACAATTGGCGCAGCGCCTCGTACAAGGAAGTTTCTGTTTCGTGCGAGAATCGAGCCTGTCAGCGTGGAAATCAAAATGTAGATACCGCCCGGTAGAATATCCTCCTTGTCGGACTTCAGGCTAGCAACGGTGGAGGTGACCGATCGCTCGGCATGCAAGTATTTCTGGAACACAAAGTCAATCTCTGCCTTTGCTTTATCAGACTGTCGAATGAGCCAATTTCGTGCGACATTGACGTGTGATTCCAAAAAGTCCGATGTTCGTACTCGCACGCCATTGATGGTTTCGCTCTTGATTGCAGTTTTCGATTGGGTCTCTGTGGCCGGCTTCTTCTCGTCGTGACCGTGAGCAGGTTCAGATGAACCAGGGTATGGTACTATCTTCTCACTCTCGGCATCATTGTCGTAAATCTGTGGCTTTCCGTTATCGTAAATGCTTGGTTTTTTGCTCTAGTCCTAGTTAGCACCCATTTTCCATCATGCTCTAACGTACCGATTCCTCAGCAAATGCGACGGGTGCAGTGGCAATTACCATGCCACTAGCAGCCAAACCATAGCGCAGAGCTCTGGCACTGAATCTTGGAGCCATTGTGAGTAATTTATCGATAGTATATCCCGTTCGGGGTTCTTGATGCAGGCATGAAATTTGCCCAATCCTAGCGAAGATGCGTCCACGTCCCGGCACCTGCCAGTTCCGGGTAACAGCCGCGAGGCTCACGTGCGGCAACTCGAATTCGGAGGCGCGCATGGCGCATGGGCATCCTCCCCACAACCTCGGTAATAGCCGCGGCCCTTTCCCTCTCCACAGTGCCCGTAACTTTAATACTCTCGACATCGACTTGACTTTACTTGTGACGGGCTAAGCCAAGGATGTTTGCAAACTCAGACGCCTCCTGTGGGCCGTCGAACCCACTACAGAACTTTGGCAAGCATGTTAATGAGAACTCTGCAGGACAACGAGAACGGTTCGCTACAGTAAGCTTAATATTTTCCCCGGATCCGGATCAACATTTTTTGGCTAACCTTTAACAGACTCGACAACCGCAAAGCTTTAGAACCCCACAAGACCAACATGCAAGGGAGCAGCTGAATAATGATTTCCAGGCATTCAACCAGGCTGGTTCTTCGTCTCAAGTGTTTCATCCTCCGCCACTGCATCAGCCCCAGTACCACCAGCAGCAGCTGCCGAACCGACCGGTCCAAGGCGACTGGGCCAACGAGTTTTCAAAGCTAAGCATCGGCACATCATCCAATTTTGCATCTCCATCACCTATACAGCAGCATCAGGTCACTCCCCCGACATTCCAACCACAGCCATACCATGCATTTCCTCAACAGTCTCTCACGCCGAATTTCACGTCGCAGTTTGCGACTAGTCCTGCGTTGGCACAGCAGACTGAGCATAAGCAGGTGCATCATTTGAACGCACATTCTGAAGCCGAGATGCGTGCGTTCGAAGATGCGTTTGACCAAGTACAGAAATCACTGGCAGTTGAGTCGGAGAAGACAGAGGCGAAGCCGGAGGTTCGAGAGGAAGTGTCGACTGAATTGAAAGACCAGGAAGATCTGTCCAAAGTTGCACAAACTATTGTGAATGCAGTAAATCACACTGATAGGATGTCGCCTCATATTGCGGAGAAGCTCCAGAACAGCCAGTTTATGAATCTGATGAAACAGCTCTCGGACAAGTCTGTCAAGCTGGACGGGGAGAAGTTTGTCGACCAGTCGGGGAATGATGTAGGAACACAGGAATCTGCAAAACGACATGAGAACGAGACGGTAACAAATCATGACTACATTGTCGATACTGAAAGACAGAATCTCGAGCAGCCCAATCCATTGCATGAAGAAGCTCATCAAGAGCACGTACCGTATCACGACCTCGAACCGCCCAAAGAGCCGCCTGAGATCAAACTCTTCCCAGGCGTACCAGACTCGTACATTTTCCAAGAAAAGGAAGGTGTAATGTCCTCGTTCCTGGCTGCTCAGCAGCTTGGTCCGAACGGACTAGCCCAATCCTCCAACTGGGAAGAGAACTACGACGAGTGGATGTAACATTGTAACTTGCCCAGGGTATCAAATTAAATTGTACATAAAACATTTAATGAATGACATGAAAATTTTGTATTTTTTTTTTCGTCAAATATGGCTCAACAAAATCGACCGCCGAGCCTGCGGCTCATAACCATCAGAAAAATAATTAGTGCGCTTACTTTCTTGAATCAATCAAGAAAATTCCTTTATTGGTATTCGTCAAGAATGTCAAAATGGTCACCACTTGGCGCCTGCGGTTGTGTAGAAGGGTAATGCTGATTTGCAGGCTGTTGTTGTTGCTGCTGTTGATGCTGCTGACCGTACTGAGCTCGTTGGCTGTACTGCTCATTTGAACGTCGCTGTTCATAATGGTTTCGTGAGTATTGCTGGTTTTGGCTGTAACCGTATTGGTCGTTTGGCGGTGACTGAGTCCTTTGCTGCTGCTGCTGCTGCGCGTATTGATCAGCAGGATACGATCGGTTTTGCGACGGGTATCGCTGTGGGTTTTGTGCATTTACAGGGCTCGTTGGAGAGGTCGGGCCTTGGTAGTAGTTGTTGTTAGTAGGCGAAGTGTGGCCATAATTGTGTTGTTGTTGGTACTGGTTAGTAGGCGATCGAGGATTATGATACTGCTGTTGAGCGTATTGCTGCTCAGGGTGGAATTGTTGAGATGGGGTACTTGACGGAGGCGGAGGAGACTGCATGTTTCGACTGTATTGATTGAGTTCAATGTTCTCAAATTCTCCCTCCGGCCGTCTGTCCCCATGGTTGCCGACGTGCCCCCACTCGTACTCAGGAGGCGGCGTGGCTTGCACTGGAGAGAACGAAACCTGTTTCTTGGCCTGTGACAGCGCAGGAACATTTGATGGCGAGTCTGCGCGTTTGAACTCGGGTGGCACTGCGGGCTCGTATGTGGGCCGATTAGGTTCGGAGAACACTGGGTTGTCCATCTCTGGCGGCCTCCGGGTGCAGCAGCAACAGCAGCCGGTCAGAACGTCAGAACCGACATAGAAACATCTGACAATCGCGATGAATACCCATAGAGCTGCTCAGTTAGCTTTGTGTTTTATTCACCTTTGTTCGTACCTAATAGGCCTGCAATCGCGACGCCGGCAATGAAGATAATCTTGCAGTCCAAGTTGTGAATACAGCTATCAAAGCTTTTAAACGCTAAGTCTGAGTTAGCACTCGAAAATTGTCGTTTCCGTACCATTGGGATCCCAGTTTCCTCGACGAACCAGCGGTGAAGTCAACTTGGTTGGGCAAATGTCGCTGTTGAGAACGCCATCCCCTATGGCGCCGACAAGCGGAATGTGCATTTGGAGGGGAGTAACGTAGAAATAAATGAATGGACGGCCTCTAGGATCAAGGACGGTGGTAAAAGAACGTGTACACCGGTGAGCCTGCTGGTCAAAGTGGAAAAAAGAGTGAATGAGGAGGAAGAGAGAGAAAGCGAAACTTTTGCCAAGGTTACGTGAATTTCTGCTGTTAGTGGGGCCTAGACAGCTCGGGGATCAGATTGCACCGAAAAGCACCAGCCAGAGAAAATCAGCAGCAGCGGGATCTGCATGAAATATGCAGACCTTGCCTGGTGCTGCACTCGAAAGCCTTGGTGGTTCAGTTCGTTCAGTTCAGGTCTCTGCCGCCGTGCCGTATTGATCAAGATCCTTGGAACAGAGAAAAAGCCGTTGTGACGCCGTGGTTTCGGCATCTGGCTTGATCAGATATGATCGAATACATTTCCTACGGCCCTTCAGAGTGGAGTCGTTGGGGGCGACAGGAGAAGAATGTCTATACACCCCCTGAGTTTAAGCGTGGACAAGCGTGAACAAGCAGCCAGCCCTACGGCGGAAGTGTAGCCCCACATCAAATTTCACGCGCACCTACCACCATCATGCACAAGTAAACGAAGCGGTTTTTCAAGGATCTTTTTACGAACTGCAGCAGGAAGTGTGAATTAGAGTGTGAATTAGTAGCGAGAGACACCAACTTTCGATGTCTCAAGTGTCTCCAAGTACGGCAGCGATCTCTGTTTCGGGGCGAGACGACGATCCTGTATAAGGTCGACCTGTCAAATGTATAAAAAATATTAATATTCCCAAAACGGTCTGATAACGAGACGTTGAGTTGCGTAATGCCAGTACAATATTGAATCATTCTATCAAGTGAGGAATTTCTGCACAGTGAAAAGAATTTTTTTCTCAAGCGACTCAGGGGTAACCTTTGGGGGCCCGCGCCTGTGCATGAGGTGTGATTGGTCCAGCCCGGAATTCTGCTAGTGCCAATGTCACAAGTAGAGCTCTAAGTACGTGTGCTATTTGGTTGGACCTTAAAGCACATGCTCTCAAGTGCAGGAATGCACTGCGGCACGAGCCAGATAGCACTGTGTAAAAGAAATGATATCTGATAGGTTAATCGTAAAGTCATTAATATTGTGGAGAAACCTAAATCTAAATTACATGAATCCAAAAATATTGTTCATATCAACGTACCGTCTGCCACAGTTGGTCAAGTACTTGGCCACCACCGACCGCGGTACAGCAAAGCGCATCCTGTTCTGCTCAGCAAGGGCCTTGATTTTGACCAAATCCTCCCCAGCGCCACCTGCCTGGTTGGCAGCTACCCTGTCCATATCAAATATCGAGTCCAGATACAGCAGCTGGTTGTAAAGTTCTTTATCCGAGTACTCGTATCGCACAGTTCCGCGACAATCGCCTTCTTGGCCCGTGCATCGCCGGCCGTAAACGTTGACATGTCTTGTTCGCAATTTACACGACGGGTCGTCACATACAAGCCACCCGGCGTAGTACTTTGCGATATGCCTTCTTATAGCAATCTCGAGCTGAGCGTTGACTCGAGTCATGACGACGTGTGCGCCGCACGCGCCGCACTTGATGCCCGTAGCAGTGACCGAGTCGGCGTTGACGCCTTCGAATTGGAACGCTTTTGAGCAAGAAGCACAATTGATATTTAATCGTTCTGCATTGGCGAATCGCTCCTTGTCGGGAATGGTCGACTCGAGCGGCTGAATGTCGCGATCCTGCGCATACCCTTCGTTCTGCACTCCTGTTCGGAACGACTTGTCGACACCCAGCGAGTCTGCCAGCCTTGATAGTTCAGCTCCGTCGACGTTTGTCAAAAGACGTTCGAGTGGTGGGAACACTTGGTGTGATAAATAGAATTCTGCATCTAGCTTCAAGTCTGCGTTGCGTTGAAACTCTTGCACAGTAGTAGCACGGCTGGCGACGGGGCCATCACCTGCGACAATCACGTACTGCATGACATCTCCAGCTTTGACAATCTCGCCATTCTGCTTTCGACGCAGCGCAAGCTGTACAGCCGGCATGGTCTCTGAGTTTGAATACGTTTCTGGATCCTTGTTGAGACCCGTTCGGATGACAAACTTGCCGACGGGAATCTCCTGGTCACGAACTTTCTTGGCCAATTCTTCGGCATATGCAAAAATGTTTTCTCCCGCAACGTCGATATCGTCTTGGTTGAGAATCTCTTCCAGTACCTTGACAGAGGCATCCTTAGACAACTGACAATACTCACGTCGTTTCATATCAAGACCCTTGACTTCCATCTTGGTTTGAATTGTGCCGTCTGGCTTTTCAATCATCACCATTGCAGCGTACCGTTTCTTGGCAGTGAGCAAGATTCGTCTGAATACATTGTCAATGTCAATCTCCAAATGCTTGTACTGCTGATTCACAATCTTCTTAAACTCGTCGCCAATCCTCATGGCCTCCTTGAACGTTTCCGAGTTGGTGTTGATCATTACAGAGTCTGTGTCACCGTACACCACATGCAAATGCTGGTCCTCGGCAAGATCCTTAGTCGCTTTTAATGCTTCTCGGCCCATCTGCGTAGTGAGCATAGCCAGCGGAAGAGCGTAGAATCGCGATCCTTGGAAACCAAGACAACCGTACATGGAATTGGCAGTAAGTTTGAGCGCAAGCTGCTTGATATCCCATTGCGCACGTTGGATGTCATTGGTTGCGGTCTTCACCAGCTTCTTCACTTCTCGTCGCCGCACCACCAAGTTTTGAACAAGTTGTGGGAAAATGCCCATCGGAACATCCTTAGCTGGTGGGTCTGGCGCCGGGTCCTCAGCGCTTTTGCATTTTGATCTATCGACAGTGGTGAAGCAAATGTTGTACTCCTGGATGACAGACGGGTAAAGCGAGTTGAAGTCCATAACAAGTACGATGTCCTTGTGCAAGCCCTTTTCAGGGTCAAGCACCATACCACCTTTGAACTTGTCCTTGGTCTGGCCTCGTTTATTGCTGGCAGTTTTATCTGGAACAATGTACCCTTGCTTGGTGAACTCATGAAGCAAGATGAACTCGTTTCGATTGACTCGCGAGCCGGCAAGTGTAGTTGCCCATGCATTTCCGGCTAGATTCGTCAATTGCTTGGACAATGCAAGAATCTGAATGCGGAATGTAAGAGCTGCAATGTAATAAACGTCGACTTCGTTATGAGCAAGGAACCGTACCAACCCTTGGGCGTCCTTATTCCATGAACATTTGGCAGCATTGATATCAACATCACTTCGCTTTTCGTTGAGATAAAGTTCACACATTTCAGTCAGAGACCACGACGCACAATTGGTAGTCATGCTCTGGCCCATCTCGTTGGTCAGATCGCACAGCAATCTACCAGACAACACTTCTCTAATATTATGCAATTCGTAAGCACTTGTGCCAAACCCATTGGGCCATTTGCTCTGCCTCAGCCGGCCCATCTTGTCCCAAAACTTGATATCGTTTTCTTTAAGTCTGTGGCAAATCACACTGAGGTGGACTTTGACTAGGTCATGACCGATTATTACATCAGGGTCGTAATTTTGAACAAGCGTCACAAACTTTCTCAGCAGCGAGGCTTCAGTCTTGTGCGATGTTGTATGCTTGGTGGACTCCTTCTCCAGTTCCTTATCAAAACCCGACGGATGCATCTTGTCAATTGGACGCACTTCAGTAAAAAGTATCGAGCTAATTTCATTTGCGGGTTTGGTCGTATCATGAGCCATGTTCTGGTACACTCGCCCACTTATAGCCATCACTTCTTGCTTGTTGCCTGACCCGACAACTGTTCTGATGGACAGCGCCATTACTGTAAGTGGCGGAGGAGGCATATTGTCGGCATCCGGAACCACGGAAATAGCATCAGATGATTCAAACCCTTTATCAATCGATACCGAAGCAGTAATCTGGCACCAGGATGCATTTGGAAGCTCGGTGGCTCCTTTGACATTAAGCCAGCATGGTCCCATGATACCTTTGCTGACTACAAACTCCTCGAATGCGCTTTTAGTACTTCCAAACACTCGGCCAAATGTGGTTCGCTTCACATGTTCCCAGTCGATTCTCGAGTTGATAGGGATCACCGCTGTCATGTAAGTTCGCTCGCCTTTCGGAACATCCTCCAGCTCGAAGCAATACTTCTTTTTCTCAGGCTTGCAGAACGACTTTTCGACACCATGTTTTCTGAGAATCTCTTGCAGTTCATTGTACACTTCGATTTCTTCCTGCTCCTCGCCTTCTTCGTCATCGTTGATCAGAGCATGCACGGTTCGGTACAGGTCAGTGAGTCTTATTACACAGGAGGTAAACTTGTCGCCATTCTTCGACTTGGCTTTGCCAAATAAGAAAAGCTGGCCGTTCTTCTCCTCGTAATCGGTCCAAAAGAACTTGAACTCGTCGTTGTCGACGATTTCTTCAAACTTGGCGGAGTTACGGATATCCTGGGATTGGTTTATAATGTTCGCACCAACATCCAACCACGATGTTGTGTCTTCTGTGATTTTTGCAGGTGAAATCTCGGGTGACTTGGGCTTGGCTGGCTCAACCTTCTGAACCTTGACGGCGGAAAGATTGACTTTTGTCGTGGCCGCCGACCCAGCCGCCAATGGCTTCATTTTCAAGTCGTCGTCATCGCTCTCTTCATCAACGTCCATCGGCTCAGCTTTCACATTGTCAGTCTCGCGCTCCTCCAGCCGATCAGCGGCAGCTGCTGCTGGAGAAGATGGCACATTGGGTGGTGAAGAAGCAGATGCTGGTTGGAAATCATCAAAGTCATCTGCAACTGGTTCAGACTTTACCGTACGTTCTTGGCTGAATCGCTTCTTCGATGGCGGACTCAGATCACGACGTTTAGCGAATGGTGTACCGAGCTTCCTCTTCACTGATGAAGTTCTCGAAGGAGCGGTATCTCCAAGACCCGAAATCAGATCGTTGACATCCACACTTTCTGAGAGTGTGGCAACCTAAACAGTTAGAATATCATCTCAATTCAATTGTACCTACCGGCTTGGGTTTTGGTTTCGGGGCCGATCTAAACAACTTTGCAATGTTGCCATCTTGTTTGACAATCTTCTCTTCCTTGACTTTTGATTTCTTGTCCCTCCTTGAAGGCGTCATTTCTTCTTCATCTGAATAGCAATTGTGTTCTCCGTCTTCCCATTCATAGGCACCAGTTTCGGCGTACCCTTCACCGCCATCTTCAACTACAAACGAGTCCTCCATCACTCGCTCCCGCGTCTTTTGTCGGTACTCGTCATGGGACACGAGATCATAAATATCATTCTCTTCATTCTCCTCCAAGACTTTGAGCTGCCTCCTCTCTTTCAATGCCTTGAGCTTCTTAGCTCGATCCGAACTCATTGGTGTGTTGGAGAAAATATCCAAGACGCGTCTATTTCGTGTTCCTATTAACGACGCGCGCCCGCGAAATCTGAAGACGCGCGGCTGGCATCACGGACGCGTTACGCCCGGGTAACCCTTTTTCGAGGCAAGATTGTCGTCCATATTGGGAGGCGGGATTCTAAGCTAAAGTTCACTACAGCAATGTCGTTCAATGCCGGGCCTAGTGTCGAGGCGCAACATGAGCGTGGATACTATGATTTCGATATCCTGTGTACTGCAGTCACAGACGGGTTGTATGATTTGAGCGGCAAGATCAGTATATTGCGACGGCTGATTGCCAAGCTTGGCACCAACAAGGAAACAAGAGCAGTTGATGAACGGCTCGCTGCCGAGACGAAGATAGCAACCGATAGGTTCGCACTCACTGGCGAAGATGTCAAAAAGTTGGCTGACTGGGATCCGAAGAAGCTGACTGCGACGCAAAAGTTTACACAGCAAAAGCTGGCCAAGGATTTTAGCGGAGTGGTGGACGAGTTTCGAATGTTGGAGCGTGAGGCTGCGAGTAAAAAGAAGGATTTGGAGAATCGGAAAAAGGCGAATCAGGTGGCTGTGGAAGAGGATAGTGAGCGAACCCCATTGATTGGGGGTGGTAGTAGTAATCAGTTGTATGGCCAGCAACAACAGCTCAAATCAGACGTTGTTGATCAGCAAGAGATTGATTTCCACAGCGGATTGATCCTTGAGCGTGAAGCTGAGATTGAGAATATCGAGCAAGGTGTCAATGAGATCAACACAATCTTTAGTGACTTAGGAGCGTTGGTGAGCCAGCAGGGGCAAATGATCGACACGGTGGAAGAGAACATTTCCAATTTTGCACAGAATAGTGAAAACGCATCTAAGCAATTGAAGAAAGCGGATGACTATCAGAAACGGCGTGGGAAATGGAGCTGTTGTGTATTGTTGGTGCTCACAGTCGTCATGTTGGTCATCTTACTCGCTGTGATGAGCTGAACTTTTCACCATTCTCGAATTTAGCATATTTATCTTTCTACAACCTCTTTTTTTACTTATACTGTGCATTTTTTAATATACTAACCAATAAAAAACTTTTTAAAATAACTTTGTTTCTCTCTCGTTTCACCGCATGGCGTGGGGCTCACCGTTTTGAAGCCCGGGGTGTCTGAGCAAGGTTATCAAACGCAGCAACGCTCCTAGAACAATGACCTGAAGCAACTACTCAAAAATGTCTTCTTCTTTTCAAATACTTTTAAAGCAATGCGGTGGAGTATAGTCATAGCTTTTGTCGCCTGGTTGGCAGTATCAGACGCCTACAAGCATCCCAACTTCACCAGCCATGCGTTGAACAAGGCCAACGTCTTTGACCCGGATTTCCCAGACCACCAGCTGTTTGTCACTGACCCGAGCTCGTTAAGGGTAGACAAGGTGAAGCAGATTGCGGGTTACTTGGACGTGGGCCCGGGACAGCGAGACCATTTGTTTTTCTGGTTCTTTGAATCTCGCAACGATCCGGCGAAGGACCCGCTGGTGATTTGGCTCAACGGCGGCCCTGGGTGCTCGTCGCTCGAGGGGTTGTTTTTTGAAAACGGTCCGTCGTCATTGACACCGGTGTTGGAGCTGAAATCAAACGCTTACGCGTGGAACTCTAAGGCCAATGTCATCTTCCTCGACCAGCCAGTCGGCGCAGGGTTCAGTTACAGTAACGGCAAGGTCTCGACGACTATACGAGCGAGTCAAGACTTTGTGGCGTTTTTGACATTGTTTGTGTTGCAGTATCCGGAATATGGAACACTACCTATCCACATCACGGGCGAGAGTTATGCAGGAAGATACATTCCCGTGTTTGCCTCGGATATCATTGCCCAGAGGCGGCCGTTTAAGCTAGCGTCGATTGCCATTGGCAATGGCATGATTGACCCATTGACACAATACGGCGATGGATACTATGCCGCAATGTGCCGAAGTGCCAATCTCAATTCAAGAATGTGCAAGGGGATGGAGTCTGGGGTCGCGGCTTGTAAACGTGGAATTGAAGGTTGCTACAAGAATCCAAACGACCAGTTTACATGCTACTCGGCCACCTCCAGGTGCGAGAGATCGCAATTGAACGGTTATACTCGTTCAGGTCTCAACCCGTACGACTACACCAAACGGTGCACTGGCAATGATGGTCTGTGTTACGACGAGATGAGCCACATTGGCGAGTATCTCAATCGAGGCTACGTCAAGACTGCGCTGGGCGCCAGCAGCAAGGTCACATACCAATCCTGCTCCAACTCGGTCAATTATGCATTCAATGTAGCCGGCGACTGGATGCAGCCGTACAACACGCGGTTCACCCCATTGCTCGATAGCGGCATCCCCGTGCTGATTTATGCCGGCGACAGAGACTTTATCTGCAATTGGCTTGGTAATCAAGCAGCGACCAAGAAGTTTGTGTGGAAGGGTCAGACTGAATACAACAAGGCCAAGCCCGTGGCGTGGAAGGTCAATGACAGGCTTGCAGGATCGGTGACGAACTACAAGCAGCTGACGTTCCTGCGGGTGCACAATGCGGGCCATATGGTGCCTCACGACCAGCCGGTGCATGCACTGGACATGCTCAATCGCTGGATCAGCGGCGACTACGCTATGGGTACCAATGGAACAGATGGAGGAGGAGACAAGAGTAGCACATTGGATTATGAAATTGAGGTTTAGTTGAGATAATGAATATAAACTTGGTTATTATATGAGCCGCACGACTGAGACACACTGCCTAATCGGGAAACATTGTGGTTTCCCCACACAGCCAAATTGTTGCTGTGTTCGGCTTCCGGCCCAAAGCGGCGCGCACCGCTTTCCTCCCAAAAGCAGCCAAGCGCGCCTTGTGAGGGCGATAACAGCGCCACCAAATTTAAAAAGCAGCGGCGCTGTTTGTGTGCTTGTTTTGTGTGTGCGATAGAGCTTGTGCCTTCTTTACATTCACCCAAACTTACTCCAAAGAGTTTGGTATAATTGTTTGAACTTTTATTCCAATCAACACAAAGTACGATTGCTCCTGAGAATAGCAACCTAGAAAGAATACAAGAAAGCTAACTCAAAAAAAGTGAAACTCGCTACTTCAGCCTTGGTGGCTTCGGCCGCTATTGGCGCTCAGTCCTTCTCGTTTGATGCCCCAGGCCAGCAGACCTTTGGTATCGACGACAATGACGTGGGTGTCACCAGCATTGCCAACACCGTAGCTAACTTCTTCAACTTTAAGAACGTCGAAGGGTTGGTCAAGAATGTGGCCGACAATCTCGGCCAGCAGATTGACGACGTGCCGGCTGCTACCGTGCAGGCATGGACTGAAGTGTTGGGCAAGTTCCCAGAAGCTATCAATGAGCTTACCTCCGAGATGACCAAGGCATTCAAGACCACGTCTTCCAAGCCACGTCCAGTTGGCAAGGCTCGAGACGACTGGCTTTACAAGGTTCAAAAGGCTGATTTGCCGGGCTATACCTTGAAGGTCAGAGACCCAAGCGATTTGGGACTCGACGACACCAAGCAGTACTCTGGATACTTGGACGTCAATGACGATGCACACTTGTTTTACTGGTTCTTCGAGTCGCGAAACGACCCAGCCAATGACCCTGTCTTGATCTGGTTGAACGGTGGCCCAGGTTGCTCGTCGCTCACTGGTATGCTGTTTGAGTTGGGTCCATCTTTCATTGACGAGGACCTCAAGCCAGTTCACAACCCACACTCGTGGAACAGCAATGCGTCTGTCATCTTTTTGGATCAGCCAGTTGGTACGGGCTTTTCTTATGGTGGTGATTCGGTTTCTTCCACCACCAAGGCCTCTAAGCACTTCAGCGCCTTTGTCAAGTTGTTCTTTGAAAAGTTCCCAGAATACTCCAAGCAGAAGCTTGCGCTTGCTGGCGAGTCGTATGCCGGCCACTATGTTCCAGTGTTTGCCAATGAGTTGCTACGAGAGGGAATCCCATTGAAGACTGCGTTGGTTGGTAATGGGTTGACGCACCCACAGGTGCAGTACAAGTACTATGAGCCATATGTGTGTGAGGAGAACAATTTGCTTGACGAGCAGGAGTGTGCCAACATGCGAGGTTCTCTTGACCGATGTATTTCGTTGATTGACTCTTGTTATTCTACCGAGAGTGCATGGACCTGTGTTCCAGCCACCATCTACTGCAACAATGCCATGATGGGTCCATACCAGCGAACTGGATTGAACGTTTATGACATTCGAAAGCCATGTGGCCAGTCGAGCTTGTGCTATGATGAGTTGGAGTATGTTGAGCAGTACTTGAACTTGCCAGAGGTCAAGAAGGCTGCTGGCGCAGAGATTGACCAGTACACTGGATGCAACTTTGACATTAACCGAAACTTTTTGTTTGCTGGCGACTGGATGAAGCCATACTACACCAATGTGGAGGATTTGATCAATGCCGACATTCCAGTGTTGATCTATGCTGGTGACAAGGACTTTATCTGCAACTATTTGGGCAATCAAAAGTGGACCGAAGCCGAGCCATTCAGCTTGCCTACCGAGACCAAGCCATGGATTGTTGATGGCGAGGAGGCTGGTACTGTTCAGAACAAGGATGCATTTACGTTTTTGCGCGTGTTTGAGGCTGGCCACATGGTGCCAATGGACCAGGGCAAGAACTCGTTGGCCATGGTCAACAGCTGGTTGAATGGCGATTACACTTTTGGCACTAAGTAGTTAAGTTTTAAACTTTTTAAGCATGAATATATTTTAGAGTTCTGGTTTTAAACTTAAGTTAATTCATTCTTGCATTAGCTTAGGAATAATTATTTCATCCGCATTTTTAGTGCTTCCAGGCAGTGCGGCTTGAGAGGGCTTCTAGAACACTTGTCCCCTCCCCTGCGCGCGCAGTCGCGAGGAGTGAGCACAGACCATGGGCTGAGTCCTTTGAGTGATATCCGGATACAAAATTAATGAACCAAATGTTTCTACTAGCAGAAACTGAAAAATTTTCAGTCACGCAATAATGGACAAGGTACAATTCTAGATTCTACGTGTCGAGGCATCTGTAGATAACGTGCTTATCTGTAATTCTGCTGCAGCATGCAAGATTTTTCCCAGGGACCCTTGAGAGCATGAGAAGCCCACAAGTTCCGCGCTGTGGCTGGTGCCGTGATGCCGCTCGAACGAAGAGTTCCGCGATGAGCAAGGAAAATCTTTGGAGCCGCTGATTAGAAAGTTAGGAGACTGTTATCATGAGGAGCATAAGGAGGAGCATAAGGAGGCTGGGTAGAGAGATACCAAGAGTCCACTATCATGGAATCAAGTGAGGCTCATAACTGATACGTTATCAATTGAAGAGAACTGTTGTATGAAAATCTTTTTTAGATCCGCACTAGATTCTTTAAAGAGATTAGTCCAAAGTTCCTTATCTTTCCAGCATCGGGTGGTCATGCCTGTTTGTTATCAGACAATGCCGGCTATGGATGGCTCGGGACCGCCTCTTCTGATAAGAACGACTTTGAAAAAAAATAGATGAGATTAGAAAAGTGTGAATAGCTACATACTTTTTTGAGGTTGAAAATTAATAAATATTTGTGATAATAGTATCTAGAACATAGAGGAACAAAAAAAATGCAAAAGCTTAGTGTGTAAGTCCTTCATCAAAGACTGGTTGTAATAAATAATCTCCAAACTTAGTAGCTCGAGTAAGAATACGTCGTCGAGACGGACGAGTTTGATCGCATTGGCTGGAGAGACGGTCGCAACTCCTGAGATGGAGCAGCGCTTTCACTAGCAGTCGACGACGACTTCTTGTTCCACCAGGCGTTGGCAATGCAAACGCCAGAGTTGCAGCATCCACACGACATGTGGTGGGTGGTATCCGTCTGCTTGTCCTGCATGATCAACGACGGGTGGTGCTTTGGAATAGCAGCCTGCTGGTTCGAGTTGTCGGCAGGAATGTAGATGTTGGAGAGCATGTTGTTGATTCGCGTCGAGTCCATTTTTGTCGTTGTATGTGTGTTGTGAATTAATGGGGATGGGGAAGATGCAAATGAAGAGATTGAAGAAAGAATATGAAATCTATGGAGAAGAAGACAAAATCCAAGGGGGATACCCTGAGATTTATATATACACAAATCTCGAAGGTTGGGTTTCTTAATGTTAAAAGATGTACATGTATCAATATGCAATCTGAGATCCCCAGGCGATGGGCTTTTAATTTTTTTTTTCTTCTGTGCGGGTTCTAGACCCTAAGAGAATTTGCCTTGCTAGGGCTTGTGGGCTAAAATTGGCGGTGTTTGCTTTTTCTGAAAAAACTGTTGGGAGCACTCTGACTCTTGTTCCGCAAACGGAACAAGAGCCGGGTACTTTTGTGACATGTTGGAAAATGTTCGCGCATGTATTGGGAATTTTTTTTAGGCGCGGTTGAGTTGAGCCTCGCGCACTTGAGTTATAATCCAATAATGGCGGCAAATTCTGTCATTCTTAGAGTCATCTCTCGAGGCGCCAAAGGCTCCTAAGGCTCTTAAGGGATCTTCTCAAATCTTCTTAGAGATGGAATTTCCCCTCTTGGGATGATCAAAGACATCGTGAGCAGTGTTGGGCTGCTCATATTCCATTGCTCTGTTCTTTCGTCATTTTGTAGAATATTCTTAATACTGATATTCAATCCGTCGTCACTTCTCAGTAGTCATTTCCAAATACATGTTTTCAAACTGTAGTTGCGGTTAGCACTTGCTGGTCATCCAGGGGTATCTCAGTTCAGCAAGTCATCTGATATAGAAAAATGCCGCCGCCGCCGTTGATGCGGATTAATGGATGCGGGACGGGAGGCACGGTACGGTAAGAAACAAACACCACCACAACAGCGCCTCCTCCATTTCTTCTCAGATGATCTCGTATTTTTCTCTCAAAAAGAACTCACCTGGTGTTGGAACTTGGTGTCCACATGGCCACTCAACTTGATTGCAACTTGGCACCATTGGCCACTGCTGTGCCTGTCGCCTTCACTAATTACAAAGTTAGTACTGTAAATAAATTTTTTTCCCTTCATTGCTGCAAATATAATTTTTTGCTCTCCACGTTGCATGACAGGATAAAAAGGAAATAATACCAAACGTACTCCATCAGTTCTACCCCACGATTCCAGCACGCCACGGCTGAACACGTTTTTTCGTTAGTACCTCCTGATATTTGCAAACGTACCGATCCATCTCAGTTCGTGCGTTGACGAACAGCTCTGATTTGATTAGTGATTGAATAGTGTAATACAACGCACCCCTTCTTTGATTAGGTCCAAGAGCCTCGCCACCAGTGGCATCAACAGGTCTCCTCGATGAGGCAGCGCCACACCCGCAAACACGCGCACCCATTTGGCAAGCGACGATGTATTTGTCTGGTGCCGCATCACTTGATCCTGGAGCACTGTGCTAATGCCGCGCAGACTCGATTCGTCACTTGCCATAGCGCCTTTCAACAACAGACTCACTGCGCAGTCTGCTTGCTTGCCTGAACTTCCGATCAGCTCGTGGCACAATGAATCAGTCGGCTCGTCGAGCAATACTGCCGCAGAGAGTTCATACAGAACGAGCCGCAGCGTGATGTCATTTTTGGAATCTCCAATGATGCTTCGAAGTTTGGTGGAAATTCTCTGGGTTTCTCTAGCAGATTCGATCGTCGCTTGTTCGGCAAGCTTGTAAAGTTGCACAAGATGCAGTTGGATGAGATAATGCTGTACTTGGGGTGGTGATTTTTCATATAATAATGCCGCTTCCAGGTACTGGCATCCAAGTCGCGCAAATTGGAGACTGCCAGACTCAAGTGATTTCCTGCTCAGGTTATAGCATCGTGCTCCTATCCAGACCAAGTCGTCGGGCTTTAACGACTTGATTAGCGTAATCCCACGCTCTAATACTTGGACAATAAGCACGTTGCTCTCGGGTGTCTCTGGTGTCTCAGGTTGAGCCATCTGCACTGCGGCGCGCACCAGTGCGGCAACAACATCCTCTCCTTCGGTCTCGAGTAGTTGCAAAATACATTGAATTCCTAGAGTTACCAGCTCATAAAAATCCATCTCATTTGCGTATGACAGGCACGATCCCAACAATTTAGCCACGTTCTTGTCGCCCGAATTTGCAATCTTGTCGAGGCATTTACTTGCCAGCTCAACATGCTTTTCGTGTGCGTACGCTTTAAACATGTGACACTGAGTAAACGGGTGACTTTTTGCAGCCTCGTCAAGCTGGATATAAAGGTCCAGCACATTATAAGTCTCCTCCAACTTGATGTAAATATCCATCATCCTCCTTGCGAATTTCGCCCTGTTGGCACTGGACGCCTGGTCGAACACCCGATGCAGTCCGACTCCAAGCCACGCCAACGATGCTGTCGTGTCGTTTTTCAGTGCACTCGCCTTTTTCCATACCGCTACTAATCCGGTTTCCAGAGTTTCGCTAGAAATGTTGGTTTTGAGAGTGCGGCACAGCTCGCTCAGGTGTGACTTGGTATTAGATGCGTCTGTACTCATATGCAGCCGTTTGATGAACAATCGGTCGTTGAATTGAGCATAAAGGATTATGTCAAGGCTAGGAAGTACATTGCATTTTGGGCTGATATGGGAATAGATCCAGCTCACTGTACTCACATTCTCCTCCGTCACTTGAACATTTTGAGCCATGAGTTGCAGCATCGCTTCGTACTCCGCCGCCGCCGTGGCATTGTATTTTTCAAGTAACTCCACATTGGCCAGATACGTATCAACTGACCCGGGGCACTTTTCAACCATAGCTTTCACAACCTCCTTTGCTTTATCTTCATCCAATTTCCTCACCAATACACGGTTCACATTTCTCCACACTTGCTCAGAGCACTCGACATTCGACGCCTTCATCAACCACTCGACACTTTGCTCCCCATCCACATCCAAACAGATATTGTGGATCATCACTGCAAACCGGTCACTCTCGTCTCGGCTCATGTCAGAAACCTCGTCCCAGAATTCTTTCGCCTGTCGGTACTCCCGTTGCCTCACTGCGACCACAACTTTGACCATGAAATACCCATTCTTCTCGCCTTGCTCGACTTTTCCATAGCAAAAATCTGCAATTTCCAATGCACGCACACACTCGTCAAACTCAATTGCACTCTCAACCGTTCTCAAGGCACATGCCAAGGCACGGGTATAGCTCTGTTGCGTCAGACACGCATGGACACTTAGAAGCATCGCCGCACACAGTTTGGCGCGGATGGTGGTCGTTGTGAAGTGCGAATGGAATATGAGCGAGTTCCAGAGCTCGATAGCGGCGGAGTCGATTTGCTCTGATGAAATTTCAACAGTCTTGTCTTGGGCGAGGCGTTCGAGCGAGTCGAGCTCGGGTAGTAGCGAGTCGACTAGCAGTCGTGCCTCTTCGAGGTCTTGTGACTCAATGTGTCGGGCGAGTCGTCGAGATTTGTCTGTTGTTAGCTTTGTCATTTGGAATTGAGTTTCTTACCGAGTGTTTCTGGAATTTTGGATGCCATTGCTTGAGTTGTGTGGTGGGAAGGAGAAGAGGAATGGTTGGACGAGTCGCACCCGATGCGGCGCTCACTGACGCCCCACGACCATACGCTTAACTACTTGAACTACGACTTACGTAGCGAATTTAACTAGTCAATTGATATGATATGGAGGAATTGAATGAATTGAATGAGATACGAGTGATTTATATACTCCGCAATAATGTCACTAAGTAGAATTCTTGACTCAGAATAACAGAATCAGCTCATCTACTCAACTAACATTAATACCATTCTCAACACACAACATTAAATCTCGATGAATTTTATGAATAAAATAGTCTAAAATCTCGCCAGAATCTCCAACCCCCTTTTCATGCACAGCCGCACGCACCGAAAAAAATGGCGCGCTCACACCCAGCTCACCCATGGGTGGTTGCTGGGAGATCCCTGAAAGACCATACACACACACACAACTCTGCAACAACCGAACACACACGACCTTTTTATCCATTTCCATCATCATCTAACAACCCTCTTTAATAATAACATGGAGCAACAGGCACCAGAAGAGTTGTACCCTCTGGCGCTGCTCATAGACGAGCTGAAGCATGAAGACGTGACGCTACGCCTCAATGCGATGCGCCGGCTCTCGACCATTGCAATGGCGCTGGGCCAGGAGAGGACCCGCACCGAGCTCATTCCGTTTCTCGAAGAAGTCACACAGGACGACGAGGACGAGGTGTTGACGGTGCTGGCGGAGGAATTGGGCAATTTCGGCCCGTATATTGGCGGCGTTGAGTATGCACACAACCTGATTCAGCCGTTGGAAACACTGGCAAGTGTCGAAGAGCCCGTGGTGAGAGATAAGGCAGTGGAGGCATTGAACAATATTTGCGACCAGATGGACGCCGAGCAAGTAGGAGAGCACATGACACAGCTGATCAAGCGGTTGTCGTCGCGGGAATGGTTCTCGAGTCGAGTGTCTGCTACCGGGTTGTATTCGCATGCGATTGCCAAAGTGCCAGAGGCGACTCAAGAAGAACTGAGAGCATTGTACAAGGATTTGTGCCTCGACGAGGCACCCATGGTTCGACGGGCCGCTGCAACCAACCTGCCTGCGGTGGTGCGGGTGCTTCCAAACATCAAGTTTGAGGGCCATTTATATTTCATGTTCCAGTCCATTCTCAAGGACGATCAGGATTCAGTGCGTCTCTTGTCTGTTGATGTGCTGATTGCCATTGCAGAGGTGCTCAAGACCAATGGGGTGACCAAGTACACGTCTGAGCTGATTTCGTTCACCACAGCGCTGTTTGCAGACAAGTCGTGGCGAGTAAGGTATATGGCTGCGGACCGGTTTGAGCAGTTGGCTGTTGCATTGGACAGCCAAGAGTTGCGAGAGCGGTTTGTGCCGCATTTTGTCACGTTGACCAAGGACAGCGAGGCGGAGGTGCGAACGGCGATTGCCAAGCAAACACCTGGGTTTTCGAGTTTGATTCCCAAGCAGGTGATTATTTCCGAAATCATTCCAACTGTTGAGCAGCTTGGCTCTGATGAATCACAGCATGTTCGAGCCGCGCTGGCGTCTGAGATTTCGCGGCTTGCGCCGCTGCTCGGCAAGGAGGCGACCATTGAGTACCTGCTTCCAACGTTCTTGCAGATGCTCAAGGACGATTTCCCCGATGTGAGACTGAACATTATTTCCAAACTGAAGATTGTCAATGAGGTGATTGGCATTGACCTGCTGTCCAAGTCGCTGCTTCCGGCCATTGGCGAGCTGGCTCGTGACAAGCAGTGGCGGGTGCGACTGGCCATTATTGAATACATTCCTCTATTGGCCGAGCAGCTGGGCGCCGAGTTTTTCGACCGCGAGCTGGGTCCATTGTGCATGACGTGGCTGTGGGATTCAGTGTACAGCATTCGAGAAGCCGCTACGCTGAATCTGGCCAAGCTTGCCAAAGTGTTTGGCGTGCAGTGGACCAAGGACGAGATCATTCCACATATCATCATTGTCGGAAACAACTCCAACTATCTATACCGGCTGACTGCGCTGTTTGCGGTACGCACCTTGATCCCGGTGCTGGACCAGGACACCAACACGGACCGGATCTGGCAGTTTATCGAGACCATGGTCAACGACCCGATCCCCAACATTCGGTTCAACATTGCCAAGACCATGAAGGTGTTGGCCGAGTCGTACTTGGACATGGCGGAGGACAAGTCTGTGGCCAAGACGTTTATTTCCGAGAACATTGTTCCCAAATTGGACGCGTTTGAGGAGGACTCGGACGTGGACGTGCGGTACTTTGCCAAGGAGAGCTTGGACGAGATTAACGAGTTGATTAAATAGTTTGAGTTACAAAATATTTAGAAAAATATCTTTTTAATTCATCCCCCGTGCAAAGTTGATGCGAAATGGATCGTGTCGCCGGACATGAGCAGGTACTTTTCCTGGTCGACCAGTTCCCAGTCGGCGTCGTTGACTAGCACTAGCACCCCAGGGCGCACGTATCCGTCTTGTACAAACAGGTCGTGGCGGGGCGAGGTGACGCGGTGGGCGACGAGGAAGTCGATGAGCCACTTGATATCGGACCCTTCCTCGACCGTGAGCTCGAACTCGCGCTTGTTGTCGAATAGTGTCTCGAGCCCGCCGGAGAACTCGCACTTGATTCTGATCATTGATTGATTGGTTGTCAATTTTGGTAGGTAGCAATGTTCAAATGATGATGTCAAAAGTGCAAGTGCGGCGGTGCATGAGAGAGTGGTGGGCGCGCGAAACGAGCCGCATTCAAAGTGGCGCCCTGGTGGTTACTAGGTAATCCATGCCCCACCGCGCGACTCACCCCCATAGATTGTGCATCCATCTTCATTATACCTACAAATGCCATCGATACAAACAGTCGGTACGTGGATATAAACAGTTCAATGCTAATTCCAAAAAGTCAATGACCTACGCACCAAAGTGCTCACGGACCCACAGCTCATCCTCATCGACACGGACTTCACGTGGGTCATCGACGACTGGGACTCGCTCAAAACCACCGACGAAGGCAAAGTCACCGGCCCCACGTTCGTAGCAGGCGGGTTCAAGTGGTCGCTGATCATGTACCCTGAGGGCTTCGCGCACCGGAAGGGCACCCACGTCTCGACGTACATGGAGGTGGCGCCAGCCGACCCGGACAACACGCAATGGGAGGTGACGGCGTCGTTTGGATTACTGATTTGGAACCCGGCGAAACCGAGTGTGCACAATGGGTTTGAAGATATGCGTGCGTTCAGTTATATCGGAGACGACAGCTGGGGGTTTCACAACTTGTACGATCTGAAGAATATGGACCTGCTGAACACGACGGGGAAGGTGAATATTACAGTGTACTTGAAGATCTACTGCCCGCCTGCAAAGTAACTCTACTTGTACTTAACATATATATTGCATTAATGAGATTCATGATAGAATTGGTGGTGTGTGTGATTGGTAGGATAGGACCCACATGTGTAGTAGCGAGGGCCAAGACTTTATAAAGTGTATGCTCCCGTCTCCCGTCTACTAAACACCACCTCAAATACACACCCCGCAACTCAACTCGCCACCCTCATAGACCATCAATGCCATCGACAGAGAAGATTGGTAAGTTTTTTTTTTCAATACAACTAACGTATTAGTGAACGACCTCAGGTCCAAAGTGCTCACGGACCCTAGTGTCGTGCTGGTAGATACCGACTTTACATGGGTCATCAACGACTGGGACGCCCTGCACACGACAGAAGAAGGGAAAGTGACCGGCCCAACATTCGAAGCCGGCGGATTCAAATGGACACTCATCATGTACCCCAAGGGGTTTGCGCACAGAAAAGGCACCCACGTATCGACGTACATTGAACTGGCCCCCGCTGACCCGAACAACACCGAGTGGTCCATCACCGCGGCGTTTGGGTTGTTGATTTGGAACCCGGCGAAACCGAGCGTGAATAATGGGTTTGAGGATAAGCGGGATTTCAGTTACATTGGCGATGACAGTTGGGGGTTCCATAATCTGTACGATTTGAAGGACATGGACCTTCTCAACACCACGGGCCGGGTGAATATCACTGTGTATTTGCGAATCTACAAGGCTTGATCTTTCTGCGGAGCGTAGCGACGCTTTATTTAGTTCTAATACATGATTTTTACGTTTTTTGTAATCTTATTCTTGAGTAGTAGTGCTCCACACGTGGGGTAGGGCTGAGACTCCTGAGACTCCCAGCGCGGCTGTGCAAATTGATAGTGAAGACTAAAGCTTGTACGTTCTGATATAAGCCGTAATGTTCAACGAATTGCCATGCAATAATGGCGCTTTTTGATTACCCGCCGCTTTAATCAGCCGCTCCCGTTTGCAAAACTTCTTCCACCCCCACGCAGCATCGCCATACTCAAACACCCGGTCCGACGACATTGCGCTCTCGTTCACCTGAGGAACGTCTGGATTCCACGCCACAATGCCATACTCGGCACCCAGCTTCCACCCCAATTTGCGCTTCTTGACCGGCTCAACCTCCACGTAGCACGACATGTACTCCCGCGTCTCCTTGTCGAACGGGTACAGCCGTATAGTCCACGAAAACCCATCGACAATGTGCGGCGGGCTTCGTACGTACCCTCCCTCCTCGGCAACACTTTCAATTACTAAATCGTAGTCGGAGATTTCCCACGTAAAGCTTGTGTCGACCAGCAGCACGCGGGAATCGGTAAACGCGTGTACTCGCAGATTCGTCACAATCTCTTCATGCTCATCGGCCGTTTCTGCGTCGCCTAGTTGTGTAGCGTCGATAAGCGTTCCAACCTGTTCTAGAACCGGGCCGTCGGGTTTGGTACTAGAAGCGCTGCGCACGGCTTCGTCGTATGACGGCGCGGGTTCTTGTTTCTCTGACGGGGATGATGATTCTTTGCGAGTTTTGCTGAACAGTGCCATCGGTGTTGGAGAGAGAGAAGAAAGACGAGGCTGGATTTTTATGGAGGGTACAAAATGTGGGGCACCGATGGGGCGTTTGTATATGGGTGTGGGTCATGCGCCGGAGAGCTGTTAGAATAAAAACTGCCCAATAGTATATCGAATTGCTTATCTTAGACTATCATCGTATCTATCAGAACTAATGTAGAGTAATATTACTCGCCAATACAAGTGCGGCGACAGATGTCTCACCCATCTCAATCAAACACCTTTATATACGCAGTGATATTCAACACCCCGTCATGCAACAACCCCTCCTCGTGCCCTTCTCGGCGATGGTCCAGCTTGGCAATCTTACAAAACTTGGACACACCCCATGCCGGCTCCTTGAACACAAACATCCGGTCCGCCGACTTGAGCTCTTGGTAGATATGTGGCAGCATGGGGTTCCACGCCACCAGCCCGTACTTGGCACCCACCTTCCACCCAATGCGCCGCTTGTTCACTGGCCCTGCCTCGAGGTACAGCCCAAAGTAGTCGCCATCGGGAGTCTCGCGGCGCGGGTACAGGCGCATCACCCACGAGTACCCCTTGTACGTGAACGGCGGGCTGCGCACAAACGAGCCGCCTTGCGTCGAGTTGATGGTATGGTGGAAGTTGGGGATTTCCCAGGTGAAGTTGATTTCGTATAACAAAGTGCGCGGGTCTTTGAACGCGTGTTTGCGTAGTGACCGAACAATCTCGTCGTGTTCTTGTGCTTGTTCCGGCTCCATCGCGGACACGACGGTGAGGCGGCCGAGTTGTTCTTGTGGCGCGGCCGTAACCTCTTGGCCCACTGCTTCGTCGTATGATGGTACAGAGTCGGCCTCTTCGGATTTGGATTGGTCAGTTTCTTTGGACATGGTGAAAGTTGTGATGAGGAGGGAGGGAGATAGGGAGAGTGTGAATGAGAGAGAGATGTTGGAATCAGTGAGACACATGTGGGGCGACAAGTGCGGCTGGATCGTGGAAGTGGGGCTTAGGAGTTTCTGGAGTGGATCCTACTCGAGCAAATACCAACTGTGGTTGGATTTTTGGAGTTGTCTTTGGGATTCTCGTCGGGTGGACGCTGGTCATGTGGAATTCTCGGTAGCGGAGTACAGGACTCTGAGCTTCCCGGTTGCTGAACACTGAACGCTCATGGTTATCTGGACTTGTTGGTAGCCGAAAAAACTGGACTTGTCCGCAATCTAAACTGCCACCCATCTTAAAGCACCGTAAATGCCTTGTTTCAGACGAAATTCAAAAATGTCTATTCGTGTATTGGTGCGTTTTGTGGGGTTGAGCATTCTACCCACCTTTCCTTCCCAGTGGATTCGAATCGCCTTTCGATACCTCAACCTCAGAGGCCATCGTAAAACTACCCAGCGAATTCTTAAACTACTAGTCTGCTATTGCTCATTGTCGTGGCAAATTCTGGCCGCCTAGATGCCAAAAGCAGCCGTCTTGTGCCCGGATCTTCCAGTCGCCATGTCCAACTTTCAAAATGTCAATAAACTAAATTTACTGGACTCCACTTGACTTGTACCTCTAGAATTCCCCAATTCATCAACCAACCGCGTACTTCATGCTCTTAGCTCAGAAACCTGTAGATCTGCCCAAGATCTACCAAGTGAGACACTACAATTCTACAATACCATCTTCATAAATGCCCCCCCCCCCGACACCGTTATAAAAAACCACTCTCACACTTCCAACCGTCGACATCTTACTTCGGTACCTACCCCGACTTGGGACCTGCGTAGGACATGTGGGCAAATAGGGGGGCTCAACACAACATGCTGATTGTCAGCTGTGTGTGTGTGAGAAGCCAGCCCCTGAAAATCCCCCCCCCTCAAAAAAAAATTAATGCGTCGCTGCGCTCCACAAACACAAACAAAAATTTCATAGTGTCAATATAAATACATTATACACAGAGTCTAGAAAAGCGAGAGATTATTATGTATAGATAAAAGGAGGTGAATAGGCCGGCCAATTCATGCAAAAAATGTGAGAAATAATAATAATAAAAAAATAAAAAGGTGATGTAGTTTTTAGACAACAATAGATGCTGCAGGGGAAGAGCGCCGAGACGGCGACGACAGTGTAGTTGTCGAGCTGGAATCTCGAATCATCCGCTGCCAATCAATCAATTGGAACATCAACGTCATGTTTGGAGATATGCTAGGCGACCGCTCCTTGACATAATTATATGCCGTGTTGAGATCCCACTCAAACTTTTTCATCACGTAGGCCACCACTAATGAGGCAGACCGCGACACTCCGCACTGGCAGTGGATGAGAATGCTCTTGCCCTGGGACGAACGAGTTTCAATAAGTTCGGTCAAGTAGCCCAGCTCGCTGACCAGCTTCGAGTTGTGGTCCCATGGAATATAAATGTACTCTGGTTCCTTGTTCCAGCCGGGTGGTTTGGATGGAGACACCGACAAGTCTGGCGTCGATTCCACACTCGATGGCGGCGACGACAAAGAAGAGCTAGTGACAATGCTGGGGTTTGTATTGATAGTGCTATTCTCCGTTGGCGAGGAGCATATATGCTGTTCTTGTTGTTGGCTCTTTTGACTCGCCGCAGCTTCCTGAGACTCCTGGTGCGACACTGGTTGGGCAAATGGGTTCACCACTTCTCTGGCAACGTTGATAACAACGTCAAACTTGTAAGCGACATCGAGGCTCGGTTCGGAATATAAATAGACGTTTGGCGGACACACAAGCACGGGCCCGTCGGGGTAGGCGTCCAGCACGTCCTTGTCCATATCCATTCGCTCGTGCGGAGACAAGGGCCGCAGTGGTGGCATGACCAGTGTAGTCGACTGTGTTCGCATTGTGGAAGTAGTCGGTGACATTAAATTTTCGGTGTTATTATTGATAAACGACGGCTGCTGTTCATTGCTGGGTATCGAAATGGACAGCCCCGTGGATGGCCGTCGCTTGCTTGGTCTTGTGGAAGTTGGAGGAGGCGACGAGTTTGCATTAGTGATTAGCGGCGGCAGTGCTCTGCTTCCCCCCAGACTCATACTTCGCTGGGGGCTTTGTAAAGGTGATGGGGAGCCCGAAGAGTTGAAATAAAGGGGAGGGCTACTGCTGGTGCTTGTCGTAGCGTTTGGGTTTGTAGGGCTGTGCAGCTGAGAAGGGGGAGTGGTGCTTCTGCTTCTGTTGTTGTGGGACTTGTTCACAAACGGGGTCGGGGGAGGCTCCACAATGTTGGTATTCAATGACGGGCCTCGTAGTCGGTGCTGGCTCTTTTGTCGCTGCAGCGAACCTGCTACTGTGGCTGCCATGTCGGGATGGTGAGGATGATGCGGTTGTTGCTTCACGTTGAGGAACAGATTCTTGGTGTTCTTAGCACGCCTGCTGCTGGTGGAAGAGACGGAGGCCAGCTTTGAGCGTAGGAGTTTGGATGGTGGCGGGTTGTTAGAGTTGCTGTTGCTAGACATTTGTGGTGGTTTGGTAAATGGGGGAATCAGGAACGATAATTAAAAAAAAAAAAGGAGTGACGGTTGGAAAAGATGTGATGGAGGAAAAGTTGCAATAATAAAGGAGCGTGTCAGAAGATAAGGAGAGAAAGTTGCTGTTCTTTCCTTCCTAATAAGGATCAATTGGGGCAATGGATGGATGGAGAGATGAATGGAGAAGGAGGAAAGTGGTGGCTGGGTAGGAGATATTTTGGGGCGGTTTTTTTTAGCGTGTGTTGTGTGCGTTGTGCGTGTGCGTGCGTGCGTTGAGTGTGTGCTTATTTTGAGTGTGTGTGCGGGTTTGGGGTTTTCGGGGGGCGGTTTGGTTTTGGGGGTTTAGCAGTGTAGACACAGACAGAAAGTGTGTGTGTGTCACAATTATATTTCTAAGGCTCTTTGGTTGAAATGAGGAAGAGAACAGTCGTGTCGATAAAAGTGAATGTCAGGAGGAAGAGAGAGAGTGTTAGTTAATAGAAAGCCTTGTAATATTGTCTATTTTTAATACTAAATGGATTATTCCTGCCGCATGAAATTTTCTTAATTTATTCTTTTTTTGCCTGTTTCAAACGCTTGTCTTTTTTTGTACTGTCGTCAACTGTGCATTCGTTACGTGTAGCTTAGAGTTTTTTTCATGGGATCCAGGGGCACACATCATCCAAACGTGTGCTTGTGCATAAAACTGGGTTGGTGGTGGGAGGGGTCTAATTGTGATTATGTGCCTTGCTTTGTATTTCGAATACTATTTGTCTTCTTGAAGCCATAAAGACTCTATATATGCATTCAAGGACTCCGTCCGGCCTCTGAAATCTTTTTTTTCTTGTGTGTCTCTGATTGGAAAGAAGGAGATGAATCTGTCAAGTTATGCACGTCTTTGAAATCCTTGAAAATAATCTTGCTATTTATAAATTCCAGCATCTTCAATGACCATTAAGGAACAGGATTTTCTCTTCCAAAAGATTTGTCGTTTTCATCGGCTGTGGTGGATCGTCTGGTACTAAAAGGCCGGGAAATTAAAAATCAAAACGGTATCAGACAAGAGATGAGATTTTCCTAATCCGGGGCTGTGTGGCTAAATTGGGAAACGCATTCTTTGCTGTATTGTTTCTCTTGATATTATTAGACGTCTATAATGGCTGTAGATAGTTCTTCTTTCACTATCCAGAGTAGGTAGTGTTATTGAATTTCCCAATACCTTTCCATAAAACCTTTCTCCATATAACTGTACTGCTTTAAAAAACTCAGCCGCACCCGCATCGCGCCGCTCGCGCTCTCTGCAAAAAAATTGATTCTCACGACACACACACTAAAAAAAATTCATACAGACAAACAAAATCCAACAAAAAAATGGGTGCGTTGGACCGATTAGTATCGAAAAACCTCTCAGACTCAAGCATCAAGAAGAAGAAGAAACCCCAGTCGCGCAGAAACAAGGTCAAGAAAGTGGAAGACTCTTCAAAGGAGAAACGGGTATGGACGCCTAGTGACGAAGTGCGAGAATGGCAGCAAAAGATTGCCGAGCAGAAGCAAAAGAGTGCTCAGACGACGAACAAGAAGAGTAATAGCTTTATCAAGAAGAAGAATGATTACGAAGGGTTCAATACTAAGGGCCTGACTCCCGGGTTGGCACCGGTGGATTACGAAGAGTCTGATTCCGACGACGAGTAGTGATTTTTTTTTATTCTTGCATACTTTTTATTTAATGTACTATTAGCTATACTAACCATGTGATGATTTTACTTTGTGTCTTGAAGTCTCAATGGCATGCTGTATGCTGTGCACCGGCTCTCGGAGTCGGTACACAATCCGAGCAACACCTAATACATATATATACACCCGTCATTTAATATATCTTTCTCAACTCAATCTAAACATCAAATCCATAAAAATATAACAAATCTCCTTCATAAAATCACCCTACTCTCCAGTCCCATCCATACTGGCCAATCACCGCGCAGCCAAATCAGACACACCCAAACTAACAACACTCCCAAAAAACCCACGACCCAAAATTTCACTGACCCTTTGACAAACTCACTATTCAACACACACACCCCCGTGTATTCAAAATGTATCGAGGGATCACACGAACGACGACGGCGTCTCTCGGCCTGTCCTCGTCGCGACGACTGCTAACAGCCACCCCCCGACTGCTCTCCACATCCCGAGCAACCTCCTCCACAGGCATCACAACAACTGCCACCCAAGCTGGCGCCCCTCCAGCGGGATACAGAATACACCGGCCACCGACCTGGGAAGAAGGCCACGAATCTGCATTGGACAAGGCCACCAAGTGGTTCCTACTATCGGAGATGCTGCGAGGCATGTGGGTCGTGCTCGAGCAGTACTTCCGTGCCCCGTACACAATCTACTACCCGTTTGAAAAAGGTCCAGTATCCCCCCGATTCAGAGGCGAGCACGCACTCAGACGGTACCCGTCTGGCGAAGAACGATGCATTGCGTGCAAACTGTGCGAGGCGGCGTGCCCGGCGCTGGCCATCACCATCGAGGCCGAGGAGCGGGAGGACGGGTCGCGACGAACCACGCGGTACGATATCGACATGACCAAGTGCATCTACTGCGGGTACTGCCAGGAGTCGTGCCCGGTGGACGCAATTGTCGAGACGCCAAATGTCGAGTACTCTACAGAGACTCGAGAAGAGTTGTTGTACAATAAGGAGAAGCTCCTGTCCAATGGCGACAAGTGGGAGCAAGAAATCCAGTACTGCCTGGACGCCGATGCTCCATATCGATAATAATAATCTTTATGTACTCTTTGTATTCTTAAAAATGCAAATTTCAAAAACCAAATTTTTTGTATAATTCAAGCCTCTAGTGAAAAAAACAAAACAAAACAATCGCAAATATATATAATCATTAACAAAACACACATGCAAGTAGAATAGGAGATTTGGAGAATAGGAATGGGGGTGAAGAAATGCTAACAAATCCAATCTCTCTTTTACTCCCTTTACTGACTGGCACATTGCACACGCTCTCCGCCAGCAGACTCATAATCCTCGTCCATTGGCTCGGATCCAGCAGACTGATACTTGGATGGATCCACATCCGCCAAAACAACCTCTTCCACAGTGGCATTGGCCGGAATGTCGCTCTTTGGCCGCGCTGGAAGAATCGTCTCAAGCTGCTGCAACTGCTCGGGAGAGCAAAAGTAGCTCTTGGGGAACTCCACTTCAAACTTGATAATCAGGTTACCAAAATCATGGTGTCGGTACGATGGCATACCTTTACCCTCCACAAGCTTAATGGCACCTGGAGCAATCACCTCCCCAGGGATAATCTCAACCTTAATGTAGTCGCCGTCCAAATGCTTAATGCCAAACGAGCCACCAGCCAACGCCGTCAGCAAATCAATCTTGGCATTGTAGTACAAGTCATTGCCATTTCGCTCAAATCGCTCGTGCTCCTTCTCTTGGATCACAAAAATAACATCGCCAGGAATGATATTCGGTCCCTGGTCACCTTCTCCTTGGAACACAACTCGCTGGTTGTCCTGCATACCCTTGTCAACGTGAACTTCCAACACCTTTCGCTCGTCAACAGTCTTCTTACCGTTGCAAACCTTGCACTTGTCCTTTTGGTTGATAGTCTCACCCTGTCCGTTACAGTCTGGGCATACCGTCTGGAATTTCTGCACAATATTACCCATGGCTCGAGTAACAAATCGAACACCTTGGCCCTTGCAACCACCGCACGTCTTGACCGCACCTTCTTTACCTCCTTTACCATCACAAGACTTGCATAGAACAGTCTTGGACAATGCAAGCTTGGACACTTTACCCTTGTACAAGTCCTCAAGGCTGACCTTCAATGGGTGCACAATATCCTTCGACTTTCGAGGACCCGATGGCATCCCGCCACCAAACATGCCACCCATACCGCCCATGCCTCCCATGCCACCTCCAAAGAAGTGTGAGAACAAGTCCTCGGCAGACCCGCCGCCCATATCTCCGCCACCACTCAAACCTGCCTCACCATACTGGTCGTACACCTGTCGCTTCTGCGAATCGGATAAAACTTCGTATGCATGTGACACTTCCTTGAACTTCTCGGCAGCCTCCTCGCTGTGGTTGTTCTTATCAGGGTGGTACTTGAGTGCGTTGACACGGTATGCCTTTTTGATCTGAGAATCTGTGGCGTCAGGGGAGATGCCTTTTCGGAGGTTAGCAACGTTTCATTCAAAAACTTGACTGAATCAACATACCCAGAACTTCGTATAACTTGGATTCCTTCACCATGGTCTATTTCTTTTTTGTGTTATTCCTTCTGATCAAGAGGAACGGATGTTAGTTTTTAGTAGTGATTTGTAAATTAAAAAAAAAATGTAGAGACAGGAACGTTTTGGGCGGCTTAAAATTTCAGACGCTCCTCTGGAGGTTCCACTAAGGCGCGCTCACTTGGAAATTCAGAATTCGACGCGCTTCCAAATTTTTTTTTTTCCTTCCATAATCTTCGATCTTAGGTAATCGTCGTACTACAAGGGTTAGTCAGCAGATCCGTTGGGAGTTTTGGCAATTTTGGACATCACCAAAAAACTAAATGCGCGCGCGACAACGGTTTCGCGGGTGGTTTCCGAATTTTCCGGATCCGGGTGCATCAAAAAAAAATCTGAGACCTTTCCTTTTGCTCAGCAGCCATCACATCTTTCTTGCAACAACACAAGTCATTGCATACGATATGGCATGGGGCCTGGCACCGACCCCATAGTAGACTCGCTGAAGAAGCTTCTTCAACGATGCGCAATCATTGTGGCATCGTCGCCCAGAAAATACATTCTGTGGCCGGCAATGTGTGCGTTTGTGCTGTCGTACACAACGCTCTATTCGCTCTTCTCGCCATCGCTGCCATATGCACCAGTGCCGCAATGTCTAGACCCGATCAGCCAGCCGGATCTGTATATACGCCAGGCTCTGATTACGCCGCCGGTTTTGATGCAAGCTACGGACGAGTTTATTGAACAGGCGTTGGTGGAGGAATTGGCCGAGTTGAAGACCCAGGGTCTAGTGGTTTCGCCCATGACGTTGAACGTTACGAGGTCGTCTGCGCCGTCGATATTGTACGCACCGAAATTTTCAAAAGAACGCGTTACTGGTGCTAGAGGGTTGATGATATCGTTTATATATCATGCACAGCAGGAAGGTGAGCTTGCTTGGAAGAAGATGGTTGCAAAACTCGTGGGCCATTATGATTCCAGTGCGTACCAAGATGCGACACTTTCTCCCGCACCGGCAAACTATGGCCAAGAGAGGCTTCCGCCAGAGTATAATCTATTCCCAGGATGCCCGGCGCCGATTATTACTATCATCATTATTTATTCCCTAGGGGCATTGTACATGGCAATCATGTTTGCCGACACGGAGTCGGTCTTGTCTCAGGCAGGTCTGGCGGTGACATTGACAGTCGAAGGCGGCTTGGCCATATTTGCAGCACTGACAGTGACCATGCTTATCTACCCCAATTTCTCGCATTACCATATCCGGCCGTTTCTCGCACTGCCGTACATTATTGCTACCGTCGGTACTGAAAACATGTTCCGCCTTGTGAATGCCACTGCACGGACGCCGCCGGAGAACAACCCGTTGTCGCGAATCTCCGCCGCTGTTACCGTCGCTGCTCCACATACATTGTACAATACCTTGAGCTACTGCGGCGTGATGGCCATTGGATTGATACCCCGGCTGGGGCTCTCTTCGAATGCAAGGGCGTTGTGCTGTTTCATGGTGCTTGGGTTGTTGTTTGACATGTGCATGCATTTCACATTCTTCACTGCCGTCTTGTCGGTCGATTTGCGGCGATTGGAGCTGCAGGATTTACTATCGGCTGCCGAGTCGCCCATGGAAGAGCACCAGCCAACGTCTGCGGATCAGATTACGCACAAACAACTGTGGCATGCCGATTACGACGCAAATCTGTCCAAGAGCCTCAAGTTCCATTTCAAGGCGTTTGTCTATTTCAGGCGGATATATATAAAACAAAAGCTTCCAGCATTGACGACGGCGTTGGTGTATGGGTCTGTGCTAGGCTACCTATGGCTCATGTCTCAAGGGTACATTACCAACACTGCCCAGATTTTCGAACACCCATCTGGCAAATTCGTCTACTTTTTGGGCTCTCTCGGTACAGAGCTTTCTGAGATTCGAGGAAATATTCTCGTTTACGAGCCGATGGTGTTTTATGCCAAACGGCAGCATCCGGTGTCGCCGCAATTCACACTGGGTCTTCCATTACACCATGCATTGACGCCGACAATACCCGATTTCTTTTCAATGAACCTGATGGTTGAGTTCTTTGCATCATTTGTATTTATTATCTCGCTCACATTCATCGTGCTCAAATTTATCCTGCCCACTTCGATCGAAATCCCCGACGAGCAGGACTTGTCCGACGTGGTGCGGTTTTTCTCCAAGGATTTGGTCGGCTACCACTCGCTCGACATTCTGCAGCTGGTCATCCAGGGGTCATGGGTTGCGACGGTTTCGTTGGATCATCGAGTGCATGTGTGGAACGCGGCACAGTCCAAGGCGCATTACAAGCCCGTGTCGATCCCCATTCCGAGTGACTTTTGGCCCATTAGTCGCATTGCATTGAATTCGCAGTGTATTGCAATCTTTTCGCCAATTTCGGGACTATTTGCATGGAGTATTAAGAAGAAGAAGAGACTGTACCATGTGCCGAGTGTTAAACGGGTGAGGGAGGCATTTTATTCGGGAGATGCGCTTATATTTGTCGCTGACGATTGTATCAATCTTGTTGATCCATCAGGAGAATTGACTACAGTTGCGCTTCCTGGTGCGGCAACGTGTGCTACCAGGCTGCAAACACCGCATATGGGAGAACAGATTGTGGGAGTGACCAGTGAGAATGAAGTGTTTGTCGCGACCAACTATGAGGGTCATTGGAGCGTGAGAGTGGTCGATCTTGTTGAACTGGTTTCTCATAAGCTCCATTTCAATATTGAGCAGAAGAAGGTGGTTCCCCCGCCATCAGTGTCGCCGAACTCGAAAAGCCCAATAGGACTGTACGAGCACACGACGCCATTTACCATCAAAGAGCCGCTGATTCGAGTGCTGCCATTGCCAGAACTTCATATGGTCGTACTTGCTACTGAACTCAGTGCGTTGATACTTGATATAACCACGGGCACAATCATGAAACAGATCCAAGTTGGAAATTTCAACCACAGCACTTTGAAAGCGTTCCATTCGCCGCCAACACACTGCCGGTTCTGCGGCAGCCCGTCGGTCGAAAATATCAGCATTGCGTACCAAGATTTCGAGAACCCTGGCTTGGTCATTTGCCATACGCTTGTTATTGAGAACCGAGCACGCAACTATATATGCCTCCGCGCCGAACGCGACGCCCGGGAAACGCGGTGCCTCGGGTTTGAAGCCGCTTCCGAGAACCAGCACTGGGTTACTAATGTCGAAGGGTGGGACACGACGGACATGAACATGTTTATGGGCGTGAGGCGCAAGGAAGTCGACCCGGATTCGTCTTCCGACGACGACCAGTGGACTTCTGCCGCTACAGGGATTGCCAATTTGCGGCCGATATCATCTAAAGTCAAATCGCGACGACACCGCAGTGTGAAGAAACCCCCGTTGAATATCACGTGGGAAGGATGGGCCATGTCTGCCAACGGGCAAGTGACGTACTACGACATTCCCGACGTGCAGAACGGGTCCAAGTTGTCGTCGTTTGCGAACCGGCTGTTGATCCAGAGCGTGGGGCCTGTGGTCAAGTACGGCAGGAAGTCGATTGCGGTTGCGTTTGGCAATGTCATCAAGATTCTGTATTTTGGCAACGAGGAGTCGTTTTTGAGTGATGCCGTTGAGGACGCGTTCAAGCCGCAGCTGTTCCAGGCACGTAATGGCAATGGCAAAACGTCTGTATCGCAGCAAGGCGGAGTGAAGCGATGGAGAAGAGCGCCGTGATGAGAGAAGGGCGTATTGTAACATTATTTATATTGTACACATTTGACGAATACATTTTATGATCCTTTTTAGATTTTTTGATAACAATTATACATAACAACCTTTTTTTTTTTGAATCTTTGATATCAATTATACATAACATATTTATAACAATACCATACTAATTCATTAGGAAAACACACAAAAACCTGGATGAAATAAAACCTTCTCCAAGGGCCGCGAGGTGTGCGGCTGGGTATAGGAGTAGGCTTCACTTTCCATTTGTATCAGCACAGCCTGTATCGATTGCGGCGGATCTCGAGTATCTCATCTCGAGGGTACACAATCTAATACAGACCGTTGCGCGATACAGTTGTCTATAAAGCAGGTATCCGAGCGGTTCACCAAGGCTCGATACTACCAGCAACTACTGTACGCTCCACAAGCCGTGGATTTTTATTAAATATTTCTCATGTTATTTGAAACCTTCTGAGAGTGAAAGTACCGGTAATGTAGTGCTCACAGTCACATGAATAAAAAACTCAACATGCAACTGAGAACCAGAGTCAAAGTCTCTCTCGCCCGGTCTCGGTCAAAAAAAATAAGTGTCTTATTTTCAGGGGGTGAGTGGGTGGGTATCCATATATCCATATCCCGCCAATCGAACCCATATTCCCCCGTGGAATATCCAAGTTGAAAAAGGCACTGTACGAAGGAGAATGGAAAAGGGGACATGTGTGTACCACTAATACTTTGTACAATCAAAGACCAACCTTGGCGGCCGGTGGTACAGTGTATAAAATGGAGTATTCGCGCCTCGCGCGGCGTCGTAGAGTCAAAATAAAGGGGATTCCCGAGCTATTGCATTAGATATCCTAAGTATTCTTCATTCCTCTTGACGGCCACTTTATGAAATGCATCTATCTAATCTACCAGTTGAAGTAGTCACCCAAGTGCTGAGCAACTTGGATGTCACAGACGTGGTCGCAGCGTCATGGACTGGGGTGTATCTCCGCGATGTGAGCTTGGCAAGCGATAGACAAGTGTTCAGCCAAACTCTCTGGGAAGAGTGTGACGAAATGCACAAACTTCTGCCTTGGTTTGGATATAGGGCAAATAGTGAAATTAGACGGTGCCGAATCAGGGAGGGAGTGAAAAAGAACCAGCTGCTTAGAGTGACGCATTTCAATAGAGCTACAGCAGCACCCAAAGGGTTTAAACCCTATTTCAGCATTTGGCAGTCGCCGCGACGGATGGAAAAGACTGGGCGAGTGCATGTGACAACAGAGGGCGAGGTATTTTACTTGCACGACGGCACGACTGTGGTGTGCACATATAGCCCAGATGGAACCTGTCTCGTTCGTATAGGAGACGAGGAAGTGAGTATCGGGCAAGTCCATCCATTGTCGTTTGAGCTCAGGGGCAAGCGGTGCATCATGGCGGAGTTCGACGGCCAGACACGGCGGTTCTACTCGTACCCTGCGTTTCGGCTGCTTGGCGAGGACGCAGAGTGTGCAGATACATGCTGTTTTATAGACGAGTATTTGGTGAAATTC
Organism: Blastobotrys petasosporus; assembly: GCA_030580095.1. NCBI lineage: Eukaryota > Fungi > Ascomycota > Dipodascomycetes > Dipodascales > Trichomonascaceae > Blastobotrys > Blastobotrys petasosporus. The sequence goes on from JAKTSG010000019.1 coordinate 234,021, forward strand.
CCTCGCGACAGAAACTGTGCACTTGAGATACGCCCTTTAGGAGGAGGAAATGACGAATGGACGGACGTGCTGAAGATTGACGTTTCTTCGTTCCACCAGATGCGACTGAACAATTTCGCCACTTCGGACCGCCATGTGCTGTTCACAATGACGAGACGAGACGCTTATGCTTACAGCTACTTGGTTGTGTGGGATGCAGTGGCCCGCACGGCCAAGGGTTTCTTGCACGCGGGTCCCCTGAATGCGAGTGCCAGTGTTCAGTGGCTGGTTAGCTGGGACGGGCAAGCTTACTTCGCTGGGTAATTGAAACACTGTAATGGATTTGATTGGCTGTTGGGGGAGAAGCGAGTACTTTTAATCACGATTTCACGATCACAATTATGCGCCGCGACCGTGACGAAACGAGCCATTCTAAATTGTGATTGGGGGAACAGTGAATTTCGTATATGTATACGCATGCATTCGTACACGATTCGGGCACTGAATATTAATATCTCATGTGCAGCAAAAGTGTAGCTTTTGTGCTACAACAGTAATGGGATCTGTAGATATCTCCTGACGTCATGAATTGTTATTGGGCAATAGCCGCCGCCACGACAGACGCGGCTGTGCTGTTGAATGGCAAGTGGATCGGCACATTAATTGGATTGGGTCTAGTGTCTGTGGTACTATTGGAGATAAGAACGGTATTTGGATCTAGAATATGGGTACAGTAGAAACGGCGTAGATAGTAAACGCTTAATACATTAGTTTACTTTTAAAGAACAAATGAAACTCATAGCTTGTACAGACTATATACTACTTCTCTCAATACATGAAGCTCATCTCCTGGGGTCTCACCTTTGCAGATGTACTTTTGAACTGAGAGAACCTCTTCCATTATAGTAAAACTCGCCGAAAGATGATGAAAGAAGAACTATTTTCCTACATTACACATTGAGAGAAACATTTCCTTAGAAAGAACTGGAAACGAGAAAAAAAATCCTTCCCTGAACACACGGCAAGTTCCCTTTCAAGCCTGAAGACCCAAGACCCACCCTGCAGAAATATTTGTTAGTGCATGAGCCATTTTTCTGACTCGTCAGAAACGGGCGAAAAAAAAATTTTGTGACTTGTCCTCAGCCGCGCGCAGATCTTTTTGAGCCGCACCGTTGTGAAGCTCCATAGGAGGAAAAATCCCTCAGTGAACGGCAGTGCCAAACAAGTGTGAAAATCGCGCACTGCTTAAATGGAGATTCCTGAGAGGGCGGATCTGCCTGCGTATAAGCTATAGAGAGACACTTTCTTCTAGCGTAAATTCCTTACTGTTTTGATTCAGCTCAGCCGGTGCAGCAGATCTTGTTTGCTTTTCATCATTGGCGCCGTTAATCTCTTAAGCCCTCAAGCCCTACACAATCTCTTTCCCTATGAGCACCCAGTCCTCTCGCACTGTGACCTCTCGCCCCGGTTAACGGTAAACGTTATACCAACCCCCCAAACAAATATATATATATAATCCCATGCCCCTAAATCCTCTCCTTTTCCTTTCTCTCATTCGCACTCTCAGCTTCTCTCTCTTCCTCCTCGACTTTTACTGATCGTCTCGGCGTCTGTCTTTCTTAGCTCTCAACGCTAGAATCTCCCCCCAATTCACTCAATCTCCCTTGTCATGGAAGACATTGAAGCCCAAAAGCGTATCCAGATCGAGGATACCTGGCGAGGTCGACGGCCGACTCGTGCTGACGAAGATCCTCAGCAGAGGGGCGGATCACGGTCCATTTCTCGTGGCCGAATCAGCATTTCGTCAAGCAGAACCGGTCGTCGTGTTGTGGAGCCTGAAAAGGTGTTGCCAGCACTCTATCGAACTGTTTCCATCGGTGTTGACGAAACCATTGCCAAGAGAAATGAAAAGGTTAAGGAAACAGTCAAGCTTTCCCAAGCTTCCGATACCTTTGCCGATTTGGAATGGCACACTTTGCCAGCTCAGAATGTCGTTCAACAGCTCAACACCTCCCTAAGCTCTGGTTTGACCCCTCAGCAAGTTCAAGAGCACCAGAAGATCTATGGTTTCAACGTCCACTCTGCTCCTCCAAATCGTATCTTGAAAAAGCTTTTCATGTATTGCTTTGGTGGGTTTGGTTCCTTGTTGCTTGCTGGTGGTGTCTTGTGTTGCGTTGCTTGGAAGCCACTCGGTAACCCTGAGCCCCAGGCAGCAAACTTGGCTCTTGGTGTCGTTTTGTTCTTGGTCTTTTTCATCCAAGCAGGCTTCAACGCCTGGCAGGATTGGTCCTCTTCTCGAGTCATGAATTCCATTTCCAGTATGGTTCCAGAAGACTCGTTGGTCATTCGAGACGGCCAAATGGTCTCCATCTCCACTCGTGAGCTTGTTCCTGGTGATATTGTTGTCATCAAGACCGGTGCCAAGGTCGCTGCCGATATTCGACTGCTCGAGACATCCACCGATCTCAAGTTTGACCGTGCCGTGTTGACTGGTGAAGCCAAGCCCATTGCCGGTGTTTCCAAAGAAGCAGAACTTGGTTCCAATTATCTTGAAGTTGACTGCATTGCCATGCAGGGCTCTTACTGTGTGTCTGGTACTGGTAAAGGTGTCGTGGTCTCCACTGGTGACCACACTGTGTTTGGTTCCATTGCAAAACTCTCTTCTGCTCCACGAAAAGGTTTGACTCCTATGCAATGGGAAATTATGCGATTCGTTATGATTGTCATCACTTTTGTGGTTGTTCTTATCGTTATGGTCGTCATTGTCTGGTACGTTCTGTTTTTTTTTTTCGAAATTTACTAACTAATATTCTAGGGCTGCTTGGCTTCGAAAAACTTATCCAGATTGGATCCCAGTGCGTGCATTGATTGTCGACTGTGTCTCTGTTGCTGTTGCGTTCATCCCAGAAGGTCTTCCTATTGCTTTGACTACTTGTTTGACCATTTCGGCCAATGTCATGCGAAAGAACAACATTCTTTGCAAGAGTTTGTCTGTCATTGAGACCCTTGGTTCTGTTTCCATTCTCTGCTCCGACAAGACTGGTACCTTGACCAAAAACAAGATGCACGTTACCAACTTCTCCATCGGCTCTCGAAGCTTTGTTGTTGGTGAGGACGAAGAAAAAGTTGGCAACAGCAACATGGAGCAGATCCAGCAAGTCGCAGGTCTTTGCAATGCTGCCGAGTTTGCTTCTCGACCACACACTGACGAGATCCACGGTGACGCTACCGACCAGGCTTTGATTCGATTCGCCGACCGAGTTTCCAATACCGACCGATTGCGAGAAGCCTGGTCTCAGATCTACGAACTGGCATTCAACTCCAAGAACAAGTTCATGGTGCGAATCATGGAGCAGAGCAACCAGTACACTTTGTTTATCAAGGGTGCCCCAGATATCTTGTTGCCACGATGCACACAGACTTTGGACGTTGATGGCAATGTCATCGACATGACTGAAAGCGAGCGACAGGCAGTGGTTGATTTGCAGCGAAAATGGTCTCTTGAAGGTCGAAGAGTTATTCTCCTTGCTCGAAAGCCGGTCAACAAGAACGAGTACGGCGACCCCACCACCAATGCCTTTGCTATGCAGGTCATTGACGAGATCCGAACTGGCTTGGTACTTGTCGGTATGACTGGTATTGCCGATCCTCCAAAGGACGACATTCCAGAAGTTGTTGATACATTGCGAGGTGCCGGTATTCGATTGGCGATGGTTACTGGTGATTTCGAGCTTACTGCCGTTGCCATTGCACGACAGTGTGGTATTGTGACTTTCCGACAAGAAGAAGTGCACAGCGCCAAGAACCTTGATCGAGACTTTGAGATTCGACCAAACAAGAGCCGAAAGCCGTTTACCGATTTCATTGAAGGTGCCATTGTTCTTTCCGGCCAGGAGCTCATTACTTTGAACGACAACCAGTGGGAGCACTTGGCTCAGTACCGAGAGATTGTGTTTGCTCGAACCACTCCTGAGCAAAAGTTGCGAATTGTCAAGGAATTCCAGGCTCGAAAGAACGTTGTTGGTATGACTGGTGACGGTGTCAATGATGCGCCATCGCTCAAGGCTGCTGATGTTGGTATCGCTATGGGTAATGGTTCGGATGTTGCTATTGAAGCCTCTGATTTGGTTCTTCTCGAATCCTTCTCTTCCATGGTCCAGGCCCTGAAGTACGGCCGATTGGTGTTTGACAACTTGAAGAAGACCATCATCTACTTGCTTCCTGCTGGTACATACTCTGAGCTCTGGCCAGTGCTTCTCAACGTCATGGCCGGTCTCCCACAGGCTCTGTCTTCCTTCTTGATGATTG
>JAKTSG010000020.1:0-231402 GCA_030580095.1 Blastobotrys petasosporus
CACGCTATTCCTTTTCAAAGGAAACACAGATCAAAAACTGCTTAATTTGTACTTTAAATGCGTTTTATTAAATGTTATTCTTTTTGACGGATATTTTTATTCTTTGGTGATTTATTTCTATTATTTCTATTCAAGTAAAGATTTGTGGCTGTGATGTCTCCTCTCTTTGTATGTGTTCACTCTCTAGTTCATTGTACGTACCATCTCCCATAGTACGTCACTTTTTTCTTGGTATTTAGGGGGCGCGTTCATATTTAAAGGGATTTTTGAGGATGTTGGATCTGATTGGTGGAGATGTTGAAGAAGATGATGAGATGGTAGAGATGATGGAGTATATAATACTATAAGTATAAGAATACTCTAATACCAACAACTTCAAAGATCCCGAGAAACCAAAGAACCCATACACAAGCAGCATAAAATGTGTCAGATTCCACAAGGTCTCAGCCAAGAGAAATCCGAATCCGAATGACCATTTGGGTTGCTCTGTGATGAGAAGACAAGGCTTTTGGGATGAGGGTGATGCTCTATGATACACCGAGGAGTATATAATGCTACTGGAAAATAGAATAAAGTACCTGGAAACAGACTTTTTCGGGAACTCGTAGTCTGAAAAAAAAAACGTCAGAATGTTTCTGACCGGGTTTTAAAAACGATGAGAAACTCTATGACGATTCGGTATAGATACTACTGTACTAGTAACTTCCCCCGTCAACCAATCCGGATATCAATATCCAGTACCATGCACGACATACATAATACTGCAAAAAAACAATTCTTGTGTCTGTGACCACTTGCACTTCCACAGTTATCTAGCCAGTGTCAAATTCCAACTCTATTTGTGTAGAAACTCGCTAGAATTCTCTTGGATCATGTGGTTTTAAAATATTCATGACACGTAGCAAGTACAGTATTAGTACGTAACTGATAGTACGTACACATAACAAAACTGAGGAGGAAGAATATATGTAGAAATGAATAGTTTCAATTCAATAATAATAGCAACGTTCTTCAAACATTCTTAGAATACACATTTATTCTTCCAAAAAGTCCATACAAAAGCATAAAACTAAAATTCTCTTCAAAAGGTTTTTTGTCATTACAAGAAGAAAAAAACAAAATAGTCGTACGTACAATAAGAATTTCCCTAAGAGACCCATGCGCGCGCAGGAACATCCCAGAAGAGAGTCGTACGTACCACTTCTTACCTACTCACACATACACAGCCATCATTTCTCTCTCTCTCTCTTCTCTCTAGAGAGTTATCTGATGACGCTTTCCACTTCAATCCACTATTTTACCGCTTGAAGATATCCGGATCTTAGATCCCACAGATCCCTAGGGCCCCTTAACCCTCGCGCACATTTTTAAGCTCACCCTCTCACACGCACACGCACACACAAAAAGCCTATATATTAATGCTCCTTCCTCATTATTCCTACGCTTACACTCGGCCCCTTTTTTTCTCTCTCTCTTCTCTTAACCATTCCATTCGACACCTGAGAGAGAGTCAAACGATACCTCTTTTTCCAACACTCATTTATTAGTTTTGTACATACAACAACTCTCTCTCTCTCTCGAAACCCGCATCTTAAAGAGAGATCTCTTCGAACTACACAACTGCATTTATATTCCAAATCATGAGCCGCAATCTCCACGACTCGCATATCCACGAAAAGGATTTCGATCCCGAAGCCCAAGCTTCCTCTTCATCATCATCATCATCGCATCATCATCATCACCACCACTACTCGCATCAACCTAGAGCACTCGGCTCCAAGCTCCTGCGCGTGGCCACGGCCATCCCGACTTCCCTGGCAAAATGCCTGCTCCAGCCGTTTGGCGTGCTCGGAAGAAACGCCCTCATGAAGCTGCTGGCTCTTTTTGCATCCATCTACCTTATGGTGGTGGCAGTCTTGTACCTGTTTGGCGGCGGCGACCTGATCCCCATTGCTAGATACTCGTCATCGTCATCATCTCCGGCACAAGCTCCGGTAAATACACCCTCAACAGGCATTGAGCGAATGCATCCAGATATCCCCAGTCGACCAGACTCAAAAACAGACCAAAGCGGCTTGGGCTCACCGTTTGACCCTTATAAGGCATACGACGCCATGTACAATAATCCCGCAACCGAGCAGCCCTTTTCGTGGTATGACTGGGTCGATCTTCGAGAAGTGCGGCAGCTGTGGGACGCGTCGCATGGTAATGGCGGAACTCTCGACAATATCATGTGGAAGGGTAAGGATCCGTTTGAAAATGTCGAGTTTCCACCCAAAAAAGCGCGAACTGATGTCGAGCAAGCTCGAAATGGTCGTCATTTCTTGGACCAGTTTATGCTTCCACCTAAAAAGGTGGTCTTTTTGGGCAGGGAAAATAACAGAATTGTGAATGTTATTTCTGACAAGGTTAGTACTACTAGTGCGGTTGAAAAGTCCCAGCCCACCGACAAGCCTCAGGAGAAGCCTACGGAAGAGAAGCCTGAGGAGAAGCCTAAGGACGAAAAGCCTACGGAAGAGAAGCCTAAGGAAGAGAAGCCTGAAGACAAGCCTGCACCACTTTCTGACGAGCGAAAGCAAGAAAATGAAGCATTGGAAAAGGACAAGCAGGCCGAGGCAAAGAAGCTCGAGGAGCAGGACAACAAGGACAAGGAACCGAAAGAAGCAGAATCCAAGAGCGAAGCCGACAAAAAGGCTGAGGCTGAAAAGCTGGCCCAAGAAGACAAGCAGAAGCGGGATTACTACCAATCTGCCGATACTCTCTTCCCCGAACTCGTACTACCCAAACTCGAAGACAAGATTACAGTCGACCTTCCCTGGGAATCGTTCCTTTTCAACGCCACCGAAACTGCAATTCGAATCCGAGCCGAGCATGCCAACGACAAGGAGTACATTGACCATGCCGACATGCTCGACTGGGCAGTAGAACGGGTTGAAAAATCGGGCAAGCATTTCCACGAAGTGCCGCTCAAAAACGCTGGCGCGGCCGGTCTCCACTACGACTGGCGGTTTTTCAACAAGGTTCGCCACGGCAAGGACCACGAGGCGTTTATGCATCACTTGATTCGAGCGTGGTCCATGTTTGCCGAGCAGGAGAACATTTTGTCGCTCATTGCGCACGGCTCGCTCATGGGCTGGTACTGGGACGGCATGGCCATGCCGTGGGACGCTGACAATGACGTGCAAATGCCGATTCAAGAGCTGGACCGGTTTGCGCGCAAATTCAACCAGACGTTGGTTGTTGAAGACCCGCTCGAGGGCAATGGCAGGTACTTTATCGATATCAGCCCGTGGTACGTTGAGCGGGTGCGAGGCAATGGCAATAACGTTATTGACGCGCGATTTATCGATATTCGATCTGGAATCTACCTTGATATCACCGGTCTCGCTGCTACCGGCAAGGGGTTTGACGAGAAGAAGGCCAATTGCAAGAACTGGCACACTTACCGACTCGACCAGCTCAACCCTGCGCGGCGAACCATGTACGAGGGCGTACAAGTGTTTGTTCCCAACGCATACGACACGGTGCTCAAGCAAGAGTACAAAAACTACCAAAAGAATGAGTTTGAGGACCACATGTTCTCGCGCGTGCTGCGCATGTGGGTGCCCAAGGGCGACTGCTCAAAGTTCAAGAACCAAAACAAGGCCGTTGTGAATAAGGAACTGACGTTTTATGGCGCCTGCAACAAGAAGGAGATTTGGGCCGAGTATAACCTAACCAAGCAGGTGACGCTTGAGCACGAGCGCGAGCTTGACCTGTACTCCAACCTTGAGCAACTGCAGGTGCCGGGCGACAATGAGCATGGCGACGTGGACCCGAAAAAGAAGCAGCAGCTCAATGCCAATTTTGCAAAAGTGATGGATGGATACTATCCGCCTCTGAGATATGACCCTATATAATTTACATAATGACCCTGTATATTTTCTATCTATTAACCATTTTTCTAAGAACATCAAACTCTAAGCCGCACTGCCCCGGTGGTCGGAGCCGCAGCAGGGGGGCGCGGCGCAGAAGATAAAACCTAGATAGTGCGTGCGCGCGCGTCGAACGGCGGCGGTGGGAAGAAAAAAAACTACCTTTGTGGTTATTCCATTCTTTGAAGACCATTAATTACTTGATATTTCAAACACATGCCACGACTGTTATGATCATGTTGGAACCCACTGTCCAAGTACAAGTCCCGACATGCTACGATACGGCGTGCCATGATCCGTGCCAGGACGACAACTGCGACCTGCCGGGCGCGGTGGCCGAACCGTGCGACGAGTGTGTGGTCGACTGCCAGAAGTGCGACGAGGCCGAACGTGACCACCGGATGAAGAAGCGGAAGCGGTGTTCTTCGCCGTCTTCCTTGTCGCCACTATTAGACTACAGCCAGAGCACAAGTTTCCGGACGATGCGGTTCGAGGACGCATTCCAGCCGCGGGTGAGCAACTCGCGCGACGAGTACAGAAAGCGGCAGAGGGAGTTTGAAGAGTCGTCGTCGTTGGCACTGTACTGCCACTGGGACGACCACGAGGACGATAATGTCAAGTTCCAGAACCAGATGGACCTGGATGCGCATCTGCGCAAGCAGCACATGCCCATGCCCGAGGAGATCCGCAATGACCTGTCGTGTCACTGGGACTCGTGCTTTGAAAGTGCGTCGGAGGTGGACGAGCTCATGAAGCATATCCAGACCCAGCATTTACCGCATTCGACACAACCGCATGACGATAACTGTGGTCATAAGCATAAGGTTCTTACGCCACAGGAGATTTTGTCGTGTCGATGGGACGATTGCGATTTCTATGCGAATGATTTACAGTCGCTCGATTCGCACATGCTTAAGCATACTTCCGACCACCACCACCACCACAAGATTGAACATGTCAATCCGTACATGTGCGAGATGAACACTTGCAGCTTTGCATCGTTTGACATCAACGCCATGATCCAGCATAACCGCCAAGAACACCTCGACCAACCAGCATTGCCGTTCACTACAGCATCCCCGACTTTTCTATCATCTTCAAACTCAACAAGCGAAGAATCGCATCACCTCACTCCCGTCGCATCGCCCGAACCGTTGCAATCTCCTCATGTGTGCCAATGGATCAAGGAAGACGGCACCCGCTGTAACAAGCACCACAGCTCACCGGCGACTCTATCTGAACATGTCATTGCCGACCACATTGGATCGCGCAAGCCGCAGTACACTTGTCGATGGCAAGGCTGTGAGCGCAAACACCGGCCGTTTTCACAACGGCAAAAGATTATCCGTCACTTTCAAACGCATTCAAAGAACAAGCCGTTTGTGTGCTCTGTATGCAAGGCGAGCTTTGGCGAGGAGTTTGTGCTCAAGCAGCACGAACGCATCCACAGCGGAGAAAAGCCGTTTAGTTGCCGGTTCTGCAATAAGAAGTTTGCAGCCAGTACCGCCTTGTCGGTGCATTTGCGCACACATACGGGTGAAAAGCCACTGGTGTGTAAATTCGAAGGGTGCGGTAAACGGTTTAGCGAGAGTTCGAACCTGACCAAACACATGAAGACGCATGTGAGTGTTGATGGTGGCAATTGGACCTGTGACCGGCATGGCTGCGGCACTCGGTTTACCAGTAAGAAGCAAATGGACGACCATATTGCGAGACTTCATTAAAAGAACATTGATTAAAAGAACTAAAACATTTCATTAACTAGATGCATATGGAGAAGGAAAAAAAAGGTAGAATAAATCACTGTCGATAGAGAATAATCTCGCTCTGCTTAAAGTACCGCCTAGCGTCCTCATCAATCAGTACCAGGCTCAAAAACGTTCGTGTGCTGAACTTCTTATTCACATCCCGAAACGTAGGCGTCAGGTCAAATCCGCCAAGGAATAACCTTATAGGAATAGTCTCCCCTCTTACAGGCGCGCCGTCCATAATCTCAAACCTCACCAGAGTATCACTCTCATTATACTGGTTCGGCGGCGACCCGACCGTCTCTCTGCGGATAATACTCAGCTCCATATGCTTAATCTTCAACCGCACCAACAAGAAGTAAATCCTGCCCACGATGACATCCTTCAGATGGTACCGCGACTTGCTGTACTCAAACTCGATATGCAAACAGTCCTCAATGCCCACGTCCATCTTTATCGACGAAATGCCCTCGGGCGGCACCTTGTAGTTGTACACCCACACGTCCTTGTCCCGCACAACGTCCGCCATGCGCCGGAACACCGTCACTCGCACGTAGTACCGCAGCTTGACGTTGACCCCGAGGTAGCTCTCAAACTGCTTCTCCACGTTCTTGAACTCAAAGTCAAACGTCTCCGGGTGCCGCAGCTCCGCCGGCGCCGCCAGCTCTTGGGCCAGCGACAGAAAGTCGTCGTGCGTGCCGCGGTCGTTGTTCATCTCAATTGAGCCCACAAACTGCACTTTGATTCCCGTGTGCTCCAGCTTCTTGCCGTCTCGTGGCCGGATCGTCACAGAGCCCTTGACGCTCTCGCCGTCCAGGTACAGCGGTACGGATTCGCGGCGGCCCTTGTCCGTCTTGACGTCCACATGCGTGCGTGTGTCCTCGCCGTCCAGCCGGATCTCAATGTCTAGTGGCGCCTTGAAGAACAGTGCCATTTCGTTCAACTTCTAAGTGTGGCGTTGCGTCGGCCATGTTGTCTGTAGGCTTGGGAGTGCTGGAGATTACGCGCACCACGCGTAAATGCCAGCCCACCTCCCACACCACCCCGCAAATCCAGAATCGTGGGGTCAAGACCGGAATTACGAAGGTACCCACCGACAGCCGAGCGCTGTTCTCCACTTTGGTATAAATACACGAATATTCCGTAATTTTTCACACACCATTCCTTCATCCCTCGAATTATAACAAAATGTTCAGACCACGGCTGCTGAGTTCGAGGTTTCTCGCAGCTCCACGGCACCCTAGGGCGGCGTTCCATGCCGGTGCGAGACTGTTGGCGTACAAACCGTACCTGCTTGCAGATATCGGCGAAGGTACGGAGGAGTGAAAAATATCAAAGAGACTAACCTCTTAGGAATCAAAGAATGCGAGGTGATTCAGTGGTTCGTCGAGCCAGGCGCCAAGATTGAAGAGTTTGACCCGATATGCGAGGTGCAGAGCGATAAGGCGAGTGTCGAGATCACGTCGCGGTACAGTGGAGTGATCAAGAAGCTGCACTACCAGCCGGGCCAGATGGCGCTCGTCGGCAAGCCGCTAGTCGACATTGACATGGCAGATGATGTGGTGGAGAAGGATGTCAAAGAAGTGGAAATTGAGAAGGAGGAGGTTAAAGCAGCAGAGCCGGTGGTTTCCAAGATCGCTACAGAGGAAGGTCGTCCCGTAAAGAACGGTTTACACGCATTAGCTACACCGGCAGTCAGACGGATATGTCGGGAGCTGAATGTCGAGATTACCCAAGTGACTGGAACGGGAAAAGACGGGCGAGTGTTGAAAGAGGATGTTCAAAAGTTCTCGCAGCAGTCAACGGCACCAACGCCAAAGGTTGAATCAGCTCCAACCTCAATCTCAACCCCAACCAATGAAACCATTACACCGCTATCTCCACTGCAAAAAATCATGTTCCAGACCATGACCAACTCACTATCCATTCCGCATTTCCTATACACCGACGAGGTACACATGGACCGGCTGGTCGCGATGCGGCTCCGGATCAACCAGGACCTGCTCGCACGAGGCGACCAAAAAGTCACATTCATGCCGTTCTTCATCAAAGCCCTCTCACTAGCATTGACCAAGTTTCCGATCCTCAACTCCCGAGTCTCTTTCCAAGACGGCAAGCCCGTACTGGTGACTCGTCCGCACCACAATATCGGCATTGCCATGGACACCCCCGCGGGACTGATTGTGCCCAACATCAAAAACGTGGAATCCAAAACGCTGATGGAGATTTCAGACGAGCTCAAACGGCTCCAGGCGCTGGGTAAAGAGGGCAAGCTCACTAATGGTGATCTGCGCGGAGGTACCATTACCATCTCCAACATTGGTACCGTCGGCGGCACGTACGTGGCTCCGGTGATTGTCGATAGCGAGGTGGCGATTGTCGGCCTGGGCAAGGCGAATACGGTGCCGCGGTATAACGACAAGATGGAGATTTGTCCTACCATGATTATGAACTCGAGCTGGAGCGGCGACCACCGGGTGGTGGACGGGATGACCATGGCCCGGATGGTGGACCAGTGGAAGAGTTATGTGGAGCACCCAGAGAGAATGTTAATGTATACAAAGTAGTTCGGAGCGCAGCCACTTTTATATTTGTATATCTATCCTAATAAATTCCAAAAGTCTTGTCTATCCTAATAAATTTCACTTGATCTGAGACATCACCACCTTTTCACAACATGAGCTACGACAATGAGCATTTCCGTAGACTGGCACGCCAAGCGGCGCGCAAGCTCCTCTCCCACCCATCGCCACGCCCCATCTTCACCGAAACGACCAACCTGCTCGACATCGGGTGCGGGCCCGGTCTCCTGTCACAGGCACTCGCACCACACGTTGGCACGGTGCTCGGGGTCGACACCGCACAGCCGGCCGTCGACGCATTCAATTTGTCTGTACAAAACCAGGGCATTCCCAGTGACGAGATGCGCGCGGTCTGTCTAGACCTCTCTGAACACGAACTGGAGGGGATGTTCGACGTGGCGGTGTGTTCAATGACGTTCCATCATATAGCGGACATCCACCACTTCACGCGCCGCGTGGCGCGGGTGTTGGCGCCTGGAGGGTGGCTGTTTGTGGTGGACCACGAAGAACAGTGTGGCCATCATGGGCGCGTGCATAGTCCGGGTGAGGTGGTAACGGCGTTTGAAGGGGCAGGGTTTGAGGGTGTGGCGGTGGATAAAGGTGTTTTTACCGTAAGGATGTGGGTGAAGGAGGAGTCGGTAACGGGTGATACGAGTGGGTTGGAATGGAGAGACAAGGGCGGGGTGAGGGAGTATGGAGTGAAGCGAGACTTGATGATTGTCAGTGGAAGAATGAGTTGATTATTTGTTCATGAATCTATTGTATTAATAAATAAATATGCTAATATTGTACATTTATTCCTGCTCGCTCTCGTCAGGCACGGTCTCAATGGTCACTTTTCGCGTAGTTGGAGATGCTTTAGGAGTCGCTGACTCGGGCTCAGATTCACTGTCGGTAGCAGTTTCAGCAGACTTTGCGAGCAGTTGTGTCCTGTGGGCATCGAGTACTCGCACCAGATCTTCGACCTTGTCGGCCACAGACACCGATTGAGTAGTCAGTTTCCTCTTCAACTTGCGTGCCTCATTCGAAGAAGTATGCGGGAGCTTGTCCAGCTGGGTGTACAACGTCTCCAACTGAAGTTGCGCCTTTTGAAGCACCTTGATTCGCGAGGTGAGCGATGCAGCGGTCATTGAGTCGTCTTCTTCACTGGAACTCGAAGAAGACTCCGCGTTGAAGATGCGTGTATATGTCTCAACAGCCGAATTGACGTCCTTTTCAATCGCTGCCAACGCGGCAGACACCTCCGCGTCGGTCTTTTCATTGCTCGACTCGTCGGATTCGCTGGCAGTTTCGGAAGGAGATGGAGATCGCTTATGAGACTTCTTGTGGACCTTGGCGTCCGAGTCGGCTGGCACTTGTGCGCGTCTGATTCGCACCGGCACAGGAGAGCCGCCGAGTCGCTGCTTCAAGTCGAGGAACGGCGCCTCAACGGGGGCCGAAGTGGCTGGCACGTCGTGCTTGTAAATGTCCCAGTCGCTGTCGTCGTCGGCGGGAACAGAGACTTCAGGGTCCTCAGCCTTCTCCGGGGTTCGCTCCTCCTCTTCGTAGTCCATTGGAACTAGACCGAGCATGCCCAAAAACTGGTTCAATGCGGCCTGAGATGCGGCCTGCTCCTCTTCGTACTGCTTGGCCCAGTACGCCCGCTTCTGCTCCTCCTCCTTAGCTCGCTGCTCCAACATCTTCTCTTGTCGGTACAACGCCTGTCGTCGCTCCTGCTCTTGAAGTCGTCGCTGCTGTTCAGCCTTGATCAAAGCTTGTCGCTTCTGCTCGGCCGCAATAGCAGCCTGTCGGCGCTGCTCAATAATCTTTGCTCGACGCTGGTGCTCGGCCTGGATCGCAGCCTGTCGTCGCTCCTCATAAGCTCGAGCAACTGCTTCCTGTCGCTCACGCTCAAGCTCCCGAGCCCAGTACTCCTGCAGAGCCTGTCTCTTTCGCTCTTCAATCAACTGTTGTCGTCGCTCTTCAATCAACTGTTGTCGTCGCAGCTCCTGTTGCTGGGCAGCACGGACTCGTCGGTTGTACTCGTCCTGGACCAGATCGTCCAAGAATGAGCCGCCCCGTCGTGGGGCTGGCGATGGCGCATTGAAGGCAGACACAAAGTCGCCATTGTAGTAGTTGACGGGAATGAACTGCATTGTTTGGTGGTGATGGATGAAAAGTAGAGAAAGTAAAACTTTGATGATGAAATAAAAATTCCCGGGAAAGTCAGGGACTTTATATACTCAGCGATTTCAAAGCATTATTTGTTATTTGTAACGGTGGCGGTGCGGCTCTGGAACGGCGTAGAGTTTGTGAGAACTTTCTAGACGTGCGGCGCGCCGGTGTCTCAGCCGTGCGGAGCTGCTCCCCGCGCGCATGGAAGAATGTTCGAGAAGAAGCGAAGAACGTGCTGGAAAGTTGGAGAATATTCTGATTTCAAATTTTGTGTATTCTAATGGTCATATTGAATATTGGATTCTGAGACCATGCATTTCTGGTGTCACTGTTCCCTGGTGCCCGTAGTGCACTGGACGGACGCACACACACACACACATGTCAAGTATCTGTTTACCGCAGTTCTTTGCTTGCCATCACTACCAGTTACTGAATCGTTCTTTGATGACACTGTCCCATTTCTCACTCAATTGTACGCATTTTTCGGAATGTCATTGTACCTAGTGCGCTGAGCACCGCCGCGAACGATTTGTGTCGCGAAGAGTGTCGCGCGGCGCGTTCTTCAACCACTACGCATCACGATCCAACAGATGGAAGAGCTGCGACAATTCCGGTACGAGCTGCTATCGGCATCGCGCAAACTCACCGGCCGGTGCCTGTACCAAGCATCCAAATGGTGTGCAGAAGCAGCGTGCGGCCTAGCGCTCGACGACAATGAGCGCGACTCGATAGACAAGTCCGAGCCGCCCACGCGGCTCCGGCGACATATGCTCAACGACGAAATGTCCGATAAAGAGATATTGGCAAAGTCGTTTTTCGACTGCAAGGAGTATGATAGGTGTGTGCATCTACTCGCGAAAGAGGAGCGGCCGTTCAGCCGGTTTTTAAGGCTGTACGCAATGTACATTGTATGATTTTGAGTGATCAAAAAAAGACTAATTTCATAGAGCGGAGAAAAGAAGAGAGAGGAAGAGGTTGGCGGGATCATGACACCGAAAGACAGCGTTGCGCCGAATTTGCAGATTGTACATATTGTGCGGGAGCTCGATTCAATAGAGAGGACGTGCGAGGCGGATCCGTTCTTGCTCTATCTATACGGCGTCGCGCTGGCAAAACAGAAAAACACCAAGGAGGCGATCAACAAGCTGGTGAATTCGGTGACGCTGTTTCCTTATAATTGGAGTGCGTGGGAAGAGCTGCTGGATTGTTTGACGTCGGTGGACAAGCTTGACATGTTAGTCAACAGACTGCCCGACCACATCATGTCGAAAATCTTCATCGCACATGCACGACAGGAATTTTATCAATCAGACAAGCAAGTCTCGGACTCGATTGATAATTTGCTGGAGATTATGCCCAAATTTTCATTCATGCTGGTCCAAAAGGCCATGGTTTTTAATCACTCGCTCAACTACCCGGAAGCAGAAGAGATATTCGACCAAGTCGTGGCGAATGATCCGCACCGGCTGGATGATTTTGACTCGTTTTCCAATATTCTATATGTTATGGAACGCCGGCCAAAGCTTGCATTCCTGGCACAGCTCGCCAACGGCACTGATATTTTCCGATCAGAGACGTGTTGTACTATTGCCAATTACTACAGTCTCAAGTCCGAGCATGAAAAGGCCATTCTTTACTACCAGCGTGCATTGATACTGAACCGGAATTGCCTGAGTGCGTGGACTCTAATGGGCCATGAATACGTCGAGCTGAAGAATACCCATGCTGCGATTGAGTCGTATCGGCGCGCGGTGGACGCCAATAAGCGCGATTATCGTGCGTGGTACGGTTTAGGACAGGCATACGAAGTACTGGAGATGCATTATTACTCCTTGTACTACTACCAACGAGCCACTGCGCTCAAGCCGTACGATCCGCGAATGTGGCAAGCTCTCGGGCACAGTTTCGACATGCTGGACCGTATTGATGAGGCCATAAAGGCGTACAAGCGTGCGCTGCGAGTGTCGAATATGGATCCTCTTGTTTTATTGAAGATTGCACAGCTGCTGGAGAAGCAGCAGGATACGGAGAATGCGGCCTCGTTTATGAAACTGTGTCTTGCAGAGGAAGTGACCGAGGGCGTGACTGATCAAACTTGCAAGGCGAGACTGTGGCTGGCAAAGTACGAGCTGGCGAGGAATAACTGGAGTCTTGCACACGACTATGCCGAGGGCGTGACCCGTGGCACGACGAATGATCTGGATGAGGCGCGGAGTATTGCACGCGAAGCCAAGGACCTCCAAACGGGGGTTGGTATCGCATAATTGTAGCATATATATATAGTCTCTAAAAAAAATTGAAAATTGGGGGTTTTGTTATCCGAGTCCTCGACCCGTCCATATCCATACCCATTTCTTGCCCACCACCACACTATGATCACCACCAAGCTCCGCGTTGCGGTTCTGCAACTCAACCCGCGCATCGGCTCTTTGAGCGCCAACATTGACCGTGCCAATGAACTTCTCCATAGCTTCAACAAGCCGCTGGACCTGCTTGTGCTCCCGGAGTTTGCATTCACCGGCTACAACTTCAAATCGCCCGCCGAGCTCGAACCGTACCTCGAGCCCACGCTCCGCGGCGTGTCGACACAATGGGCACAGCGCACCTCGCAACGGCTCAAATGCCATACCATCGTCGGGTACCCTGAGCGGGACGCCTCTTCCAATCAAACATACAACGCTGCGGCGATGACTGGCCCCGGGGGCGAGGTGCTGCACAATTTCCGCAAATCGTTCCTGTACATGATCGACGACACGTTCGGGGTGAGTGAGGGAGGCGGGTTCCAGTGCGTCTCTGTGCCGAGCTTGAACAATCTGAAAATCCAGGTCGGGATATGCATGGACATAAACCCGTACAAGTTCACTGCGCCGCACGATGCGTTTGAGTTTGCGAGTCACGCCAAGCAGCACGGGGCGAAGTTGGTGGTAACGCCCATGAACTGGACACACTCGTTGTCGCCTTCATTGGTTCCTAAAGAGATGAAGCAGCAATTGACTACAGTGTTGAAGGAGAAGCTTGTTGGGGTGAAGACGCCCGATGAGCGGAGTATCGAGTACTGGGTGCAACGCATGGCGCCGCTGATTGACAAGGATGATTCACACAGAGTATGTTTTGTAGCGGCAGATAGGTGTGGATGGGAAGACGACGTGTTGTATGCGGGCTCGTCGTCGGTGCTTACGTTTAACGGTGAGGAAAAAGTCGAGCTGCATGGGTGTCTATCCCAGGCTCAGGAAGGGTTGCTCTATATTGACGATATCGAAGTTTGAGTATATTAGGAGGTCTAGATAAATAATAAAAAGAATAGGTTTCACTGAGAAGGGTCTGTAATGCCGTGCCGCTCACAGGCCTTTTTCCACACATTGCACTCTCGCCACGCTTGATTGAGTTCAAGCTTGAGGCTCTTGTTCGTGGCAGACAGCTCCGAAATGGCCTGCTCGCTTAGTAACTTCTCCAAAGTGTACTTTTCCAGGTTCTGCGTCTCGGCCGTCTTCAGCTTGATGATATACTCGTGTGCTTTTTTCAAGATCTGGCCCTTCTGCTTGTCGCACTCGGGCACCACCTCCGCAAGCAAGTTGATCCCTTTATTGATATTCTCCCTGCGGCGCCGCTCCACTTCCTTGTGGTTGTCGCGTCGCAGCTTGTGCCACTCGTCCGACCCGACTTGGGGCTTGTCCCCGAGTGCACTAGACTCGGACAATTCGTGGTGGTCGTGGTGGTCATGGTGGTCAATCTGGGTCGAATTCTCGGATTTCGACCGCGGCGGAGAGACTGGCCGCTGGTTGTTGGTAGTCTGGAACGCAGACTCCATCCGCGGGTCTCCAGATCGTGACGACAGTTGGCTCTGCTCGACAATCTTCTGCACGTGGCGCTGGACAGCCTCGCTCACCAGCGCCGACGACTGGATCGAGCTGTCCTTGGCGTCGTAGAACTTGGACGACGAGCTGGAAGAGTCAAGTAACGGATCAGTGTTGTTTCCGTGAGATGTCAGCGCCTCTGCGAGTTGGTGCTCGCTTCTCAGTCGCTTGCCCTTGGGATTGTTATCTTCATGGTCGTCGTTACGGTCGTGCTTGTGCTTATTCGACGCGGCGGCGGCATTGGCATTGGCGACGGCCGTGGCGGCCGTCGCGTCCCTGGACTGGGAATTCACCTGCATTTTGTGAAAGTACTTAGTCTGTAGTTAGCATTTCGCGTGTCTTATCATAATTGCGATGGATGAGTATGGACATTTATGGAGAAATTCACGTGACAGTGGATGACTGTCCATAGTCATGTGCATTATCAATCTCGTGTTTTTTCCTCTGTGCTCGTCTCTCATCCGCCACAACTACTGTACTTTCAATAAGACGTACTTTGTTAGTAGTAGTATAAATAAGAATTCAAAAAGTTCAAAAGCGGTTGGAGGGTTTCTAAGAATGGTGGAGCATATGAAGGCAAGTAATCTGTGGGTCACGAGGTTTGGTGCTCAGGTGATTTTGGGCCTTTGGGGCTGGGCTGGGTTGGGAGTTGTGAGCAGTGCGCGGCTGTGCTTTTTTGGGAACCAAACAAGTGTTATCTTATATGGGGAATCTAGATTACAGGAATATGGAGGCAGTTGGATTTGTAGAGTTTATCTATTGTCAGTATCAATAGACGAACACTATAGAGTTCCATCCTTGATAGTTTGGTAAAAAATGAGCGAGTTTTGGTGTACTCGTACTGAAAGTCTCTGTGTGTCCATCCTTTCTTCTACTTGTGCTGTACTATCACAATGTGTAGCGAATACTTCTTGTATTGACACGCTTTTCCATGTAGATGAGAGTTTCTCCTTCTTTGGATTTGTGGGGTTTTAAATTTTTGGCACAACCTGAGCCGCACGCGGCGCGATGTTGACTCCAGATGTAATTGAACTGCTCTAGATACCTTGCCTACCTAGCTTCAAGCATCACTCGACCTCGAAAATCAATAGATGAAACGCACTTTGTTCCAGACTATATCTTATAAAAGTCCACCGACATTTAGTCGTTGAGCTGCACCCATATCGTTCGACTTCGGGCTTGTCCATTGTAACATACTTGAACCCAGGGCTTTATTAACTCGGCCACCGTGTTCTTTCGAAATCACGGCTTGGTATTCAAGTCGCTAGGAGGTTCCCGCAATTTGACGGTGTCGCCTACTTTTCTTCCCACAATAATGAAGAAAGTAAACTAGTACGACTTTTCCACTGCTCGCTGGTCGACATAAATGTCTCTGATCCGTGCGCCCGCCAACTTAAAACGGTCGGTTAACGACCTTTGCTTTGGAGTATCTCTATTATGCCCATGCGAAACAGAGTTGAGAAGCGATCAAATTCACAGATTGAGCGCATTTCGGGATGCAAAATTTTGATCTTTGAGACTACAGACTCAAATGGTCAATAGCCCTCTCCCGCTCCAATTTGCTCATTCTCGGCTAAATCATTTTCTTCAGTGTTTGAAACTACATGGGCTTGGCTAAGATACCACTATGATCTGAAATACTTGGCGAAATCCACGGCATTCGTAGAGAGTACAAGTTCTAATATTTGAATCTCTTGGCAGCCAAGCAATCAGATATCTGATCAAATCTATAGAACCGTTTCCCCTCTAAATTTGAAAAAGTTCCGCACTGATCTTCAATCGATCTTGGCGTCGAGAGAGGCAGAGTCGCTGGAGTGCAGCACTGTACACTCAGTAACTAAGAAACCCCTCTTGAGGATGCATGAGATCTGCGAATTTCAAAAATCTCTGTGAAAATGTTCGGTTCACCGCTGTAGTGTCCAAATTATGATGTAGCACCTTCGTCGTTGCCAAGATCTAGTGGGAAGACTGCACGGTGCGAGATACATGTATCTCCACTCCACATCTGCAGATCCAACCACCAACGGTTGGCTCACAACCAGCAAAGCTCGGAGGAACATCCAAGCCAGACTCTTCGAATAACGGTTACCCATCGCTCTGTGAGCTCTACTAGTCCCCTGCTCCTACCGCCGCTCACGTTGCGGCTAGTTTCCATCTCATCCCACCCTCAACCTCCAAATCCAATGACTAATTCAGAGAATTCACTTATTCAGAGTATTCAGTTCCGTCTACACAGCGGAAAACTTCCTATTCAAGTGCCAAGCCGCATTTTTTGCGCGCTGCCGACGAACTGAGACTTACAAAAAAGAATTTTATTCCCGAACCCGAAGTCTTGTCTCAGGCGTTTTCTGGCGGGCGGGTCCCTTTTTTCCACAAAAGTGGCAGAATCCGGTCTGCCGAGAAGAAGAGATTAGAGGAAATGGTCTTCCGAGTGAGAAACTAGGAGAGTGATTAAGGTGTAGAGTTTGGAATTTAGGAATACGGGTTGGTCATTAGTGCGTCTGGGGGATTATCTCTCAGATTATATGATGTACAACTGGATACAATTCTAAGGATTATACAGTACTTGCAAGGGTACAGAAAGCAGCGTCAATAAAGTACGTACCGGCGTGTTTGTACACCCAAAAAATTGCACGCCGCACCGACGGCGGCGGCACCCACAATTTAAGGTTCCGGATCGTTGAGCTCTGCCATTTTTAATATTGAGACAATTGCAAAAACTAAAGTTCAAGATAACCCATTCTTGTTAGAGCCAATGAATTTGATCATATTTCGTCCGCGCTATCTTCCTGTTCTGTTCGTTTCGGCTCGCACTTCTTCCCCTAGATCTGCTCACAGAACACTTTTTCTTGGCACGGAAAGAGAAAACATACACAAACAGGCAGATCAAAAAATGTCTTTCAATAGTGAACTGAAAAACCTCACGTCATTTTCCCTGACAAAAGAAAGATCACCTTTCTCGTTAGTGGTCGGAAGCTCTTCAAGCCGACTACGCCCGCGTCGCGCGTACGCAACACAAAATTTTTCTCATGCGATGAGAGATGAGCTCTCAGTCAACTTCAGGCACCAGCGCGCATTAGCAGACCAAAATCATGCAACCTGTTGGCCAAGGTGTATGCCAACCCGGATTCGTTGCAATTACTCAAGAGATTCCCCTTATTGATTGGCGAATCAAAGTCGCAGATAGCGTATCTCCATTAGCACACCGTATCAGAGTTTCCTAAAAGGAAAACTCTAACTTAGATCTTAATAGCACACCCTAAGGTTGCACTTGAATAGAGTTCATAAAGTACGTGCGTTCCGTACTCGATTTATGCAAACTTTATTAGTATCGGCTCTCTCCACTTTTTTTTGCAATCTTGACCGACACCTCCATTGACCACAATCCCATTGGCTATACTACAAACCCCGACACAGATACCGAAAAATCTCTTTTCCGTCACTAATCACTCCAAGCCGTCTACCCGTTTCCTCCTTCAGTCTTCTCACCAGCAGGAAAAACCAACTTCTCTTAGCCTGTCTCACACTTCTGCATCAGGTAGCTAATAACTGAGACAACCCGCCGGTAAAAGCACTCTCCTGGAAAAGAACCTGCAAAAGTAAGGCTACATTGAGAAGAAGAAGAAAATTTCGTTACTCCACACACTTACAAGATTTGGTCATACCTTTTTTTTTTTGCTTATATATATAACTCTGCTGTTTTCCCTCTAGAGATCTTTCGCTTTCCCCTCGCTTACAACAAACAAAATGGCGGACCAAGAAGTATCAAGATTAGAATCCGTCACGTCGAAGGAAAAGGACCTGTACGAAGCTGCCAACTCGGCCAGTGCGTCCACATACGAAGATGAGGAAATTCACCTGAAAGGACCTCCTCCCACCGAAGAAGAGATTCATACCCTGCGAAAGGTGAGCGACAAGCTGCCGTGGTCCATGTGGCTGGTGGCAGTCGTTGAGCTGTGCGAACGATTCACATACTATGGTGTGTCGGGCCCGTTTCAAAACTATATGCAAAAGAAGCGAACCGACCACTCGAACGGCCCTGGTGGATTGGGCCTGGGTCAGCAGACTTCTACGGCATTGTCGTATTTCTTCCAGTTTTGGTGCTACGTTACTCCAATCCCTGCTGCCATTATTGCCGATAGTTATACCGGCAGATACAAGGCCATTTGCATCTTTGCCGGCATTTATGTCGTTGGCGCTTTTGTTCTGTTCATCACGTCACTTCCATTCTCTCTCGAGCACAATGGCGGCCTTGGAGGTCTGGCCACTGCAATGGTCATTATCGGCTTGGGTACCGGCGGTATCAAGTCGAATGTGTCGCCTATGATTGCTGACCAGTACACCAACACTAAGCAGTATACCAAAGTGCTCAAGTCGGGCGAGAAGGTGCTCGTCGACCCGGCACTCACTGTCCAGACCATTTTCCTGGTTTTTTATTTTTGCATCAACTTTGGCTCCTTGTCCAACATTGCCACTACAGAGCTTGAGCACAATGTCGACTTTTGGGCCGCTTACCTGCTTCCATTCTGTTTCTTCTTTGTCGGCATTATTGCATTGATTGTCGGCCGAAACGTGTACATTAAGCGACCACCACAGGGAACAGTCATTCCAAACGCGGTGCGAATTGTTATCATTGCTGCTAGGAATGGATTCAAGATGGAGGCTGCCAAGCCATCGCTTCGACTCCAGCAGGGGCTTTCTGAAGTCGGCTGGTCGGACTTGTTTGTCGACGAGGTGACCCGAGCTCTCTACGCCTGCAAGCTGTTTGTGTTTTATCCAATCTTTTGGTTGGTATATGGCCAGATGAGCAACAATTTCATTTCCCAGGCCGGTGTTATGGACACTGGCGCCTTGCCCAACGATGTCATGCAGTCGATCAACTCTATTGCCATTATGATCTTCATTCCAATCGTCAACAAGCTCTTGTATCCTGGCTTGCGACGAATTGGCATTCAGATGCGTCCAATCACGCGAATCTTCTGGGGTTTCATTATGGCTGCTTTGGCCATGGCCTACGCTGCCATCACACAGCACTTGATTTACCAGGCCGGCCCATGTTACGATGCGCCAATGGCGTGTCCAGCCGGTGAGATCTCTCCAGGCAATTACCGACCAAACGATATCAGTGTCGCTGTCCAGGCACCAGCCTATGTGTTTGTGTCGTTTGCCGAGATTTTTGCCTCTGTCACTGGTCTTGAGTACGCCTACACCAAGGCGCCAGCCAATATGAAGTCATTGGTCATGTCTCTGTTCTTGGTCACCAACGCTGTTGGCTCTGCGCTGGGTATTGCATTGTCTTCTGTCTCCAAGGACCCCAAGCTGCAGTGGATGTATGTTGGTCTCTGTGGTGCCACCGTCGTTGCGGCGTGCTTGTTCTGGATCCTGTTCCGATCTTACAATGCTCGTGAGGAGGAGTGGAACCAGATTGATGCTGATTACACTGCTCAGCTCAACGCCCAGCTTGAGAAGGACAAGCACCACGCTCATGCCGACGTCAAGGAGGCTTAAGAAGCGGATGAAAAAATTGCATTGTGTTTTTATCGATTGTTGAATGATTTTCAACAATGCATAGCTATAAATCCTTTGCATGGATTTTTTTAACGAAATTTGTTTGTATTTAATGTTTTCTAGTGCTCTTTGTACGGTTTAGTTTTGAAATTTCATGATTTATCAGAGTTTTTTATGGTTTTATAGTGTGAAATTACTCCAAAGTATCATACAAAAACGTTCGTGGATTACTCCAAGTATCATACAAGAATCTAAAGATAAATATGCAATATACAAATGAAAAATTGAATAAATTATGCGAATCGTACGCGGCTGCTCTTTCTCTTGCCGGCATTTTTACTATCATCGTCATCATCACCACCTTTAGCCTTTTTATTCTTCTTCTTCAACTGGCTCTTCTTCTGTTCAATCTTCTCGCCCTTCTCCCGCTCCTTCTTTTCAATCTCCTGGCGCTTCTGTTCACGAATCTCCTCCAACTGTCGCGCCTTCTCGAGCTTTGTAGCATTGATGGAATTCTGCGCCTCGTTCACTTGGTTCACAATCCGCATAATCGACGTTTCGTCCTCGGCAAACACTTTACCCTTCTTTCCTCGTGCTGCCTTCTTCACACCTTCAGGGTCGATGCTCTTATTAAGCTTGGGCAAATTCAGCTCCTTTTCCGTATAAACTCTCTGCTTCTTTTTGTGCTTGGCGTTCCTTAGCATGATCTGGTGCTGCGTCTGGCCCTTTTTGGGCTTGTATACTCGGTTCTTGCCCGTCTTGGGGCCGTCGGCGTTGGCATTCTGGTAGTTCTTCGACTTGTCGCCCAGAGTGTTGCTGGCCCGCGAGTCGGAGTACATGTGAGGAGTCACTTTCCGCTCCCCGTTCACTTTGCGTACTCTTTTTGTCATTTGTGTTGGTGTATGTGTATGTGGATGTTTAGTCGGTATGGAAAGAAATTTTGATGGAAAAAAAAAAATTTGGGTACGCTCAAAGCGGTGCGCGGCTGTGCATCTCTGTCCAAAAACGTCTAATAAGTCTATGATATACCGTACAATTCTATTGCTCAGCCTGCTCAGCGACTGCTGAATGATTTGCAAGATGTGATGCGTCTCCAAAGTACTGCACAATGCCCTTGCCTGTAGCCTTTTCAATGTCCACCACCGTGAACGAGGTGTTGTGCGGCACTCTCACATCGTCGTCTTTGATCCGGTTCGAAAACGACATGCCTTTATCACTGATCAAATGCTTGATGAATTTCGCAATCACGCCTCCATGCGAGACTATCATAATAGTGTCATACTTTTTGTCGAGGGACTCTGCTACGATGGCGTCGAACGCACCGTTAAGCCGGTGCACCGCTGCAACATGCGACTCGCCGAAATCTTTATAACTTTTCCCATTCTTTCTAGCGAACGCAACTGCGTCGTCCACTTTCATACCCTCGACCTCGCCCATCTGCCGTTCGCGCAAATCCTCCATGTACACCACTGGCGTCGTTTGGTCGTTGAGTCCCGCGGCGGTGAGCATATTCGCCGTGGTCTGCCTGCACCTGGTGAGATCGCTGCTCCAGACTGCATCGAGCTGGCGGTTGACAAACTCTTTGATGCGTTGACCAGCAAGGACGGTCTGTTCAATGCCGTGTGTGTTCAGCTTGGTGTCTGGGAACGTTAGCCCTTGTATACCTGTAGTGCACAATTTCGCATACCGAGGTGGCCCTGTAGAATCCTCTGTTTATTCTGTGCCGTCTGGCCATGGCGAACAATGAGTACGCGGAGTATTGACGAGTTGGTCATGTTGGACTGGTCGTAGTAGAGTGTGAGTCTTCAGTCATAACTATCGCGCGCGATTGTTCAATGCAAGGCCATTTGGCCCTGCATATGAAATATTCGGTATCTATGGATTTCAAGAGTTGTTATTAAAAATCTGCTAAATAACTCCGGTTTATTCAAAAAATCCCATCGATTCGGCTTTCCGCAACCCCGTCCATAAGCCGCGGCTGAAAAATGGTGCATTCTCGGAGATGAGGGGCTTCGTCGCTCTCCTTCGGGGGCTTTGACCTTTCTGATCTCCTAACACCAACAATGACCGAGCAGATTCTCAAGCACATGAACAATGACCACCAGCTCAGTCTGTACGACTATTTGGAGTACTACGGCAACGTCAAAGTGAGCAACGGCGGTATTACGTCTGTCAAGATGGTGGACCTCCAGCTCGACAAGCTCACGCTGGAGTACACCCGAGGTGGCCAAACGCACACCGCCGACATTGCCATCAGCCCGCCAATGGAGAGCGTGGGCGAGGCACGTAAGGTGCTTGTGGAGATGGCTAAGACCAGTGCAGGCGCATTGGGCAAGAGCCCCAACCAGCTCAAGACCTTCGCTCCGCCATCGCAGCCGAATGAGATCTTTGCGCATGTGCTCATGGGGACGTTCTACTTGCTGCTGGTATCACCCAAACTGTGGGAGAAGACGGTCGGGGTGTTGATGAACATGGTCAAGCCGAGCTTGACGCAGTTCTTCGTCAAGCACTACTGGATGCCCGGCGCCACGGCATTGTTTTTGCATGCTGGTGAGAGCCTGTTTTTCGTCAAGCCCAAGCTGGACAAGTACCGGGTGCCAATGACGCCAAGAATCATGTGGACTTTGTGCCACTTGCTTGAAGGTTTCCCTGCTATCAAGCGATTGAACCGAAAGATCAAGGAGATTGAGCACTAGAATGTTTGGGGGGCACAGATCAGGGACGTGCGGCTCACTAGTGTGCTTTTAGTTCTTAAAGGATTTTGGACATTCTCCAGCAATAAATTATTAGTAGAAAGAATAAATTAAGATAAATTACACGAATTAAGAAAATACAAACTTTTTTTGCAGGCTGGGAATATAAATAAACAAAGTCGAGAGAAATCAACAAGGCGCCACTAAAATCCTCCTAATCATCATCGCGGGCCGCCACAGCTTGGAGGCTGGGGCGATAGGGCCATAGACCGCCGTCGCTTATGTGTGGGCTTCTTCGTCGAGTCGTTGCTTGCCGGGATGCTGTTCTTGCTTGAAGGCTGCTGCTGGCCCGTGCTGGCGGACGGAGTCGACTTTCGTGAGTACTGGTACATGATTGTCGAGAAAAAAAATATAGAAATCGCACCAGATCTGGCCGTTTAGAAGGTGATTCTCCGAGGAAAATGCGTCTGCAAGCGTCGTTGGACTTGGAAAAGGTGTCGATGCGAAAGATGGCTGCTGTTTACGGTCGGAAATCAAATGCCTCAAACAAGTAAAAATGCTTGAGCCTCACGCCAAAGTTTTTTTTCGGCACGTCGATGAGTTGGAATAGCTGGATGGAGTTGAATGATCAAATTCGAGGGAGTAGATGGTCTTTTATATATAGATAAATCAAATAACCGCGAGCAGGGGGTCGAGATGACAAGTTCCAAGGCGGATGTTTGAGATGTTTGCGATGTTTGAGATGACCCCTGGAAAGGCTTGAGGTCTCCGCGAAATGTCGCAATTCTGGTGACCTTTTCGGTATCACCGCCAAAAAACACTGTCGAAAAGATCAAAAACCACCGTCTCGATCGAGGACTTTCGGCGCATAGATTACTCTATTCAACCACACGCGCTTGATGGGTTCCCATGTCTCCAACCACGTTTTTGGGACTCTCATGTTTCTACCTGTAACCATGGCACCGACCACACACATCGACAAGGGGCGGTTCGGTTCGGATCCTTGGCTCGAATTCCGGGGAACAGAAACACACGGAAAGAGTGCTTGGATTTTGGTGCCTGTTCCCCGTGACACTGGAATTTTCTGGGGCGATGACGGCGGGTTTCTATGGCGGGTACGTCGCTAGAACGAGCACACCACCATACGCGTCGTGAGATGAGTATGAAAAGTTCTCGAGGCGCAGCGATCCTGTTCGATGGGGCTCAACAAGTCTCAACAATCGCGACCAGGTTTGTGGGCGAACTCTATAACTGTAGAACACTCCAACAAGGTGCTTGGTACTTGGAGATGACTGAACATGGATGATCTGTTTGGATGTTCCTAAAGACGAGCATCTACAGGTATCTACACGATTGAGTCATTCCTACTGTACAAGAAATCCATTGTGAACCGCGAAAAGGCGCGCCTATGTATATACACATTTTCGTTTGGTGTCTGGGGGTGCGTAAAATGCAGAGCCCCTTCAGCCGCACTTTACGGCGCATTTTCGAGGCCAATAATAACTGCGCATACCTTCGCTCCTAGATCCGGACACTACTGTACTGTAGTTGAGTACAGTAGCTGTGGTTTGTGAATAGTCGTGAATCTATGGAGTGCGAGGAACAATGATGCGGATATGAATGGTGCCCCCTGAATCGCACCTATTGTTAGCACGTCTTTAGGATCTATCAGAAGAATTCATTTCCTCGTGTACATGTACAGTAGCAAGATCCATGATCGAAAAGCCGTTTGCACGGCTGCATCTTTTCGACACTGCCGATCGGCAAGAACGCGTATACAGACTAATAATGTGTTACTGTGGCACCTTAGTACCGTAGACACGACCCCATGCATCGCAAGAACAGAACCCACTAGAAGCCTGAAGAAGTTCACCCTCGGACTTGCTCCCATTCTTATAGTCACATCCAGCTTCAAAATATCCTGATTGGTAGTAGAGACGTTGAACCATATATAGTACACCAGTATCCAGATGTATGTGGAATGCGGGGGAGCTGTCATGCATTCATGCAACTGTTGCCCCATACCCCCTCGGCGTATATCCTGGTCCGAGCTCACCTCAAAAGGTGCCAAAGGGCCACAACTTACGTCTTTTCTGCTTGGGCGATACGAGCCGCACAGTATGGCACGAACTGTAAGTTCTCCTGAACTGCTTTTAAACTGAAACTATTAAATGTGTATTTGGATTCAACATTTCTGGACTTTTGATGACAACTGGAAATTCCTTGCTGTGATGCACTCTTCATCATAGAAATTAATGTCGGGTAAGCTACTGTATTGTATGACCACACACGGGGTTTACGCAAGAGTACGTTGGCCTTGGGCGAAATTTTGCAAAAATCGAGCAATTCTCAAGTCAATTTTCTAGATTCCGTTAACTGATACGCTACATTGACTCTCAGTTACAGCGCTCATTGATGTTATGTCTTGAAACAATTTAAGGTTGGCTCTATCACTACTCTCCAACACGACACGACACACACTACTTTCAACAAATGACAATAACAGGAGAAGAAACAAAGCTCCCTCCGGAGCTATGGAGAATGATCGCTACTCATTTGGATGTCAAGTGTATTCGCCGTCTCGTAATGTCAAGCAGCTACTTGGCATCGGCGCTTGCATTTGACGTTCATAGGAACTGGGATATAGACTGTTGCAAGGCAGCAGATGACAAGATTCATAACCAGCCTAGGAAATTCACTTATCGCACTAGCCTGAATAGCTTTTTCAAAGCACTCAAATGTGGTCTCGCGCCGGCGTTTGCTGAGCGGGTCGTGTTTGATTTCTGCAGGCATTGCGAACCGGTCCAAAAGCAAACCCGAGAGCGATTGCTAAATAAACCTGAGTGGCCCCTTGAAAACGCATTGAAGCTACTCCATGCGTTGGATGCTAATGAAATCGTCCTGTCGGTGTGGGATGGGTTTAGCCTATACCATACCTGCAACGAGCCGCTGTTTAACGTTGTGCTTCTTGAATCCGTCAAAGAATCCTCCAATGCAATAGTGAGACTCCGACTTTTGGAGTCTGTCCAAAAACCTGGACCCAACCACTTTTATAGAACTATATCAACTCCGTCAATGTCGCGAACGGTGGTTGCTGCAAATGTGCAATCAGTAGTGTCGGGTCCCACAACTTTGCGAGTGGACGGTCCGACACTCTGGGAAACAGTTGAGTTCGTCTCAAGCCATGAAACCACATCAAGCATTCATCTAAACAATTTTCCAAGTTTAACATGCTTTACTCAGCGCTGTCCTATCACACGCGATTATCTGAACGAGCTTCCGAGACGTTATCGGCATTGCCATCGGCTCTTTGTGATAGCACGGAATCCCTACCACAAGCCTGTGCTCTTCCGCCCTGGCAGTATATACTATTTCCGTCCCGTGCCTGATCGCTCGTACGAAATATGTTGTACGGAGATTTCGGTGCACATGTCACTTCGGGAATGGGTCGACCTCTTGTTTTCTGCCAACGAATTGGAGACAGTTCGAATACTGGAGATTCACCATACCGACAAGTCTAGTGAACGAATTGCATATCCAACTTTCTTAATGGAGTTTCTCTCGAATGTCATATTACATGTGCCAAATTTGGAGCTTATGACATTCAAAGTCGATTATAAATTGAAGGACACTGCATACTGCTCACCTCTGATTGACGGCCAGGTTTGGACTGAAAGCTTTTGTGAGCATTGTAAGCGAAATACTCATACGATTGAGATCGATGTGATGGCCGTGCGTGATAGATTGAAACGTCCGCCAGACCATTTGATTGCGAGAGGGAGGATGTTTGGGTTGATAGACAAGATACGTAAGAAGTAGGAAAGATAGAGATCGTAAATGCTTGATGTATTAGTTGCAAGCTTCATTGCTTGGTGTATAAGTTGCAAGCTTCATTGCTTGGTGAGCTGTGTGGCAGCTTGTATATCCCATCGTATAAGGCCAATACAAGGAGTCTTAGGACCCCGTAAAGATAAACTTTATTTTCCCTTGTTATATCTACTACCGGACCGCCCCGTCTCGAAATTATCAACATCGCAAAACACATCAATGACAGGGAATTACTCGAGACTGTCTCCAGAGTTGTGGCAATTGGTAGGTTCTAGTTTGAATCGCTTTGATATTCTGAGCTTGACAATGTCAAGCGGTTATCTTGCAAGAATTTTTGCACTTGAAATTTACACCAACTGGGAGGTGAGCTGCTGCATCAATGGCCGAAAGACTGCTCAAACCAATCTTGATGATGTCACTTACTGCGTTGGGCTCGATGGGTTTTTTGACGCGCTCAAATATGGAGGTGCCCCGGCGTTTGCAGAGAAGGTAACATTTTCTTTCTGCAGGCACCGCAAACCAGTCAAATCAATCTATCGCCGACGCATTTATGGGTATGGGTACACAGACGAAGAAGATGACTCTGAGTGGCCCGTTGAAAAACGCACAATGCTTTTCAACTTGTTAAATGCAAGTGAAATCATAGTGTCGGCACGACGTGTAGATGAAACCTTGCCCCATATTTGCAACAAGTCACTCTTTGAAGATATTCTGCGTCATTATGTGGTGACTGATTCACCACCTACTAAAACGGTGAAACTCCGGATGTACGGTGTTGGTAATGGGCAGGCAGATGATAATTCATACTACAAGACGATATGCGACCCGACGACGACATTGCAAAGTACGATCGGGGCGAATATGCAATTAGCATTAGATGCCCTAGACACCCTGCGTGTGGAAGATATGCCTGGTGAAACCTGGGACGAATTCGACGGCATTCGTAAGCCTGAAGGTTGGTTTCCAAATGTGAAACACTTGACTCTCCGCCGAGGTTTTGCAAGGGAGCACGAATACTCTAGCTTTCCGCATTGCAGACAGCTGTGTATGAAACGAATGAGATTTTCAAATGATCTACCCCTTTGCTACCATCAAGGTTATTGCACTTTCTATTATTTTGACGACACACCACGTGGGCGCTCGCTTACAAAGATATCTGTGCACACCACCTTTCACCAATGGGATATACCCTCAGATTGCGAATTGAAAGAATTAAAAGTGCTGGAATTCCATATTTTAGACTATTTGTGTACCAGACACTTGAACTTAAAGGCGGGATTTGCCGCGACTATACCAAGGAAAGTGATCAGATTCCTGTGGCTCTCATTGGGGTCCTTGCCAAACTTGGAAGTGATGACGTTCAAGTTTAATCTTAAAACAATCAACTTGATGGATCACTCAGAGCTTTTGATACCGGGCCAAGTCTTGAGTACAGGTTTCTGCGAGCGTTGTAAGGAACGTGTTCAGGTCATCGAGACTGACGTTAAGGTTGCGCGAAACCACTTGCCCCCACTCAACGAGGTAAGGCGGCCTGACCATCAATTCAGTTTGATCGCAGACAAATTAGATCGTATGCCTTATTTTCAGAGGCCAATCCAAAGCTTTTTCGAAAGAGCCTAGTGATCGTCTCATTGTGGTCCGTATCTCAGTCTTAGGTATTCCGCACCGCATGGCCCCCTACGAGGGGATATGAAACGTCGGTGCTTATTGGTACATTATCCAAGTTCTGTCAGTCGTCGATTCTCATGAATAATTGGAGTTCTCTTTGCTTCAACCTGTCAAATAATTACATTTAAGTAGTATATCCACAGCAACGAAAAACTCCTCCTCCTTTTTCTTCTTTGAGACATACTGTCTCACTTGTAGGCGCGAGAAATGCAAGTTGCTGCCACTTGCGCGGCTGACATCTGCACCAGATCTCGAATTTTGTTCTTGACAGCTTTTACCGAGCTACTGTACAGTAGACCTCGGACGCTCCCTGAATTCTTAAAGCTAGTTGCATCCTTGATCCTTGCGTTCAAGAATCTGATACAACTACCGGTAACATTGGCAGTGACAGATCATGGCGACGCGGAAAGGGGTTATGAAAGGTTTTTAACGTCTCGGGGAATCTAGAATACACCGAGAACGGTCAGAAGAAACGTATAAGGGCTTCCTCCAGGCTCTTCTGCCACCTAGGAAGGTCACGCCTCAACGACTCTGGTTGGAAATTCGAATCTCCACAACCCAGCGGTGTAGCCGTAGCCGCGTGGCCTACACTGGCAGTCGCAGCAGCCGTGATCTTGAGTTATTTGAGCTCGTTCTACCATCCGATTATTGTCTATGTATTTTACTTTTTGTAGATCCGCACGCACTAGCCCGTTCGACAACGGCGCACGTTATTTCACCCGGCTACTACTGTACACAATCATGGATGCCTGGTCTTCTTCGTTCCAGATCTGCAATCTGGAACAAATGAAAGAGTCCTCATCTGATCCTTGACTTTGACTGCATGCAGTCGAAAGAAAAAAAATTGCGTGGGCATGCAGTATCTGCTAGTACGCGAAAGAGCCGCCACATTTCGCTACCCCCTTACCCCAATCCCTTCCCCTCACCAATCGTACACTACCAGTTACTAATAACCTACGATATGAACAACAATGCGTATGTTCAGTGCGGAAATGCTAGTTAGCTCCCTGGTCTGGAGAAATCACCCCAGCCGTCCACCGATCGGCCGCGGCTGAGACATGCAGCAACGGCGCAAAAAAAGCTTAAGTGGGCGATCCCGGGATGAAATCCTCAATCTGCAATGCTTGTCTGGCGGCATCTTTTTTGGCTGCTTCGATTACGCGTCCATGATAGATTTTCGGGTGGAAGAATATGCCTAGCCGCAGATTTGACAGCTGCATTAGGGAGCTAGGAGGAGTCCCTCGGATGGTTGCCCCGTCGAACTATATATAAATACAGACATCTGCATCAATTGAATTCCTCAATCCAATGGTCGGAAATCTTGCTGTGCCACTAGCTGCGTCGCTGGCGGCGATGGTCAAGCCCATCGCTGTGAGCAGCGGCTGCTCCTCCCCCCCTGACTACTCGCAGTGCACCACCAGCAGCACAGCTACAAGCTTCATCCAGTCGCTGGCACTGGCAAACACCGCCATTGCAGACTCTTCAGTCTTCGCGAGGGAAATTATCAACGTGGACCAGCCCGATTTTGTGCTGACCACGTTTGAGTACCTTGTAAACACCGGCGTCGAGGTGACCCAAGCAGTCACGTACTTGGACAACCTTGGAGAAACAGTCAGCGAGTGCGACGCATTTGCAATAATCCAGGCAGTACAGACGAATAGTAATAATCTTGAGACGCTTCTACAGACTATTATCTCCAAAGCGTCCGACTACTCCTTGGCGCCGACGCGGCCATTGTTGTCTGTGTACTTGACGGACTTGCAAACGGCGTATGCCAACTATTTCAGTCAGTTGTACTTGCGGCTGCCATGTGACCAAGTTGCGGGGATCTTTCCGTATGTCGATGGCGTGGTGAGTGGGATTGCTAGTTTGGATACTGCGTTTGGACATGTAGTGATGGTTGCGCCTCCAACCCCGGTGACATGCGCGACATGTCCATCTTCTGCACCAGCTTCTAGTGCACCAGCATCTAGTGCACCAGTTTCTAGTGCTCCGGTTTCTAGCGCACCAGTTTCTAGTGCTCCAGTTTCTAGTGCTCCGGTTTCTAGTGCACCAGCCTCAGTACCAGCTTCTTCTGCTCCAGTATCTTCGGTTCTAGTATCTTCGGTTCCACAGTCCTCTGTGCCGGTGTCTTCTGCTGCATCTTCTGCGCCACAATCTTCCGCTCCAGCATCTTCGGTTCCACAGTCGTCTGCTCCAGTATCCTCTGCGCCAGTATCATCTGCTCCAGTATCTTCTGCGCCAGAATCATCTGCTCCAGCATCGTCTGTTCCAGTTTCTTCTGCTCCAGTTTCTTCTGCTCCAGTTTCTTCTGCTCCAGCATCGTCTGCTCCACAGTCTTCGGCTCCAGCTTCTTCTGTGCCGGAATCCTCGGTTCCAGTTTCCTCGGTTCCAGTTTCATCCGCTCCTGTGTCTTCTGTGCCAGTCTCTTCTACACCACAGTCTTCTGCTCCGGCATCATCTGCGCAAGTTTCATCTGCACCAGTTTCATCTGTGCCAGTATCATCTGCTCCAGTATCTTCTGCCCCAGCATCCTCTGCACCGGAATCGTCTGCTCCAGTGTCTTCGGTCCCAGTTTCTTCTGCTCCAGTGTCGTCTGTGCAAGTATCTTCCGCTGCCGTATCAACCGGTCCACAGTCATCAGTTTCCTCCGCTCCAGAGTCCTCTTCTAGCCATCCAAGCTCAATTCCACTACCTACTTCTGTATCCAGCTCTCAAGGCAACCTCACCATAACCTCTGCACCTGCGCCAACAGCTACAGGCTCATCTATTGTATCATCCACATCCACGGAGGTTCTCACGACTGTCACTACCACAATCATTGTTGACGGGTCGACCGTGGTGACGGAGTACACCACCGTGTGCCCATTGACCATGTCTACCGCCGCCAAGCCGACCACCACCGAGACGGGTGAATCAGCTATTACGGTAGCTAGTTCACCAGCAACTATTTCACAAGCTAGCTCACCAGCTAGTGCCCCAGCCACCCAAACTGTCGTGACTACCACGGTCACCAACGCAGGCTCGACTTTTGTAACCGAGTACACCACCGTGTGCCCACTCAGTACCCCTGCCGTTGCACCAACAGAGGGTGTAATCCCATCAGGCTCTTCTGAGGGATCTAACGGTGGTACCACTGCTCAGGAACCGTCTGCCAGCTTTATCTCCAATGGCACTCCGACATCTCCAACTCCTAGTACCCTCTCGGCATCTCTTGAATCTGGTGGATCTACTACCCCATCATCTGTTGAATCTGGTGGATCTACTCTCTCTACATCTCTTGAATCTGGTGGATCTAACCCCTTCTCTACTTCCGTCCCATCCAACCCAGCCGCACCACCAGTGTCCACCTTGAGCAATCCAGCCCAATCCAACAATGCGCCGTCGTTGCGAATATCCTTCTCACTCATCGCTCTAGTAGCTGGGTCTCTATTCTTGTTGTAATTAGACATATTTCTTATTTTCTCTTTTTGTATTATTATTCATCTACCTTTTTTTTTAACTCTTAATTAACCTGCCACACCCCCAGTTCCTCCATCCCATTTCATGCAACATTTGCAGATTCTCTGAAAAAAAAATAAGCTTTTTCCCTATCGTCTTGGCAACATCTGTTAAAACCCTTTATAGGCTCAAACCACTTGTTCCGCGCCCCCGCGCCAGCCGCACAAACGGCACCAACAAAACCTCAGAGTGGGGCTTAGAGGACGCACACCTCCAATCCCCGAGACCGTTCTCTTTCTCTCCTTCCTACACTCCACTCATCAAAAAATATGACACAGGAGTATTCGACGACGTTCCATCCTACACAGTCAGCAGCCCCGTCGGCCGCCATGTCGGATACCCCGACGCTGAGCTACGCGGTGGACCACCGGTCGCCTTCCGACCTGCTCGAATATCCCGAGGGCTACCACTGCAAAAAGTGCGAGAACACGGGGTTCAAGCTGCGGGACGGCAAGTCGTGCCGCAAGTGTTTCCTCAAGTTTGCACACCAGGACAGCGACGTTGTCGTGCACTCGCCGCCCATTCGACGGTCGGTGACTAATGGCCACGGGAACAAGTACCTGAGGGCGGTGATGAAGGTGGTCGATCCGCCGCCATACGCGGTGCCTGTCATGGCCAGTTTTGGCAAGAAGGGACCGTACACAGTCACGCCCGGCGACCCGGTCATTGGCGGCGTGACGTGTGGCGGGTGCCGCGGCGCCGGTGTCGTGCTGGTGGACCTGGTGTATGAAGCTACATGCAAGGCATGCCTGGGCCTCGGGAGGTTGATTTGATTTTTGTTATATTCCTGTCGATCTGTGAGACTTGGAATTGCGAGTATATATATATCTGAACTGTATCTATGAATTTGTGTATCTATTAATTTTGTGTATCTAATTGGGACTCTTTTTTAATCATGAACGCAACGACGGCGACGACGCAAGTGCAAGTGACGCACACTTCGGTTTTCACAACATACCAAACGCTGGGAACCCTGCATTGGCAAGGCTCAATCCACAACCCACGAGAGACAGTGTACTGCCAGTCCTGGAACGACTCTTCAAATGCAACAACGAGGGTTCCGACCCTGGGGGAGAGTAGCAACGACGCTCTGCAATTGCGGCAGCTCCAATTACCCGCTTTGTCGGTCTTTGTTTTTTATCTTCTTGTAGCTCTGTGATTTATTATTGTTTATTCTCGAGCATCATGGCTTCAGCCTCACGCGGCTCGCATAATTCGCGAGAATCGTCGCAACACTTTTGATCCCTGGGTGATTGATGACTATGACTTCATCCATGTTTCGTATGTTTTCCTGAATATTATGGTATTGATATAAGTAGATTATGTATAAGTAATATCAAAGATTCAAAAAAGCATCGTTCTTGCTTCATTGAGCGCATTACATTGTTGACGCTTTTCAATACCGTTTCAACTCCTTTCCAACAGTTACCGTACATCTTAGATTTTTGGCATGACGTCTCTGCGCACTGAGAACTCGCGAGATTTCGTCGCGACACACTCTTTTGGTACTATTAATGCCTAGGACTTCATCGCAACAGAGTCCTAGTAATGGCTGAGACTTCATCCAGGGGTTCATATGTTTTCCTGACGAACGAGTATGGTATTGCTACAATCATGTCATGTATAATTGATATCAAATACACAGACACAAAGAAAAGAGGTCTCTGAGCTCGAAACTCACCGACTTTAGCGAGATTATTTGCTAGTAACTGCCTAGGACCTCATCCCCGTATAGTATTGCTATATGTATAATATCAAAGATTCAAAAACATCATAATATAATAAACCCAGCACTACAACTCCCGCTCGCTATAATCGCTATCGTTGTCTACGTCCACTCCACTCGACTCCGTCTCCCGCACCTCATCCTCATCATCATCGTCAGTATCCTCCACCACGCTCCACTCGTCCCGGTGCTCGTCATCCCTATGCTCCTCCCCATCGCCTTCATTCTTCCCACTCTTCTCCGGCATCAAATGCCTCGTCAGGTCGTCCACATGCCGCATCAGCTCGCCCAGCTGGCTCCTAATCACCGCCAGCTGCCGCACCGCCGCCTCGCCGCCTTTAGCAATCTCGTCCACCGCGGCATCTTTCACGAGCCACACCAACAGACCTCTCCGGTCGGTGCGAAAGTCGTCCCATGAAATACCAGGCTCCATTTCTGCTCTCAGAACCTTGTACCCCCGGTGCTTCCGCTCAATCTCCGCGCTAAGCTGCTCAAACAGTCCCTACAAAAATATTAGCTCTTGGATCTTCCAAAAATCTCAAAAAAACGCACCCTCAACACCCATCTCAGAAAGTACAAATCGTGTTCCGTGACTGGGCGCGGATCCAGTGGCGCGATGGGCACCTGCTCCACTTCGAACAACGCAGGCGTCTGCGTCACGTCGATGCGGCAACTCAGCAGCACGTAGCTCTTGTGGTCCAGCGACAGCGCAGCCATGTTGAGCGTCTCCGCGCTGGAGTTGCGTGTGATGATTGTGGTAGTCTCGTCCATGAGTGATTGTCAAGAAGGAAGGAAAGAGCTTGAGAGAGATTTTTTTCCCGCATTATCACGTATCTTTAGTTGTACCGTATCACCATCGCCGGCGGTTGCTAGATACCGTGCGGCTGGAGGGGTGGGCCCTGCAGCAGCGCAGCAAGGCAGCAGCGTCGTACCGGACCGGAAAAACTCTCACAACTCTCCGTGAATTATATTCGTTGCAGCACCCAAGAACTGGCTCTGTCATGTCGGTAATTATATTCAATCCATGTATCCAAGCTGTTATCGTTTTCGAACTAAACTGTTTGGGCTCAGAGTGTAAAGGTTACGAAGCAACTACAATTAGCCAGCTCTAGCGCCTTTAAAAATGTTTTTTGTGTGTTTTTGACAATACTTCATGATATATAGCATATACAATTTCTGCGTGAAGAAAGGTACGTGGCAGGAAGAAGATGTCGACCATTGTCAGTAGGCAATATCTCTTAAATCCTAGTTCAAAATATTTCTATCAAATTCAAAAAAATTATATATATATACACATTTCAGAAATTTTTAAAAAGTCACAAATTCCATCCATAATAATAATAAAAAAAAATGCTCTCCACCCATAAAAAAACTCATAACATCATAAATAATAATTAAACGTAGACATCTTCATGCCTACCTTCAAGCCAGTCGTTCCATGCAGTCTGGTACCCCTTTTCAACATTTCGGACCCACGCCTGTGTATCGAAAAAGTCGCCAGTCTCCCGCTCGTTCCACAATACCCGCCGCATCTCCATCAATTCTTCAGGGTGCTGCGCCAAGTCGCACACAACGTCCTGGTACTCTTCCTCGCTGTTCACCACACACCGCTCGGCCATGCGCTGGCCCTCGGGCGTGTTGGGGAACGCGGCATGTACCACAGACGCGGCAATGCGCGAACACAGCTTGTGCGGGTGTCGAGGGAACGTCACAATCGGAGTGCCTGACCACATCACATCAGCCGCCGTAGTGTGTGCATTGCATTCTGGGGTATCCAAGAACAAATCACACACGCGAGATCGAAATATATGAAGGTCCTTTTCAGCAACTGTTGTAAACACAATACGGTTCGCAATGTGCTCGGCAGCAGCGTCGCCAAACAAAGTACGACTCCACTTGTCTGCAAACTTCATCAAGTTGGCCTGGCCAGACTTGGGGAATTGAAGTAGCCACAGATAAGCATGTGGCAGTCGGTGCATAATGACCAGCCAGTTGCGCAGCGTCGTCGGGTCAATCTTGTACAATTGATTGAAATTGCCCATCAAGAATGCATCCCGAGGAATCTGCGGGAACATTTTGCTTCTCAGCTCTTCCCGCAAGCTCAGCTCGGCCTCCCACGTATGCAGCTGCTTGTTGTTGCTTCGCCTGACCAAGTCCGAATCGTGGGCACTCTGTCGATGGTCGCAGCAGAAGAATGACCTTGGCATGTAGATGATCCTTTCCTTGTACACTGAATTGTCTCCACCCATTGCCACACGGTCACCCAGAATATAATCACACCAATCGCTGGCAATCGGGCCGGCAAAGCCCATAAGAACCATTTGGATCGGACACACTCGCAACGCAAAAATCTCATTGCGAGCGCCACGCGTAAAGCCATTGAGATTGATCAACACATGAATGCCGTCTGCTGAAATCTGCTCAACAATCTGTTGAGTAGTCATGGCCGACACATCCCTAAACACGCTGCCTTGCTCCACTTTGGCTCGATACGACGAGCCGTCGCTTGGTGACGTGGCGTAGCAGTAAGGAATAACCCGCGCACGATTGTGCATGGCAAACACGCTCTGCATCAAGTGTGACAGCGGATGGTTGATGAAATCAGACGACACATAGCCGACATGCAAAATCGGGTACCCGTCTTCTGAAACCTCCGGCGGTGGCGGTGGCGGATACACCGAGTCTGGCACCCACGACTGGCTCAATGTCTGCATCGACACTCGAATAGCAGACCGCTCCGAAATGCTTCGAATCTGCGCCGCATCAAATGGCAGTGTGAAAGCGTGGAATGGCAGGATCGTAGTAGCCAATGGCACAGGCAAGACTGTAGGAATCTTTGGTCTCGTGTACGCAAGTGCAGCAGAATTGTTCTGCCCTATACCTCGTAGCCTGTCAATGTACCATCGTCGCTGACACACCCTCATACTCTTCTCAATCATAGACAGCACATTTGATCCTTCGTCGCGCTTGCCCTGCCACTCGCTCCACACTTTAGACCACTGGCTTCGCTGGTACACTGAAAAGCCGCCGAGAGCATTCTCAATCTCCCGGAACAAGACACCATTGCCCACAGTGGCAGCAAACTGAATAACACCAATGCCCCACATGCGAGCATCGTCCACTTGCTTGTCGATAGTGTCAATCACTCTGCTCAACCACCCCGGAACGTGGCCCTGGATCAAGTCGCCGTTATTGTCAACAGAGATTGGCTCCCAGCCATATCCACCTCGGCCAACCCAGTCGCATACTGTACCCTGGCAATTGGCCAATCCACTGAGCGCCTCGACAAAGTTTGGAGACACTTCCACTGCTCTTCGGTAGTAGACAACTGCTTGGTCAACGTGTCCTTGATCTTTAAGAGCAGATGCCAGATTTGCCAATGCAATGTTAAAGTTTGGATCGCACTTGACCGCTTGTTGGTACATTTTAATAGCCTCGTTGATCTCGCCTTGCTCTCTGAGAAGAGAGCCCAGGTTGGTGTACAAATGAGGATGGTTTGCATCGAGCGATAGACCGTATCGATAGTACTCCAATGCAAGCTTTCTTGTATCTTCAGCAGTGACACTCACCGCCACCGTCTTGTTCGATGGCGATGCTGCGACTACTGTAGTAGTAACAATCTCTGGTCCGTCGTCGCCATTAACAACTTCACTGTCCTTCTGGGCACGTGGGGGAGTTTTGGTAATACCACCTCCCTGACTAGCAGCAGCTGCCGCAGCTGCTGCACCCAAGGACGCAAGCAATATACCCACATTGTTGGCCGTCGAAGGTGACGGGTTTAGTGAGAGTGAAAGCAAGTACAAGCTCAAAATATCTTGGTGTGCCGGAACTTGACC
This sequence comes from Blastobotrys petasosporus, assembly GCA_030580095.1. Lineage (NCBI taxonomy): Eukaryota > Fungi > Ascomycota > Dipodascomycetes > Dipodascales > Trichomonascaceae > Blastobotrys > Blastobotrys petasosporus. The sequence goes on from JAKTSG010000020.1 coordinate 37,013, forward strand.
GTTCAGATACACCACCTGGCTTGGGATTCCAGAGTTGATGCCATCCTGCAACAGCTTCGCCAAGTTCAACAAAGCATTACTGATCACAATAGCCAGATTGTTTACAGCTGCAGCAGTCAGAGAAGTGGAAGATGAAGACGTAGACGGTGCCGCATCCGAAGAAGAAGAGCCCGAGCCTGGTGAACTAGAGGACACCCCACCCGATCCATGCGATGAAGATAACGAAGATGATGATTTTTCCCCAGATGAGCCAGATGCCTCTGAAAGTGACGACGAAGAGGTCGAGCCCTCATCATCAGGCATGAGCTCAGGCGGGAACGGAACATTGCCAGACGGCGAAAATAAATAGTATTTACAATCGAGCGCCTTGTGCGGATGAACCAATATCGAGCCCGTCGTATCTTGGACAGAGACCAGCACTGACCGGTTGATTGATGCCACCAGATCTGGAATGCCATGCACTCCTATATCATTCTGGGACCCGACACCGAGTTCTCGGCAATCGCCCATTTGGCAGCCCATCAACACTACAGTCGCAAACGTGCGTGCAGCGTCGACACACTTGCCGATCGAGCTTTGCAGATTGCCCATAGTGTGGTACAGCGACAAGAACCTTGACCAATCGTCTGGCGACCGCAGCTTTTGCTGTGAAATCTTGGCCAAAACTGGCGAAACAAGGTCCAAAGCTTCTTGCTGGCGTTTCTGCATAGTCAAAAGCGAGACCAGTTGTTCAATAGCGTCCCAGTAAGTAGGCCGCAGCTCGACAACTTGTCTCCAGTACCGTTCCGCGTCGTCAACTCTGTTCAAAACTCTGCACACAATAGCAACGTTTGAGAGTCCCTGAATATGACGTGGATTGAGTTTTAGAATTTGACTATTAAGGTCCATAGCCCGGTTGAAATCGCCCAGTGCCTAGGGAATTAAAGTTAGCATTTCGTTCGTTTTTGGAAAATTGGAAACTTACATATGCAATGCAACCTGCAACAAGATAACCTTCAATGGCAGTATACTGCAAATGATTTTGGGGTAGTTTTCGAATATGATTCATAATGATGGTTTTAATGCTTGAGTTTTCGTCAATAGCAATGTCGATATTGCTGTTGACTTGCTCCACAAGTTTGGGTGGAGAGAATGAAGACGACGCCGAAGAGCCTACAAATGTTGAAGACTTGCCGTCGCTGTCGGAAGATTGTAGATTATTGAGTTTGTTAATGCCGTCCTTGCTGCTGAAGCTGCTAGTGTCGTCGCTGCTGTTCATTTTGCTCGTGTTGGAAGTAGAGCTGCTGTTTTTGCTGCTGCTGTTTTTTGTCCTGCTTGAGCCTGAACTACTGCTATCTGCAGAACTGCTGCTGTGATCGCGCTGATAGTTTTTTGGCAGAGTTGCAGAAGACGGGGTCGCAGTTGGCTCAACAACATTCTTATTGTTGTCAGTAGCGACAGCAGAGTAATCGACACCATCGTCATCATCAACTTCATCTTCTTCGTCGACATAATTAAGATCCATATCTTCATCTAGATCTTCATCTGCATTGCTGTTGTAACTATTGCCGCCACTAGTATCCATTGCGCTTGCCACGCCCAGCCCGGCCATGTTTGTATCACCTTCTTCGTCGCCATCCTCGTCGGCCAATGCCGCAGCGCGCTCTGTGATTTGCGACGGGGTTAGACGAGTCTTTCTCTTTTTGTGTTTATGGTGGACGGAAGAAGATGCATGGCGGTTGTTGTGGCGGTCAGAAGAGTCGTCGCTGCTGGTGGTGCTTCCATTATTGGTGCCGCCGCCTGCTCCCATAATACCAAACACTGGAGCATTAGAGGATGCGGCTCGCGGTGCCAAGTTGTTGTCAGGAGAAATGGTGCCTGAAGTGGTGGTGCCGCCCACTGCTGCAGCGGCCGCAGCATCAGTAGCAGCCGTGACGTCATTTTTCTCGTCGCTGCTAGAAGCTCCACTGCTGGAGTTGATGCCTTCCTCGACCAATAGACGAAGAATACAACTACACCAGGTTTCTAGTACATGAAGCACCATGGGGAGTTCAGCGTTGCGGGACTTGTCTCCCAAGTAAGCCCTTCCGATGCGTACCATGGACTTGAGCGACGTCAGCTGCGAGTAGTACGTCTTGAAGAAACGCACGGCGGCCACGTTCTCTGCATTGGCCATAGACTGTAGCTGTGCTAGAGATAATGAAGAGGGTTGTATGTTATTGTTCTCTTCCATATTATCATTGTTGTCCGCCACGACTGGTGGACTGAGCCGGGAGGTGGTTGCAGGGGTAACGAGCGATGTTGAAGTTGGCGCCGGAACTGTGGTTGTGACGGAAGGATAATGGGGCTGGTTGCGTTGAATGGGCATGAGGATGTCCTTCTTGTATTGTGCTGCTATGATGTTTGAGTTGTCGATAGCAGCATCATGTTGCTCCAGCTGCTGCGTGATGTTGATGCTAGGCAGTTGTTGTTGTTGGTGGTGGTGGTTGTCGTTAGTGTTAGTGTTTGCATTGGCAGCAGCTGGGGCATTCTTATTGTTGGTGGTGGGACCTTGCAGCGTTTTCATAAAGAAAGCTTTTGGTGGTGGGAGAGACTTGGGGAAAAAGTCCTGGCCGGTATTGGTTATATTGTATGGGTTTGTAGCTCAAAAAGCTCAGAGGACCCGCTGGAGGGTATCTCACTTGGGGGTAGCGAGGGGCCGCAGTCAGTCGGAGTGCTCGGGGGGACGGTGGCTACTTAGTTGCTGCTGCTGGTGCGCGCGTCGTGTCGTACGAGAGTTGTTGGAATTTGTCTTCTGTATTCTGTGATTTTTCCAGAGTCGAGTCGATTTCTCATTGACTTTTTTGATCTTTTTTGTTGTTGAGGCTTTGTTTTCAAGAAGAGACTAGTGTTGAGAGAGATCTCTTTTGAGTCGTGTTTGTGTGTGTGTGTATCCTCTAGAACAATATTCGTTGGAAAAAGGTCGCAGTAGAGAAATCACAGTCAAAAAAAATCGATAAAAATCTGAGAAAAAATGAGAATAATTGTTGTATATTCGGTGGTTCTTCTCGTTATATTGAATAGTATCTCCCTTGGTGTAGAAGTGTAGCGGTAGAGTGAGAGTGAGAGAGAGAGAGAGAAGAATGGAAAGAGCGGATGGCGATGCTTTTAAAAACGTGAGCCACTCCCTCTAAAATAGAAAAAAAAAGCGTTATGCGCAAAGACAGCAGGAGCAGGAAAAGGGCTGTTTGCGGGTTTGTGTGTGTGTGTGTAGTGTACATATGTATGTGTGTCAAATGGCTTTTGAGATCCAGACTCGTGGTGGGTGGCCTAAGATTGCTATTGTATTACATGGCATTTTTGGTGTGTGTTTCTGATTCTGGGTATTCTATGAAATACTGCTACGAGTTTCTACAGTACTACTAGAATATACTCTCGTCTATTCAGGCAATCACAACAGCCATCAAACCATCAAAGATGATCATTATTCAGTATTTCTTTTCTATTGTCGCAATCCACCATCCACAGCAGCGGCGTCATTGGGGGCCACACACATATGCAAGCTCGGATTATTCCACCACTTTCTGTGAGACCACCACCCAGAGCCGAGAGGGGGTCAGGGATCATTGCTTTTTTGCTTTTTGTTTTGCTTTTCATCCAGAGTTTCAAGGTTTTGGTTGCCAGACTTTACTGGTTTTTCCGGTAACTCTAATAGAGAAGAGTGAGTGGTGGGATGTTTATTCTTGAATATTCCTATTCTCACAAATATGACCGGTCATATTCATATATAGAGACAATCAGCAATGTACACACAAAACAATGGGCCCGCTTCTGAGTCACTACAGTACAATTGGAACCCTGCCCCCCATAGTATCAATTGTTCGGGTCTGCGCACGCGCAAACAATAGAAGAGGCAAGAGGCGCTCAGGGGTGTCCTTTAGTGTAGTAGGTCCCTAGGGTCACTTTTTTTGGTTTGCTATTTGGTGTGTGTCAACCAATATGGGTGTGGATTTTTTTCGAAAACTTTCCAGTTCATCAAGTACTGTGTTATTTACTGTTGAAGAGGTTGCAGATATTGCACCAATTGTGTATACCAACTATTTATCACCATTTTTCCTCTATTCAACTAACAATAAGAGCATCTCACACCAAGTACAATGGAGATCTCCTGAGATCGACTAAGACACAGGAGGAGCAACCCATGCGCACGCAAAACAGCAAGAAACATTTTTTTTTCTCTTTACCCGCTCTCTAAGCTATGCTGTTCCGGTTTCCCAATTCTGTTTCGGCATATGCTTTTACAGAGGAGAAGAGCCGCTCGCTCTATGGACTTGCTGGAATACTACAGCTCAGGTGCGGTGGGCCATGTGTACATGTACAAATATTCTCAAGCTCAAGGATCTCAACTGACGTCATCTCAGATCTCGTGAAGGTTGTGTACATAAATGCACGAAATGATCATTGTACCGTCCTCGCTTTGACAGGATACGTACTGCTCTCACGTACCCAGATCCTTCAATCTCCTCTTCCCTCCTTCTCTCCTCCGTCAGATATCAAGAAAAAATGGCAAATTTATACACCAACTTCATGGATATTCTACTGGATAGAATATATCCTCAATATATAAATCAACTTTCTACCATTTTTATTCAATTTTTAAATTTACTCAGTATATCTACCCTAGTTCTCCTTCCCAGCATCATCGCGCAGATTGTCTTTGAAATGCAAAGAGCCGAGTCCCACAAGATCCGTCGATCTTTACAAAAACAAAAACGAAGATCATTTGAGCCTCACCCTCCAGGATCTCAGGATCTCAATATATTGCAAGACAAGTCTCTAAATGTTTGGAAATTTGGAATTCTTCACTAGAATGTGTATTCGTCTTTAACTATATATAGTCTCAAAATCCTGTGAATCTCAGAGACTCGAAATTCAAAAGAGCCAATCAAAACGCGCGATGACGTTGTCAGTACTTAGTCAAACTCCATTGCAGATCCATCAACGAGAGAGTACAGACTACGAATACACAGTGTGTGGTCTGGGCAAACGTCACAGATCTTTTTTGGGATCTTCATCATAGAATACGATGAATTTTGTTGGACCCTTTTCTACAGTTTAATACAACTTGCACATCTCCTGTTGCTGTGGCAAGTTGATGAGAGTGGATCCCTCTTCTCTGGATGCAGTCGGGAATCATAGAACCGAACAGTGGATCTTATGTGATCATCGGTTCTTTGGTACAAGACGTCATTGACTGGCGTTGAGGTTTGGCAATGAGTCGTTTGGTAGCAAGTGCGGTCTCTGTTCTAGTCGTCATCGCGTTCTAATGCTTATTGTGCTTCCTCAATCTGTAGGCTGGAGCCTATAGCCCAGTGGCAGGAAGTCAGTGGTGCTTGCATCTCTCGACTTTGTGTCGTTGGAAGCCGCATGGCTGGCGGCGCTGTGGCTTGTCTGTTCATTTGGGTCAGCATCTGGAGAGTCTCGTATGGAATCTTGTCCTGCCTCTTATTGAACGGACTCGAGTCTTTGTTTGTATGTTATAGTGTTCTAACTGCTGTGGATGTAATGCATATGTCAAGAGTGGGGTTATCATAATAGTGGAGGTTCTTGGGGGTATCCACAACACACGTACTGTGACGCATGACATTGGCTTTGTCGGGGTTCAGGTCCGTCTTTGATTATGCATTCACGTCGTATACAATCCCAGCTCACTGGCTGCACTCTGTATCTCGTTTTTAGACTAGTATGCCTTACGGCTCGTGTAACAACATCAAGAGAGTTGTGCCCGTAGTGTCGCCTTATCGCTCGACGCACACTCTGTCGACTCCATATCAATGTCCAGTGTTGAGGCCGTCAGTTTCTGATGCTCCTCGTATAGTGCTTTCCTTTTGATAGCACCCTGGACCGAAGTACGACAATGTAGTTGAACACTTCTTAGCAGCCACTTGCAGTTAAAGCATTCTCTCTTGTTTAAATGAATGTGTCAATGGGACACCCTCTGCTCCTGGATCGTCCTTAGTCTCAAGTATGACATCGGGGGGCTGATATGCCGACTTGACTTTCTGTCTAGCCCGCTTGGACAGACTCGCCTGGGAGACCTCAAAAAGCCACCAACTCCACAAAGCCTACCCGAATCAGTCAAACACTTGTCCACGCAAGCGAATATTCATAAATCTTGCTATGTGAACTGTGCAGAGAGTCACATGGCTGGAACTTTCCATCCTTGTGGCCTTCGTACCCTACTCGCCGAAGACCTGAGTAAATATGTCCCTCCCCGCGGCCCCAGTATTGGATCTAGTAACCCACAGACGCTTCGACTCCACTGTCAACACATTGCGTGTAATCCCATCGGACATATTAGGATGGTTTCTCTGTTATTTGTCGCTTTTTGATGTCCGTCGCCCATCTTGCTGACAAACGAACATACTGCAGCAGAAGACTTGTACAATCAATTCATACGAAGGTGGCCCTTGAAATTGTCTTTCTGAAATTTAAAACAGATGCACTGAGCATGGTGTCAGTTTGGCATCCCTTTATGGTATCACATGGAGATGGCGAGTGCAGGCCCATCTCGGGCTGACTACATTGGCTCATGCAACTTGTCACTACAACCTCATTCACCTTCAGCAATCGGACGAGGCCAATGGAACACCATTATTCATACAATACTAGTACTTCCACATGTAATCGTAATTTGTTTTAATATATATAATTATTCCTTTAAGAATACGAACATTTATTGACCAGACAGACTCGCCTCTCTTGCCCGCTGCTCACGCTTTCTCTGTGACCGGTCCTCTACCTTGTTCTTACCAGCAACCACCAACCCAACACCAAGCGATATTAGCCCTGGTCTAGGGTGCTGTCGGCACGGGCCACAGCGTATATGGCCACACCCGCCACATCCCATGCCGGTGTCCATGTACCTCTGTCGCTCGTCTTGGTAGTAATTGTAATTGTTACAGTAATGGTCATGCTTAAACGCGTCGAGCCACTTGTTTCGACTTCCATTGGCTTGTGCCTGTTGCACGCCTCGCTGCTCGTAGGACGTGTACCCATTGAACTGGCCGGCCGATGGGTTGTATTGCTGTTGCTGCTGGTAGGAGGTGTATCCATTGAACTGGCCGCCAGACGGGTTGTATTGTCTCCGAGGAGGAGAGTTTGAAGATTCTCGGCGGTCTTCCAAAGAATCAGCCGACGAGGATGCAGCGGCGGCGGTGGTTTGCTCGTATGGGGGGAGCTCTTCTTCTGAACTGGAGTACTCTGAATAGGACTTTGACTTTGACATTGTTTGTTTTGATTGATGATTTTGAAATTCGAGAGGGAATATTCAAGTCCTTTTATACCTTTTTGGTACAACTATCCCGAATATTTCGATGTTCACTTATGTCGGTGTTCCGTAAGACATATCCGGATTGCCCTGCCTGCCTCCACATATTATTCTGCACACAGCCGCGCAAACGGGCTGAGACGTTTTTATTGGGCATGTGCGGCTGGGTGGCTTTTTCCCTGCGTCTTGTCGACGCTGCCAAGAAAATTTCTATATCTCGACACTTTTGAAATACCGGTATATATATTTTTCATCAAAGTGTCAAGTATCTTCGTAACCATATATCACCATTCATAGGAGACGACTTGTTCTCAGATAATCAAGAAAAAATTTCAAAAAGAGGGTCTGATCATCCCCACTCGGAGTTCCGTGCGAGAACAGAGGGCGAGTAGAATATCGGCGAACAAGCCGCGGAGAAGACGATCACAACTTGACGTAGAGTGTATCTAAATTATAATGGTGCATGGAAGGGTTGTCCTATCCTCAGAAAATTTCTGAATCTGATGCTTCGACTAACGAGAGGTGGCCGTGACCGTGGCAGCATGGTCCATCGCGGCATTTTGTAGTCTTGATCACTGCGAACACTGTGATTAAAACAGGTTCTGTATTGAAGGAATGTTAATACATCCGCAGTAGTTATTTCATCAGATCTATGGATTCCTCCAGTCCTACAGTCGTCTAGTCGATGCATATATCAAGACTTGAGATAACGACAATGTCCAATGACGAAAAAAGCTTGTCATGACGAACACCAGTAATAGCATGGACCTATCGGGCGTCCACCGATACTGAAGATCTTCCTAAAACTCTAAGAACCCCAAATCTCTAATCTCAATAGATTCTCCATGTCGTCATTCATCTCTCCTACCGCGGGCGCACGACTACGTTTATCGCTGTATATAGCACGGCTGAACGTTTACGATTTTAGGATGCTCAGTCTACTAATGTACTGAGTACGTATCTGTTTGAAAGAGAGATAGGTGTGATCCTTGTGAGCAACACAACATCATCATCATGTCGTAATGCTTCAGATTGCCCCTTGGTACACCCCACCCCACACACACGTTTAAACTTTCCGTTACCGGGTACACTTAGAGTATGTACCAGTACATGAGATCCCAATCAACAGTTGAAAATGGGGATAAATTGGTGTCACGCGGACGGTCGTGATGTGCACACACTCAAGCCCCCTGGACCCGGAAGCGGGTGAACTGAAGATCTCAGTTGTTGAGAAGAGTACCAAAATGTGTCTAATGTATTGAATGTACAGTATGAATGTAGGGAATACAGGGATTTGGTAGAATAATATTTTGGGGGCCTCTATGATCTGCATCTCGTGAGCCTATTCTTGTGTGGTGCAGAAAAAAAACATCCCTAAACACTAGCAAGTTTCATAATCTTCAACCATAAAATTTCCAACAAATTGCGCCTTAATGACTGTCGATTCTGAAAATAATATCTCGAATATCAATATATCAGATTATGATTATGATACACTCCTGCGCTCCTTGTTCTTTGTTCAGGTTCCTGCATGAGATTATGCGCGGCGGTGTCGTGATAGTTCAATCTTATCACCCACAACTACTTGAGATCAATGTCAATTGAGAATTCCACAAACTCGAAACAAATCTTTAATTGTATATACAAATACGAAGTTACAACCAGTCGCCGTGGATACCGACCGTGGTGATCAGCAACCCCAGAGCAGGCACTGCGGCAGCAATGCTGCCGTACCCACATTTCGACAAGCCCAAAGACGACGACGACTGAGACTTGAGCCCAGAAGCCGCACTAGATGCAGCGTTAGCAATTGAGTCAGCAGACGCCGACAGCACATCATCCGAAGAAGAAGATGTCGGGCTGTCGAGATGGTCGTACGATTTGTCCAGGTCCTCGGCCACCTCTTTAGCCTTGTGCTCGACCTTGTCGGCCGCCTTGCCCAGTTGCTGCGACACATTGATGTTGAAATGCTTGAGCGCCGCTCGAACCACGGGCCCAGCAGCCGTCAGTGCGGCGTACAGCAGGTACGGGTGCCTGGCCGTAGCAGGAGACAGTACAAACGCAGCAACTAGCGTGGTCGTAGCGGTGGCGGACAATGGCACTAGGATCTTGCTGTAGAATTCGTCTTCGCGAGTCGTTGAGGAGGTAAACACGTCTTGGAACACCGATCCGGTGAGGGTGGCGCCTGCAAGCAGGCCAATGGAGACCGTGCCGATGACCTTGCCGGCGAGAGCGACGTGCATTCTTGGATGTAGTGTTGGGTTGATGGGAAATTAGACAATGTGTCGATAGATATAGCAAGTCTTTGTCTATTACCAGACAGAGGCGGGTGGCGGCAGTTCTTTTTGGTGTGTGTGCGCTTATCGCCCTGTAGAGAGATAACAAAACATGTCCCAACGCCTTTGCCCCAAGAACCCAAAATAAGGCGCGCGCCTCTGGACGAATTGCATCATTTTTCTGTTACTGTACAAGCTTCTGAGCTGAGGGGTGAGTTGAGTGCGTGCGTGCGCAAGTCCTCACCTCACACCAAAGAAGAGCCTGGAACGGTCTGGCACTTTCTTGCGTGCGCGCGCCCTCTCACCCCCCAAAAGAGAGCAGCTGCATAGCCCACGCACTCGGAGCCGGAGTGGCGGCAGGTCGGTGACTTATTTAGGCCAAACAGCCCTGCTCTCTCCTCACCCATTTTTCCTAGCGACCCATCCGTTTCCTCCTTCTCGACACCACACCCACAACATTCACTATCTCACCTCTCTCTCTCTTCTTCTCCTGAACGACAACGAAGTTCCTACAAAACTTTTATAGTTTTATCCTCACACGCAAGATCCCCTTCATCTCCTCATCCACCCCCATCCAAAGAGCAGAGCGAAACCGACGACGAAATAGAACACTTCTTGTAATAAAGAGTGTGTGCTCTTCTCGCAGCTTTTCCACCTCTCGACAAACTTCATCTTTTTTTGCATTTTCCCCCTCATATATTATTCTTGCTTTGGGAACTTCAAGGTTCTTGAAAAGGTGAAGAAACAACTCTAGGCTTGTTGGATATTCAAACGAGTCTCTAGTTATTCCTTTACCCACCCGTTCAATCTTTCTTTTTTTCTGTTCTCAACACTCGATACAGGACCGGCCTTACTGTACATAATCGGCTTGGGTTCTTCATATTTTTTTTTTCCATTACACTAACGACAAACTTACGCATTTATTTTTATTTTTATTATGAGTGTATCGGGATTACCATCGCGATACCAGATTGTGGCAGATCTCAACCAAGGCTCGTACGGTGTTGTACGGCTTGCCAAGGACACCAAGCAGGCAAACAAGCTTGTCGCCATCAAGTCCATCCGCTCGAATCTTGAGGCCAAGCAGGAGATTGCCATCCATGCCAAGCTTGGTTCTGAGAACAAGTACATTTGCCAGCTGCTAGATTCTTTTGAAGTTGGCGACGAGACGTTTTTGGTGATGGACTACTACCAGCAAGGTGACTTGTATGAGGCTATCAGAGCAGGCAGGGGTCCACGAGATAACGGCAACATTCGGGAGTTTATGCTCCAGTTGGTTGATGCTGTCATGTACTGCCATTCCAAGGGCATTTACCATCGGGATATCAAGCCTGAGAATGTTTTGTTGGACGACCAGGGCAATGTTAAACTTGCTGACTTTGGTCTTGCCACTACTCGACGAGTCTGCAACGACTTTGGCGTGGGCTCTGAACGGTACATGGCGCCAGAACTGTTTGACGAGGAGATTGCCAAGGAGTACAATGCTGCCAAGGTTGATATTTGGTCTATTGGTATCTGCTTGTTGAACATTTTGTTCAGCCGAAACCCGTTTACGGTTGCATGTGGCAAGGACAAGCTATTTATCGATTTTGCCTCCAACCGAGAAGCATTGTTTGACATTTTCCCCACTCTTTCTGCTGACGGCTTTGCGGTGCTGCGTCACTGCCTGACGTTGGATCCAGAGAACCGGTCGTTGGAGAAGATGCGACAGGAGCTTATCAGCGCCAAGAGCTGGACGATTGATGATGACTTTGATTACGAAGAAGATTACGAAGAAGATGAATATGTCGAATCTGAGTACAACGAAGTTGGGGATATTGGGGACATTATCACCACTACTCAGAACCGACAGCCACTGCGAACCCCTTCGATTGCGGTGGCTGCTGCCAAGGTGTTTGTGCCACGAGCTGACTGGTCACGAACAATGCAGTTCACGCCGCCGGCCCATTCGCCATTGCATTCCAGGTACTCCAAGTCGCCGGCCGGTATGAAGATGATGCATCAGAAGAAGCCGTTGTCGGGCTTGCGACACTTTTCTATGGAGAGTGTCGACGAGTCTGAGGAGGACGAGAAAGACACTAAGAGGGCGAACAACATGGCCACGACTGTTGATGAAGAAGAGGAAGCTGCTGGCGGTTATGACAGTCAAGACGATATATTTGTCATGGACATGAACAGCTCAATGTCCAAGATGAATGTACGCAACTCGAGCGACTCTGGCAGCATTGAGTCTGTCCCGTCGCTTGTACAATCGACGTCGTCATACTCCAGCTCTCTTCCTGCATTTAACATTCCTGTTTCCAAGACGCCGCCCAACCGGGACTATCTCAAGTTTGGCACGTCGTGGTCGGACATGGCAGACATGGACGATTTTGACGACGAGTTTTTGGAGGACGAGGAGGATGATTTCACTGCAGTTCAACAAATGAAACAGCCACCATTTGGAGGGTTTGAGAAGCGGTCTGTGCCTGGAGCTCAGAAAGTTGTTGGCCAACAAGCGTCGTCTCGACCAAGCATTTCCAATGGCTGGAAGGGAGGCATTATGAATTGATGAATGAAGAAAAGACTTACAAAAAAACATCTAATTATTATATTATTATATTTGCAACATATGAAAAAAACTTGTTTGTAGCATCTCTTAGGGAGCTTTCTGTTAGGATAGAGGGCTCTTTAGAATACATTTATTAACGACTCATGAATTTCTTGAAGGTTTTCCCCCACAAAAATTTAAATTCGCTCAACAGAATTACGTAAGTTGGAGAGGTGGTTCCCAATCCGGTAATGATCGAGGGCGATTAATTATTTTTTTTATTTTTTATTTTTCTCCTTTGAAAGATATTTCTTTTGAATTATTCCCCCCCCCCCATTACATGGTGAGTGTGATGGATGAAATATCTGAATAAAAGATACAGAATATACAGAAGAACATCTCAACCGGCTCTCGGTCGGTCATGTTGCACGAGACAAAGGGAAATGTCGCGGTTGTGTTGTGTTGTTGGTATTTGTACACCACATGGTGTTTGAGATGGGGGGTCGGAGGGGGTGGTGCACGGGGGCAGATCTCAAATGGCGAAATAGAGTTGCGGAGTTTTGTCAGTCACATATCTTGAGGTTTCAAAGAGAATATATGCGGAGGGGTTGATACGAAATGCATAATCAGGGGACTGCTATGCTTCGAATAGTATTATCTGACAGGTAATTCTCGTTGAGATAATGGCCGTTGTGCTGTTGGTGTTTTATCTTATCGATAAGGCACACACGCCCGCCGCCGGAGAGAAGCCCTGTGTCCGGTGGCCCCGGCAACGGACAGTTATGCACCGATGCAGCGGCCAAGAACTGCACAAGACCTGTTTTGGCATTCCCCCGGATTCGTAGCAATCTGTGGAGGTACAACCATTCAAACGACAGGGATGTTGGGATATTTTGTGGATGTACGAAAGGAGGAAAGGATTTTCTCAAGGATAAGCATATTTTTCAGTATGTGCACCAGTTTCAACTTTTTGAAGGGTGAGATTAGCCTCGCATAATTGTGGAGAGATATGAATATAGATAAGATAGAAAAAAGGTCGGAGAAACCAATGCGATATCTTTTGGACACTACCCTTTCCAGATTGAGTTTGAATGAACTTTAATTGCGGTACACCAATGGTGTGAGCTGGGAGATTTAGGATCCAGATCAGATCAGATGCTGGGCTTTATCTCTTCACACAATGGAAAAGAATTGCCCGCCACGAGCATGGCTCGGCGACGATATTGAGCGTACGCCGGACCAAAAAGCGCTAGATCGGTTCAGCGTACATGGCCGCACTGCGGTTATCATTGGCGGCGGGCGCGGCATGGGGCTCGAAAGCGCCTACGCACTGCTGGAGCATGGATTGAAGCGTCTACTTATCATTGACAACGATAGTGCCCATTGCTACTACGCATTTAAATCTTTGAAACGGGTATTCCCAGACCGAGATATCGATTACGACCTAGTCGACATTGGCAACCAAGCCACCGTTGGAGAGCTGTTCCGGACAAAATGGTACGAGGTGGACGCTGATATAGTGCTGGCGTTTGCCGGGGCCGTTGTCGTCAAGTCCATTGAGCAGCACACGCTCGCCGACGTGGAAAATGTCCTTCGGGTCAATGTCATGGGTACGTTCCACGCCATTAAGCTCTTTGGAGAGTGCATGATCAAGAACAAGGTGCGTGGCGCAGTGGTGGTCATGGCGAGTTTGGCCGGACACCGGGTCACCGAGGAACCAAGCACTAATCTTGCGTACAGCGCTAGTAAAGCGGCCGTGCTGTCCATGGTGCGGTCGTTTGCCACGGAATGGGCTTGTCACGGTATCAGAGTCAACTCCATCTCGCCAGGGTTCATGTACTCGGCTTTGCAAGACGGTGCTGACGAGGATACAGTGCCTGGGGAGTGGTACAGGTCGACGCCGATGAAGCGGATTGGTCAAAAGGGCGAAATTGACGGGGCGGTGATGCTGTTGGCGAGTGACGCAGGGAGTTATATCACTGGTACGGATATCGTCGTTGACGGGGGTAGGCTTGCTCATATGTAGTGAATATGCAATTAAGTAGTTCTATACACTCCATCCCTTTTACTATCAGATACGAGTGTAGAATACAACTCTGTGGGTGTTTAGATCCAACTAGTGGCATGCAGGGACTTGGTAGCGTTGGTATCTGAGACTAATGGCGCGGCTGACCCGACGCGTCATTAGCGCGTCCCAAGTCGAGTGGTTTCATGCATTTTTTACTTTAGAACTGGAAATACCTTCAATTATAGCACAGACGGGTGGTGTAGTTTTCCATGGGGTACCTGCTGTGCGGTGGAGGGACCCTCCAGACTCAGGGTTTCTCCACAAGTGAGACTTCTTAGTTTCGTCTGGCTGTTGCTAGTCTCCTAGTATTTGCTGTAATGCCATTTCAATTGATGCCGTGGCAGCAAAGTAGGTTCCATGCTCCTTCGAAAGTGAAAGAGGACGCTGCAACCTTCGTTGTGACTTGTAGTTTACAAATCAGTGTGACTATCGGAATGCAACGGATGCAAAAGTGGTTGGTAAACGTAATGAATATTTAATATTAAAAGAAATACATCAAAAAAATTAGAACCCAAAGATCCAAAAAAGAGAAGCCCAACGGGGGGCTCGAACCCCCAACCTTGTGATGACTTTAGTTCTCCAAGCAGAGAAAGGTAAGAGTCACACGCTCTACCGATTGAGCTAGCTAGGCTTCTGATGATACTAAAAATTTGTTAGAATTTACTAGAGCACACTCCCCTCGTGCGGCTCCGCCGCATGCGGCGTTTTGTCTCAGATGGTTAGTCAACAGCTTGGAATGTGAAATTTGCCGATTTACCATGACAACCCGGTTTAAAAGTATAAAGTGTATATTATAAGTATGGTTTAAAAGTAATTCTCAAGACATATAGTCTTAATTCGTGTTTTCCATGGGAGTCTAATGGAGCAAGTAAGAAGGCTGGTCATAATAATAATCTCCCTTCAAGTCCTCCAACAAAGTCTTGTGCTTTGGAACCCACCCGGTAATTTTCCGTGTTTGTTCGTTGACAATGTTGTTATCGACAGTGAACAAGAAGGAGAAGAACGGCGGGGCCCGCTTGAAGTACTCCTGCGCCGCAGCGTCGTCCAACGAGACAGTTGGCAAATTAAGATGATCACCGATAGCTTTGGCGATATTCTTCACTGGGAACGGCTTTTCATCAAACGCATGCAGGATTTGACCTTTTGGAGCGTTCTCGAATGCTAGCCGGAACAACACCGCGGCGTCCTTACGGTGCACGGCGGTCCACTTGTTCTCTCCCGTACCGGGGTACCCGGACTGGTTAGCTTGTTTAGCCAAGTTGATCAATGTGGGGACAAACGCAGTATCGCCTTCGTCGTGCACCGTCGGCGCGAGCCGCACAATGACCACATGCGCGCCCTTTTGGGCCCACTCCAGCCCGACTTTCTCAGAGTACCCACGCGGGTAAGTGTCTGCGTACACGCTCTCGGTCTGCTCGGTGATTTCGTGCGTGACCGGCAACAACGTGGCGGTGGTGATGACAATCGGCCGATTTGGGCGGTCCGAGGAAGTGTACGCCGCGGCGATGGCGTGGATCACGTTCCGGTCGATCTCGCATGATTTCTGGAGAGCAGTCAAGTCGTGGATGAACGCAAGGTGGATCACCCCGTCGGCGGCAAGTGCTGCTTGAGTAATAACGTCGAGCGACTCGAGGTCGCCGCGCACGGCGGTGCCGCCTGCGGCTTCGAGTGCTTGGGCAGAGGCCTCGGATCGAACGAGGCCTGTGACCTTGTACCCGTGGGAAATGAGCTCTGGAACGGTGGCCTGGCCGACGAAGCCAGTGGCGCCGGTGACAAAAATGGTTTTGGACATTGATCGAGAGTGGTGGTGGTTGATTTTGATGGTAGTGCTGAGTGATGAGTGCTGAGTGGTGCAGTTTTATAGACAGTTCACAAGTCCATTAGATTTGTAATCTCGTTGCTCCAAAGCACGCCATTTTGAATAGCTTAGTTTAGTTCAGTTCATGGGTCTGGTAGATGAATAGATGGCATACCGCCTACCATGCAAACGGCTGGCCGATGGCCCAATGCCCCTGGGGCCGCGCCACAGCCTGGAGCCGGAGTTTAGACTGCCTAACTGGGACTAATTCCGTGTGGAGTAAGGTACCGATGAGAATTGGTCGGATTTGTCATACGGAGCTACGGTACCCCAAGAGAATGGTGAATAATTGATTTCAGGGTCTGCATTTTCCGTCAGCTTCTGATTTTGTTTTCATGAGCAATGTTGCATCATAAATTAATTCCTATCGCTCCAAGTGTCGGCCAGCCGTGCGCCAACGATACTAACAGACACCACCAGCACAGCACCGGTCAGTGGGTTCTACGCAGTTCCATGGTTAGGAGGGTCGCCAGTTGTCTGGAAGTGAACAGCAGGCCATCCTTCTTCTCTGATGTACATGTACATGCGACTTTCTATAGGCACAGTCGGGCAATAGACACTGTGTATACGCTTCTGCCGCCTTCAAATGTAAATCAATGTGCTTCATATAGAGATGCAACAACATGTTTCCTAAACTTCATATATAATTTCCTGAGCCATATAACATAGTCCGTGAAAAAAGGTATATTCATCACCAATAATTAAATGTCAATATTACAAGGTCATTAAAAAATCAAAATCAAAAAGCGTATCGGTACTGCGGCCTCAAATCACCAGCGATTTCCTGCTCCTGCGGAGTCAATCGAGCCCACCGCTCGTCATAGTCGCCACGGGCCTTTTTCCTATTCTCTCGATGGATGCCAAACGCATACCCGGACGTGACGACGATACAGAATAGAACAAACGCCAGACAAACCGACAGACCCTTGGTGTAACGCGGCGCGTCCTTTGTGAGAAACACAAACGTGGCGACGATGCCGCCAATGTTGCCAAACCCGATCTGGAACCCAATGGCCACTGCTCGTCGGTGGTGGCCCGCAAAGTTCTGCGACGTCCAGCACACAATGAGCGGCATGGCGCCGTACGAGCCCATGGCGATGAGGAACGTGGACGCGTACCGGGCGTGGTTGTTGTCGTGTACGGCAAGAAGGATGATGAACCCGACGGCGCTCACCAGGCATCCAAACACTACCAACAGGTACCGGTGGCGAATGCGGTCCGCAATAAACGCAAGGCCCAGCGAAAATACAAAACAGGCGGCCCACGGCGGGATGGAGTGCAGCTGTGTCTGAATGGGCGAGTACTTGAACGTTGCGATAATGGACGGCGCAAAGAAGGCGTAGCCGTACGCAGGCACAATGAGGCAAAAGTACATGACGCCGGCCAAAAACACTTTATAGTCTTTAAACACTGCGCCAATGGTCCGCAGCGTGAGCGGGATGTGGTGGTTGGACTCGCCAACGTCGAGTTCGAGCTTTGCCCGCAAAAACGCCCGTTCGTTCTCGTTGAGCCATTTGGCCTCCTCCAAGAAATCGGAGATGCAAAAGAACAGAAGCAATGCTATGGTAGCGGTGATGGCTCCTTCAATAATGAAGATCCATTGCCAGCCCATGATGCCGTGCTTGCCAGAAATATGATTACACCCATACGCAATGAGCCCGCCAAACGCACCAGCAAGACTGGTCGACGCAAAGAAAAAAGTGTACCGCTTCTGGGCCTCCTCCCGCCGGTACCACATGGACAACAAATAGAAACATCCCGGGAACATGCCTGCTTCGAACAGTCCCAGCAGGAACCGCGTCGCGAGCAGCTGGCCGTAGTTGGTCACAAACCCTTGGCCAATGGACACACACCCAAAGAGCACCATGCACAGCGACAGCCACACATGGGGCTTGAGGCGCTTCATCAGGTAGTTGGACGGTACCTCAAACACCACGTACGGTACGAAGAATATCGTCAATGCAACATTGAACTGGTTGCCTACCAATCCCAAATCGGCGCTCATCCCGTACACGTTGGCGTTGGCAATGTTCACTCGGTCCAGAAACGCAAGCAGGTACAGCATGCAGATCGCAGGCACAATGTGCCAGTCGACCTTGGCCATGAGCTTCGTCTCGCTGATGCCGTGCTGTTTGGCAAGCTCACCAATCCGTTCCCGCTGGGCATCAATGTCCATCATTACTGGCAACGAGCCGTCATGGTTTGAACCTTTTTCCGAGTCCTCCACAAACCGGTTCTCGTTGACTTTCTTCACGTCTTGTTCCTCCATCTTTTGTCGTGTAGGTGTATAAGAGCGGGGCCATCCGGAAATCCTGGTATTTATAAGGATCCTAAGGATCCGGATCCGCCAATTTAGAGTGCCAAACTCGTGAAGGATCTGCCCTGCATGCTAGTGCCTCAAGCTGCATGGGATCCGGGTGGACCCCCCAGATCTGCCATCCCATCGAATACGGTAACAAAACTCGTCCCTGTTTCTTTGAATTTTTCATTCACATTTGTTAATTTTCACGAATTTGCACTGAGAACGGAGTATTCCGCCTGTCGCCTGTCGTGCTGTTCAGGTCCAGGGTTCATGCTCATCACACAAAAAGTGGAGTAGTTGGGACCGCCTGACTGGCATGGCATGGCTGACTGGCCAACCCACACATAGCCGCATTGGACTCCGATTGCTGTTGTAGTTTTATCCAGGATAATAGTGGTTCAAATGCCGTAAGCCAACGGGCGCGAAACTTTCTAGTCCAACAAACAAACCGGGATACAATTGCGCCGGGTACCCGACGACTAGTCTAGGCACCGAGGCCGCTCCGGAACCATGAGATCTAAAACCTCCAATAAATGATTCCAAGTACATATGCAAGTACTCAAAGAGTGTGGGGCTGAATATGACACACTTTCTTCCCACGGCTGAACTGGGTCATCTCATGTCGGGGGATTACCCCGCTTGGAGACAGGGGAGACCATCAGACCACCAGATGCGCACTGCGAATGGAGCCGAGGATATTGCACAATGAACTTGATGACCATGACGAAGTCAATGAACACAAAGAACCCAGTGAAGCAATTTGCATTGTAATTCTGCTTGTTGCTCGATATGTCACCGCATCTGGACCCAACCCCGTCGCCGGTCCCAGCGCCGATACCGGCCACATCGGCCACCGCCGAAAAGATTACGCCGACGGTGTATCCTGCTTAGTGACTAATTAGAAAAACTCTGGGCCCATTTTTAGTTGTGTTCAGTTAGAGTACGCGAGGCGTGTGCTGGAGGTGAGAGCAGAGACGTCCGACGGCAACACGAAAACCACACACATGTATAGTCGGAAGATTAGAAGAAGATTGCAAGGGAGGGGAGGCAGGAATATATATATACACGAGACGCAAGTCGATTTGGATGCGTCATGCTCGGCAATCGACGGCCCCGCCGCACGATACGGCGAGGTTGGTGGGCCTCCAAGTTTTGGAAATCCGGGCTCCCCAAACGGGATACCGTTGTGTAGTTTTAAAGGAACAAATCAAGTTGTGAGCTTTGAAAGTGGTTGTGTGTGTGGTTTGATTCACTGTCTGTTCTTATCGCGTCATTCTACCTCAGTTTGTAGGTAACACGTTTGTATTGGGGCTACTCTTATCGCGATTTGTCTATAATTATTGAGGCGGCCATTGTCAATTCCATTCACTGTAATGCTCATCGCGTGTAAAATTGGGGGTCGTTTTTTCAGGCGTGTTTGAGATTCTTGCGGGCTTTAGTAGCTCACTAGTTGGATCTAATGCGAAACACACTGTGAGGCACTGCCGGTGATAACACAGCCACAGTAGAATTCTACCAAGTGGTCACAACCCTGAAGAGAGGACTTTCATGGCTATTCTCTTCCTCAACCAATTCAAATATTGATTACTCGCCGCTGAGTTTAGTGTGTTCCAGACGCCACTCATCCCGTAAGCACAAGTTACTGAGAGTCTACTACAGAAAAAAACAGTGCGACCAAGTCTAAATTCCTAGTCTATTGTAGAGCTAGAGCGTCAGACACTTAATCTGCACATGTCAAATGAACCATACTCTACGACCTACGAGACATGTCAAATACCGAATACTTTGTTCACCGCAACTCCAACCTTCAATCTCAAGAGGAATGTTCCACTACGAAGCGGTGTACAAATCATTTCCAGCGTCATATGTCACGTTCTAATTCTGTGCATTCTTCATTCATGCTCATCCTGAATTCCTTAAATTCGCACCCGCACTAGATCTCAGAAATCCACAGTTGCCCGATCGCGTAACTGTGTCGCGACGATCATTCTTCACCATGTAGCGAGTGACACCTCATATTAGGCTTGGATTTAAAGTTCAGCGTCTTTTGAAGATGCTAGTGTATCATAATTCGCGGTGAAAGACAGCACGTCGCGCTAAGACTGCTACTCTCCGACCCGCTACAGCTCCGGCTAGACGACGACGACGCGTAAAAATCGACTCCTATCAAGCAATTCCCTGACCCAAGTCGCTGGACCCCGTAATCCCCGAATGTACTCGCGATATCCCAACGTGTCGCACACCCAAATTTTACCTATATTCGTCTAAATGCCACTAACCGCTACAATGGTATTCGAAAAAAGGGGGAGACATTTAATGTCTCAGCCACGTTACGTGCCAATAATTTAGCAAAGGAGAATCTGACAGGATTAATCGAAATTAAGACAGGTTATTTTTTTAAAAAACGAAACACACAAAAAAATAAAGAGGGAGAAAAAACTAGTAGTCTAAAGAAAATCATAGCATGGTATAGGAGAGTTTAGGGAGATGCGTTAGTATAGGTTTGGGTTTCATAATGCAAGGTGAATAATGAAAACTTAGAACATCAATACAGCAGCACCGAGGGCGACCACGGCCATGCTGACACCAAGACTGGAGGCAGAGTTGACCTGGAGTGGTGCAGTCTCGCTAGGAGCTGGAGCCTGGACAACACCAGAGTTGCCAGATCCGTTGCCATTGCTGCCATTGCCGTTACCGTTGCTGCCAGATCCGTTACCATTGCCGTTGCCAGAACCATTGCCGTTGTTGCCATTGCCATTGCCAGAACCAGTGTTGGCAGGACCAGATGGACCGCTGCCAGCAGCAGAGGAAGCTGGAGGAGCGGCGGCAGAGGAACCAGCATTGTTGTTACCGTTGCCGGTGGATGCAGGTGGAGCAGCAGCAGAAGAGCCATTGTTGTTGTTGCCGTTGCCAGAAGAAGCTGGTGGGGCAGCAGAAGAGCCATTGCCATTACCAGAACCAGTAGAAGCTGGTGGAGCAGCAGAAGAGCCATTGCCGTTACCGTTGCCAGAGGAAGCTGGTGGAGCAGCACCAGACGAAGCTGGAGCGGCAGACGAAGCTGGGGCAGAAGAAGCCTCAGCAGAAGAAGAAGCTGGAGCGGAGGATTCGGCGGCAGAAGAAGAGGCAGCAGCGGAGGAAGCTGGAGCAGAAGAAGCGGCAGCAGAAGAAGACTCGGCGGCGGAGGAGGAAGCTGGGGCAGATGAAGCTGGAGCGGAAGAAGCTGGAGCAGAGGAGGAAGCAGCTGGAGTAGAAGAGCACTGTGGAAGGGTTGGGCCGGTGAATGTGCAGCCGAGCAAGAACTCGCCTACCACACCGTCGATAAGAGAGTCGACAGCCTGGTAGAAGGAGCCGCACAAGAGGCAAGCCTCAAGATCCGAGTTGACATCGTCAACAAGAGCACAGACACAGTCCTTAAGACCATTGCAGGTGTTGAGGTGGGTGGCTGCCGACGTGCACTTGGCGACACAGTCGATCAAGGTGCCAATGAGGCCCTCGGCTTCTGGAGTAGAGGAAGCACAGGATGGAAGAGTGCTGGCAGCAGAGGCAGCGGTGGCAGCAGCCAAACCGAGAATAACCTTGGAGTACTTCATTTTGTGTTATAAAAGATTGGATATCAGTTAGGTCGAAGAAACGAGTGGAAGGGTTTTGTGTGTTGGAAACGCTTTTTGTAATTGGCTCAAAGAAACGAGTAGCGAGAATTCAAACTTCGATTCTGGATGGACGGACGGTAGAGTATTTATACCAAATTGGCACCCTTGCTGGAGCAAAGTTTCGCGTTTCGGTGTCTCCGTATGACAGATCTCAAATCCGTAGGGGACCCTCACTAAGGGTAAAAAAAGGGACGATCGCTCCAGTGTCTCTGGGCATCGAGAGATGAGTTGTCGTTGCTTATTCGGACGCGGTTTGGTGAGATGTGGATCAAAGACAGAGAGAGATCACCCTTGTCGATCTGGCGCAGTAGCGACGTTTTTGGTGGTGGATATTTTGGGACCGTGAGCTCTTTTGATATTTTGATTTCTGTGCTAATATTGAAAAGAATCAGCATAATTTGGAATACTTGTCGTGAGTATGATAAAGTGGGTATTAGAGCTTGACAGTTACTTGACGTATCCGATGCGCGGCTCAGAGGCACAAATATGAGGCGCTTCTCGGTTCGGGGTCACTACCAAGCCTTCCACCACGCTGGGCCTCCTGCCCAGCCAAAGGTGGCAGGGATCCTCACCCCCTTTAAAATCGCTTGCTGGAAACTCTGGGAACAGCTATGTGGCTTCGGCTTGTCTTTGGAGTTCCTGGAATGTATTAGTTAAAGTAGTAGGTATACTAGCATACCGTTGTGCATAGTTGGGGCCAATTCCCGTCGAGCATTAAGCATGAGAAATGTCGGCTGCCGACGGCAAGACGCGAAGCGAAGCACATCTCTCGTGTGTCTGTTCCCGCAGCCACATTGCCGCACTGCAGACATGTCGAGTGCACTCAATATTCGATCGCAAGACCTGCATCCCGATGCGTGCGTCTTGGGAAAGGTTCAATGTGGCTAGTTGACTTGATTGAGATGACCATGGAAACTGACGACGTATCCAAATACTTGTTGATGTCTCTGTTGTAGAAAGGTGAAGCACAGACGGATCACCTCTTTGGTTTGTGCACGAGGGCTAAATTCTCGAGTCCGATTGCACACGTTGTGTTATGGTCCATGATTGTGTACTTTTCCACACTTCCCATCCTGTACACGTCGCCTTGTTGTTATTAATTTCCTTCAAGATCGGTTACCTTCCACAAATGTCGTTCAATTCCGAACCCATGATCCATCGGTGTCGTGCACCCGAGACCGAGATGCGACCAATCGTCGTTTGTCGCTCCACCGTCACTCCTTCAAACGGCTTGAAGAGCCGCTTGAAAATTTCAGGTGCTATTCTTACATTTCGTAGAACCCATGCTGTTGTTGTCCCCGCCTCTCAATTCTGTCCGAGATCGCATCTTGTCTACTTGACCAGGGTTACAAAGTGTATCTGATCTGTGGGATCCGATGTGGCGTTTTTCTTAGAGCCAACGGTTGCTCCGTCAACTGGGATTTTATCGACCGCGCGCGGATCTCTGAGCCTACAAGCCGCACACCAATAGCTCGATGTGGAACTTGGATTTGGCTCAAAATGGATAAAACCTTGGAAAAGTGATCAGATTACAGATTTGGAAAGATGTAATTTCTATTCTTGAGTATTTGAATGTCGTTCAGGGTCTTGGTATCTTTCCTTTCTGAGTCGACGGAATTACTTGGTTTCGTTCAACGAATTCCTAGAGTCTAGTTCCATAATGTTGCTACTGAAACGAACAGGTCTATTCATATATTCAAGGCATCTACTACTCAGGGTCGAATCTAATATTGGATCCCATAGAATCTCAGTGTTTGTAGTTACCTGCCTCCTGGAAACTTTCGATATCGATGTGTACCCTTGAGATTCGCCATTAAAATTGAAGTCTCGTCGAGCTTTAGATTCTCTGGATTCCAATTGATCCGAGATCTATTGATTGTTATTGTCTATAGTACTAGTATCTGTGGACGACCGTTCCTCAGGCTACTCGTAACCTGAGCTATCCGCCGTATAGTTCCGACAGGATCGTTGTACCCAGTCGCGCCGAAAGGAGTTCGTAATGTTTATTTGTACCCTTTTTAAGCACTCGTCCTTTTTTTTTCTGGTCGAGCAGTTTTAGGAGAACGGCTCACGGGAGATGCTGCACGACATGGGTATGGCTTGCAGAATCTTGCATTGCAGGTAAGACCCCCCTGAGATGGACTGAAGCGTCAGCCAGCACAGCCCTGTCACTGCGCTACTGTGAGGATGTGAGGCGAGTGAAAGCTCGTATTAGATTAGTTGTGTGTTCCCGGTATTCGTTAGGGGTTTACTAGTGTCGCGCAGGTTCAGGTTCAAGGTGGCGGGTGCGGGTGCGGGTGCGGGTGTGGGTACCGTTGTGTGATAGTACTAGTCAGTGTGTACACGGTCATATACCACTCTCAAGTCCATTAACACGAGTACATATACAATGTTGGTGTCTTTGACTCTGTCAGGGTCAGTGATGATGTTTTATTGCGTCTCGATGTGGCTTGGTCCACTGGGCCACTGTACTACATACTTTCATTCATGCACCCCGGGGCACTTGGCGACGTGTGCGGCTCGGATAATGAAGGACTATAAAGCTGTTTGATATGTGACTTGTAAATAGAATCTTCATCATATAAGAAATAAAAGGAGTACATTCTCCAGTGATTGCGGGCAATTTCAAGGTAGCATATGCAGTCTCTAGGGATAACTGTAACACTTCCATCGTGCATAATTTCTTGTCCATGGAAGTGTGGTATCTCTTCATTGGCTTTTTCGGATGCTGCTTCGTCTTATATAACATGCAGATAATTACAGGTACTCAAGTGGCGGGTTACCCTTCAACGACTCGTCTTGTGTTGTTGGTCGCAGGGACGACTTGAAGTGTGTGGTGGGTTACCCTTAGGACAATAGCACAACACTACAAGTGTGGTGGGTTGCCCTTGTCATGTACAACTCGAATTCTGTGGTGGGCTACCCTGATTTTCACCCGAAAAATATAAATTCCGTCGGATTCCCACCCCATTTCCAGTCGGTACAGGCTTTCGAGCCTGTCCCTCTTAGACTCCTGGCCCTCTCAGACTCCTGGCCGTGGAGCTGGCCGTTGAGCTAGCTCTGTAAAGAGTATATCAAACATATTTGCTACTTCTTATTAGCTTCTTCTTTCCTAGCTTAATTGATTCTATTTGCTATAATTGTCGTCCGTTCGAAAATATCCCTCTTAATTGCCATGGAAGGGTGACCTCTTTCATGCGTCGAGTGACGATTGGTAGTTAGAGGAACCCATTGCACAACTGTAGTGGTGGTTCCGGGTGGTTGTAGCATCATTTCAAGCATTGTGTCGTTGAATGCGATACACCGACACTCGCACTTGTGATCTTGGAAGACGTCGCCGCCATTCGCAACTCAATTGGATCACATCAGAACATTTAAATAGCAAAAGAAGTATCATTAAAGCTATTTGAAATACAAGAAGCAAGGAGACTAGCACCACTGGTATCGAGAGTTAGCGATTCATTTTCACATTCAAAGTCGTTATTTTCATCTTACAAGGAACAATCAAACTTCAGTCAAAGGAACAATCAAACTTCAGTCAAACGTCGGGATTGCGCTTCAACCCATGGTGGATCAACTCTACGAGAGTAGCGACAGGCCCACGAATGGGCCTGTACCGAATCCAAGAAATATGGGGGATTTGGTCCGCTTTTTATAGTTTTCGCTGGGAGGAGGGTAACCCCGTTACATATCGAGTGTCGTATGTGGAATACTGGTTGAGGCGCGGGTGTTCTCGGGTTGGGGTCCCGATTTCATTTGCACTGAAGCGCCTTCCACGCGAGAGCCCAATTTGCATCAAAGTCAAATGTGCTCGCTTGCCGTTGTGGATCCTCTGATATTGTGGACCATTATAAACTGTATCTCAGTAGCTCTATCCATCAATCACGTATGGGTAGTGTACTACCACTGCTAAACCAGAGTTCAATGTTTACTTTTCAAGCAAACTGACACAATGCATGTCACTCTGGGGTGTATCCAGAGCAGCATGTTATTATATACCCTACTCAAATACCTCATGGATCTCGGGACTTTCCTAGCACCGAAAACTCTAACCTTGATTTAAGGTTCTACCCAGCAACGAACTAGAAGCGACCAGCCCATCTCCGCTTACCCGTCTAACACATACTTCACATTGCAAACAAATCGCTAGAGCACCGTACATCAGATACTTGAACCAGATCCCATTCTCCGCCGCACACGTCGCGGCTCTATGCACTAGTTCCACAGAACCCCCAATACTGTGCACATGGGTCACATGGATAGAATTACATGGTTGCATGGACGACTTCTGCACTTTGATGACGTCTTTGGGAACCTCCGTTATATATTTTAGACAAGCATGGAAATGCTAATGGACCTCGAACGGATGGGGACGACATCCAAGTGATCTGTGTATTATACAGTGCAGAACCTTAACCTTTATTTGGCAATCGTAGATTTACTTTTACTGATTCATTCTTGTTTACGGTATCATTCCTCTCGGCGTAACCCGTTCTACATGCATTGTTTCCGTGACTTGAATTGTCCCACTCGTCATGCCGTAGCACCAACGCTGGTAGTAGATGCATGCAGTAGTGCATCATACACGATGGTCAAGTAAAACATGGAACGAGTAAGTATCATTCAAGTGCAACGACACGGTTGCTATGTGCGTCAATCACATAACTGAACAAAGTTACCTATGACTGACCAGATGTACTGCCGAGGTCGAGACCTATGTTTACTTTTCAAGCAAACCAACACATCGGAGGTTGTTCTGACACCCTATTATCTAGATCCGATACACCGAATTAGATCAGATACTGTATCCGGATCTCGTGGATCATTCCATAATCAGTACCCCTCTCCTAGTACCGAAAACTCTAACCTTGATTCAAGGTTATACTCGGGGCAAAACACCCCAAAAGCGGCCTCACCACCTCCGACCACTCATCCAGTTCACAAATATCTCATTGCCAAACAAGTCACTTGCATACCAGGTACATACTTGAACCAGAACACATACTCGCACCATCCGCCGCGTACGATGCGGCTAGGTCCACCCCAACTCCACCAAATCCATCAAATCCACCAAACACCGGCAATTACACCCAAACACCGAGCCAAAACATAGGACTCCGACCATAATTTATTTGATTCGCAATGTCTCGCCTTCTTGAGGATGGATGGTTGGCTGCTTCCTTGAGCATTTTTGTTGTGATTTTGCCGCCAGCTCCTTGTTGTGCTTAGTAGTGATCCACAAATCCTTGACTCAGCAGATGGAACACAAGAAAACAAAATCAAAACTGCCAACCCTGCATGTCTCGTCCCTTATCACCACATTAATTCATGGACTTGTGAAAATTTTCAGCCAAGAGGTGGGCAGGCGACGCGGTGAACAAGTGTCTGGGGTGAAGAAGCTGTGGTGGAGGAGACGACGGGTGGTGGCCGATAAGTCCCCGACACCGTATTCCAATGCACCCCATGGTTTCCAAAAACAATATGCACGCAACCGCAACGAAAGATGCGGCAGAGTATGAAAACAAAGATGAGTCGCATGGTATCTAGATTAACGGGAGTATCTAGATTAGTTCAATTGCCGAGGACCCAGGACCCCCGACGGTCGGAGCCTCCGACGGTGCACTTAGCCGTGCGCTCGAAGCTCCTCCTCCCGTCGCTCCGTCCCGCCGCACAGTCTGGGGCGAGCAAATGAACGTACAATTGCGTCAGAAGAGTGCAATTAGAAGAGTACATATCGGTAAGTGCGAATCTCCGATGCTTGGATCTTAAAAAAATTCAGAATAGTTCATAAGAAAAAAAATCAGAATAGTTATTCACATAATAAGTTAAAACATTAAACTAACAGGTCGAAGGCGGTGTGTTAAATAAGTAAAATCGTAAAGTCTATGATATCAAGAATTAAAAGGAGGTGTCGAACAGTGGACCGGTGGTGGCAGCAGCCATGGGTTTGGCGTTCCACCACATGTCGTCGGCCATGATGCTGTCGTCGTTGAACCCTAAGGTAGGCATCCCAGCTGGCCCAGTCATCAATTGCTGTGGGGCAGCAGTGATAACTGGTGTGACCAACATTTGCTGTGGAGTCACAGCGTTGAGGAGGGACGAATTGTCAAAGTTCAACACAGCATGATTGTTGGTGTGATGCAGATTTGACGAGTTGGATCGCTTGTGACGACGCAACCCGGCGCTGGCGCCAATGCTGCGACTTCGTCGCACTTGCTGTTGCTGCTGCTGCTGTGAAGAAGGTGGTGCGTTGATGGAGAAATCAGAAATGTCATGTGTATCGATCGTATGTCTGTGCTGGACCCGAGGAGATTTGTGCACTTTGGACAGACTAGTCCAGCTCGATTGTCGCTGGATTGGCGAGCTTGGCGAGTGGGTCGAGTCCAACGCGGCCGGCGAAATACCAGTAGAGCTGAATGGCCAACCATTCGTGGCAGCATCCATATCTGGGCTATCCATCGAAATTGGCGACTCGGGCAGTGGCATGGCATAGCCACCGCTCATGGACGCGGCAGCCGCAGCAGCCATGGCGGCAGCAGACTTGTATGGGCCTAGACTCAAGTCGTCGAGCTTGTCCAATGCATCGTCATCATAGTCGTCACCTGCCGAGTGATGCAGAGAAATTGTTTGTGGGCTCTCTGATGTTTCTGGCGAAGAGGACGCGTCGTCTTCTGATTGAGAATATGAGGAAGACCCTTGTTCAAAGCTTGGCGCGGCGGAGGAGAGCGCTGAAGAAGGAGAGGCAGAACTCACCACACTCTCATGATGAGCTCGCAGTTTCTGGTAAGCCTCATCGTCCTCGGCGTCGATTTCGTCGGCCATGAGCAAGTCAATGACATTGTTGATGGAAAACTCGCCATCACGGGGCACGTACTGCGACACGTCCTCGTCCTTGGAAATCTTGGACACCAGCTTGACGACGGAGTTTTGAAGAATCTGGATACGGCATTCGAGCAGCTCGACGTAGGCGCTGGTATATGTCTTTTCCACTAGCTTCTTCTTTTCCGAGTAGGTGCACAGCTTGTTGTCGAGCGTACACTTGGAGCAGGGCTTTCGACCATCGCACTAGAAATATTGTTAGTCTCTTGTTTCCCAATTTTCAATGAAAGCGGATAAATTCAAATATACGGCGACCCTTGACCCAAATTATTTCGACACATTGATTGAAACATTTGTGTCTTTCAAATGCTGGTACGCTGACAAAGAGGAATTTTTTTTTCAGTTGCTCCATCCAGCCGCACGCCACTGCTCCTTATTCTCAGCCACTTTGAGATCATGGAGAGAGTAAGATGAACGTAAGAGAACAGTACGTGTAACACCACTAGAAGTGGTGACCACTAGAAGTGGTGACCACTAGAAGTGGTGGGCAGCCGTACTTGTACTCGAACCATAGTGGCAGTGCGGGAGGTGGGTCCTCCAGCGAGACGACACTGACGAAAGTGGTATCTCAGTGCGTCGTCGTCGTCGTCAGTGAGCGCGCATTTGCTTCGTTCAGTCAGTCAGCCAGTCAGTCAGAGCATGATCGTACCGCACTGTACACACACAAGTCACACGCGCAAATAAAATATGCCGGAGATATTATAATATGGAGTGTGAGGCTCAAGTGAGACAGGAGGTGGAACGCCGGCAGACCAAAATGGGCCGGTCGGTCGGGCGCACAGAGAATGGGATGCCGGACCTCCTGTACAGTGCTTGGTCATGCTTACTGAGCTGGGCGCGTCATCCGTGCCGGGGGTCGGTGGTCGCGAACTCGACTCAGTGGGTCCATCAAGTCATCGTCGTTATGTCCGTTTGTAATGTCCGCTTTCAAGGGGATATCCGTTCACATACCTTTGTTTTCTTCATTCTGGTTGTCAAGTTAGCAATTGTATATTTGAAGGAAGAGAGTAATAAAAACATACCGACAAGAGTCGCATGCCTTGCCTACACGCTTCTTGCGTGCGTCGTCGTCGCCAGAGCTCTTGGGCCTTGGATCCGTGGACATTTTTGTATGGTCAATGTTAAAAAGAGTAAGCGAGACCTGAGTAAGAGAGGCTGAACTTTAAAGAGAGAGAGAGAGGAGTCGGAGGTGGAAATCGCCTCCTTTATATGTATATAGAAGTGAAATATGCAGGTTCGGAGAGACGGACGAGGAGAGAAATTTTGTTTCCGTCAAGGTCAAGGTCAAAGGGTCTCTGGGATGAATAAGCACGAGATGAGTAATGATAAAAAGGGAAGTCTGTTGAAGATTAGGACAGATATATATATATTTTGAAGAGCAACGGTCAGTGAAACAAGAATGGTTTATTTTTTTGTACCCAAGCTCCTTCAAGGTTCGGCTATCTGGATCTGCTTATATCGGTACACATGAATGGCAATTCTAACAACAAGATAATCACCAGCATCATCACTACGAAGGTTCTGCCTGTGGTGGTCGGACCTTAGTGGCTCCGGTCCAGAACAGGTCTGGGAAAAAGCAAACTGGGGGGCCGACCCGACCTTTGCTGCAGGGTGCGAACGGTTTTTTTTATTTGTTTTTTTTTTATATTTATTATATTGTATTTTGTTTTTCGAGGTCTTTGAAGTCTTGAAGGTTCTAATCATATTCAGAATCAAGTGTGTATAGTTGTATGGACATTATTCCCTCTCGTACTGACCATACTCCCCATATCATATTCCCCATAGAATAGGAACCCCGGACACAATAAAGCTCCGTGTGACGACAATCGCACCTGCATGGCATCTGAGCGATTTTCAGCCAACGAGCTTCTAAGAAAGATTAATAAACATGGTCATAGGATTCCGGGGCAGGCCCCCTCGCTGTGAGCCCTTGGGTCCGATTCTCCGCGAAGGGTGCGCGGCTTGCAATTTTTTTTTCTGGTTAGTTTGCTCATACAGAGCCATACATTGTACACATCGGTATCGGACCATGTTATTTCACTGTCCAAATAGGATTTTTACTTTTACGTACTGCATGAGAAAAGTTTAGAGCCCCCCGCTCACTAAATCAGCTGCCTGGTTCCCTATTTGGACCTTTGCAAGTTCCTTCAGGCATTCTTGTCCTACGTAACCAAACTTCCCTCACCTACTAAATCGGATCGGAACAGCATCCGGAAGCAACTTGAGCTGCTTCGTTCGAAACACCGGCATTAAGACACCACGGGCTCGGCTCTAGCTGCCGTGCGGCGCGGACTGCGATCCGATCCGATACGCGTTTCGAGATGATATCCTTAAGGATCCATGAGATGAAAGGTGCTCCTGTGGAGAAGCAATGACATGAGAGTCTGGAGAAATGAACAAGTAAACTATAAGATGAAGGTTTGAATTGCAAATCTACAGTGGCAAACTCTAAAGTCTAGAATCATTGAGAATCACACGAGAGATCATGACCACCAGTACTACTGATTTCGTATAGATATCACAAACACTTCTTTGAAAACGCTGCTTTCGTATAGTCTATGCGCGGTGGGGCTGCGTTGAGTCGAGTGATGCTCCTCATAAGCCACGTGGGAACCCGGAAACATTCATACGCGATATCTTTAACATTCACACGCGATATCTTTGTCCCGAACTCATCAATGTCACGTTAAAACTAAGTTTTATAATCTTATAAATAACAATTGACGATTCTGGTCAGTCTGCCGATTCCGGGTCGGGACTGTCTATGTACAACTGAACCATGTTCAAACCTTGCAGGTCCGGCATACGTGCTACTTTTCAAATCCAAACTATTCCACCCCGTTCATATGATTTACAGTAGATATTATTGGATAGACCGAGCCAATTTAGTTCATGAGTCGTAAGGTCTTGAAACATGTACGCACACTCGCCGAGACTCCCGCTGCTACTGTACCACACCACCACCCGGACCATTAGACACCCGAGTCATATGCCAGCCGCACGCTCCACGTATCCGGGAACCTGGGGCTCCCTTTTTCTACACAAATGAAGTTTGTCTCGTTTGTAAAGCACAAACTTGATTGCTATGGCTCTACATATTTTCATATTCAAACTTCCGGATATCTATCTCAATTTACTTGGTTATCGTTTGTGGTACTAAAGTAGACATTGAATGAATTGGACAAAAAGCCATGCAAAAAGGATGCCATCAGCCCGAGAAAAATTCCATCAGGTCTAGAAGAAAAACCAAAAATATTCAGGGTCCAACAGAAGCTGCTCGGCACGCCGGTTCGCGTATCTGCATTGCCCCACAGCCGTACGGCCAACCACAACAGGGCTTACAAGACTTTTCTTTAATCTTCGTCATTGACAAGAATGAATGTTTGACATTTATTTTTTTCTCTGGATATTTTCGTTTCTCTATTTTCTTGTTTCATTATATAAGAATTACATGATGAGAACTTGTGCAGTTTGTTCAGATCTTTCTTGGTCGCTCTGTGTAGCCGTGTGTATCCAGAGGGCCGCATATTCGACCGTGCCCACGTTACAATCAAGTTTCAGCGGACTGTGAATCAGTGGGAGTTGATTGAAGATACCATTTTTGGTGTGTTGATTTAAGAATTCCTCTTTGAGCGGTGTATCTAGATCGGTTACAGTTATGTCTACTCTGTGAATATCATATGTATTCAGGCACGACCATATAGAATTGCCTACACAACCAACTATCACTATACATTTAGACCCACATCAATACAGAATCAATTACCCTTGTCTTCAATATCTCAATTTCAACAGGCTCTTTTGTTGAGAAATTGGTTTAGCAAATGTTTCACTTCTGGTTTGTACGCCTAAACGACCTGACTGCCTTTGGAGCGTCGAGACCTGCATATCATCATTTAATAACCGGAAATGTCCGGCTACACATACTGGACTCGGATCTCTGGATTCGAAATATCGTATCGAATAGTGCATTGGACAGACAAGGGGAATATCCATGCGGTGTACTGGTTGTGTCGTCGCAGCGCAACGAAGATAGATAGCGTTGCTGCTCGATTCTCCGCACCACTTGATTCTCCGCACCTTTTGAATCTCCGCAGCACAATGCAATCTCTTGAAATATGAAGATTGACAACTCAATTGCCGGCACGGCGCCAATGATAGTGGTCACCATAGCGACCGAGAACCAATGCAGCCGGCGTTTATGGCGAAACCAACAAAGAACCACCAATGACGTTCAAGATTCCGATACTTGAAAAAATAATAGCTCGAGCAACCGTTTTACCTGTACCAATGTCGCCAAGGTTGTGTTCACCAGGGGAAGAACAGGAAGAACTGGACGAACTGGAAGAACTGGAAAAACAGGAAAAACTGGAAGAACAGGGTCCAGACCCCTCATCTTGTCGTCTACAGATCCACCCTGCACCAGAAAAGCTCTAAAGACATTGTAAGCCGCACATGTTTTGCAGCCATGGAGCGGCGATTCGGCAAATGGGCGGAGATCTTTCTCCGCGAAGAAAAAGCGTAATATTAAAGTTCAACAGATTCCTTCATTGCGTATATGTTATCGCAATCTACCGTGCGATCCGTAGCACTCAATGGCTCTCTGAATACCAATTACCAAAAGACGTTCAAAAGTTCATATCTAATAAGCACAAGTACAGTGCCTTTGTTGCTACGGCACAACTGCGAAGACTGACCAGCCCATTCCTTAGTTACAAACAGCCGCGTAATGTGTGCGCCAAAAAAACAAGTTTTTTCCTTTAATCCCGTAAAGCGATTTTTCTTCTTCTTCTTCACATTCACTTTATTTGTATCTCCGCCGCCAAAAACCTTATTTATGCAACACTGAGATACATACCGCATCACAGGGCAGGGCTAATACGAAATAATAATCTACTGCACTGCATCTGCATACGAATACCTTGGTATGAAACGGAATTTGCATGCACGTTTCCAGCCTTCCAGCTTTCCCTTGTGTTTGTCTCGTGCGGTGACTCACTTCCGACTCGCCTCCGACCATGCGGCGTTCGGTCGGGCTAGTCGGAGGTCTTCGTTGCGTCTTCAACGATATGCATTATGAACACTAGAATGAAAAAGATGTCGACATTTCTAGATCAAACAAAAAAAAAGAGAAGACGCGTCACAGACAGGATTCGAACCTGCGCATGCAGAGCACAATGCCTGAACAACTACTTGATGTCGAATGGTTTGAACAAAACTCAAAATTCGATATTATAGCAGGGCATCGCCTTAACCACTCGGCCACTGTAACAACGAGGATTCCTTCAACCCGGCCAGCGCGCGTCAAGTGCCCCAATGTGTGCGGCTGAAAAAAGTTTTTTTCGCGAATAACTTGATAACTAAGAGTTTATTTCATTTGAAACTTTGTTAAATAAGCACAAGGGGCTCAATTGATCGGATGAGTTGCAAAGTCGCTTGATATTTGGAGGTTGGCACCATGTAGTGAGTCACTGTGACAGTGCTTATCCAGGGATACGAATGACTCTAACGAAATAAACGTAAGAAACGCGTCGATTGGATGCAAAATCTGCAGAAAGACGTGTAATTACTCACGTTGAGTAGTTGCTTGTAAGTGTGAGTGATTGGTTGTATTGTAACGCGTCGTATGCGGCAATTGAAACATGTTGAGCCGCATACTTGTGTCATAGGAGTCACAATCCATGTTTGCCACAGTTATTCCCCAACTTTATTAAACTAGAAATGAGATTGTTCCATTGTTGAATGTAGAGACCAGAGGATTCCATTGTTGAAGAGAATGACTGTTGATGTTGTGATGGGATTCGATTCTACACAGTGGTCAGCATATAACTGAAAGATCGTCCCCATACTTTTTAAAATGTCCTTAGCTTTTAAACTGAAGACTCATTATTATTCATATGTTCTCCATTATTACTGACTATTACTGTTCATTTGTTGCACTCCAATGCAATGCAATGCAGTCGATCCACGTCACAGTAAAGTTTATGCGATGATTCACAAATGTGGGGACGCAAATCACTATATAAGTGCAAGACAATCCGCCACCCTTGGGACCAGAACAATCAACAACCATAAACCACAACTACAATGTCAGACAACGACGTGATTTACAAAACCATTTCGTCGATTACTTCGACCAAGCTCGACGAGCTGTCGCGAGCCCAGCAGTCGTACGAGAAACGGCACGCTGACCAGGTCGCCAAGGCCGAGCTTGCAGCCACCAAGATCCAGAAGACCATGGCGCTGCTCCGGGGCCTGGCAGAGATCCACGGCACCAAGATTGAAGAGAAGGAGCTTGAGGACGGGTCTGACGAGAACTCGCCCAAGCCGACCAGAATCACGGGCACGCGGGACGAGATGCGGTGGGGCAACATGCTCGAGTTCTTGCGCTTGGCAGAACGCGACCCGTCTATTACGGAGGACCTTGTGGACGATTGGCAGGCAGAGGCACTCAAGGATCTCAAACAGGAGTCGTACAAGTACTCCCATGCTGTGTTGATAAGCGAGCTCATCACCCAGTACTCGAAGTCTGAGTCGTCGTCGTTGGGTGGTGGCGCTGAGCCAAGTGTGGATCTCAGAGACGAAGGTATCAACCAGCGCGAAGAATGGAAGAAGATTGTATTCGAGCCGGTTGATATCGATACTGAAAAGATTGAAAAGTATCTCGACAAGCTTTTCAAATGCGACACCAAGACACGGCACGCATTGACCGATTTGAAGAACAGTCTACGTAACTACGGCGAGAGCCTGAGCCTTGGTGGTGATTGCAAGATGACAATTGCACAGCTCAAAAAGGCGGCCACTGATATTCCTCGAGGTACACCGCTGCCTGGGAAGAAGAATGCACTGTTCAAGGAAATATCCCACAACACTATTGTCGCCAACGAGGTGCTTGATGTCTTGAACATGCGGCTTGCGCGGCTGGACGAGTGGCAGTGGCCACAGGAAGGGGTCGAGGTCAAAAGCAGACGGTCGTTGAACGGCAAGTACCGGATGTATGCGGAAGAAGATATTCTGGACATGCTGCTACTTTATCATATTGGCCGTCTGTGGATGGTCCGCCTCAAGTCGGCGCTTAAGGCGTTTTTCCGTGCGGCGTGGATCAAACCCGCCGCCAAGCTCAGTGCTACAGAGCGAAAGAACAGGGAAAAGTACTTGAAGGACAAAAATGTACCACAGTTTTTACACAGCCACCGGTCGAACTCTTATCTAGAGACGTTTTTCATGTCATTGCTTCCTGATGACTATGGGAGCAACAACTGCGGTTACGACGACGAAGAAGACGAAGATGATGACGACGACGAGGAAAGAGGCGCTGGACAGGATAACGATTCTGCCGGCGGAATCAAGACACAGCTATTACAGCTTTGTGTACTCGAAGGCCAGGTATCAAGCGTTTTGGAGCGCGATTTTGCAGTGGTGCAGTCCGACTTCCACTGGTATGGCCCGTCGTTGCCGCTGCCTACCATGCTGACAGTGCTCAAGTACTTTGGTATCCCTGAGCAGTGGCTCAGCTTCTTTTCCAAGTTTTTGCGCATGCCCACGATTTTGGA
Source organism: Blastobotrys petasosporus (assembly GCA_030580095.1). Classification (NCBI taxonomy): domain Eukaryota; kingdom Fungi; phylum Ascomycota; class Dipodascomycetes; order Dipodascales; family Trichomonascaceae; genus Blastobotrys; species Blastobotrys petasosporus. The sequence continues at coordinate 73,417 of JAKTSG010000020.1, forward strand.
CGGCGAGCTGCGCACTCGAGCTAGAGGCGCCCCGATCGACCACACGGTCTCTGAGTTTCTCGGCGAGCTTATCCTGTTTTGCCTCGACTTTTCAGTCAACAGAGCCACAGACGGCCGTTTCTTGTACAGGATGCACGACGATTTGTGGATCTGGGGCACCCAGGATGTGTGCGAGAAGGGCTGGGCCAGCCTCACCCAGTTTGCCGACATTATGGGCTTGAAACTCAACCAAGAAAAGACTGGATCGGTGATTCTTGGAGATGCAACCAGCGCTACACTACCCAAGAGGGGCGTCACCTGGGGGCTCTTGCAGCTCGACAAGTCCACGGGCCGGTTCTTGGTCAACGAGCCCAAAGTCGACAAGCACGTCGAGGAGCTCCAGTTCCAACTGGACAAGTGTGACAGCGTACTTGGGTGGATCAAGGTGTGGAACATGTACTTTGTCAAGTTCTTTTCGTTCCACTTTTGCCAGCCGGCGCACTGCCTCGGCCGGGCCCACATTGACATGGTGGTTGACGTTTACGAGCGCATCGAGCGCAAGCTGTTTGGCAACAGCAACGTGACGGAGTACCTGCTTGGGCGGATCAAGCGCGAGTTCAGCCCGTCGCACGAGGTGCCTGCGGGCGTGCTCTACCTGCCTCTGCGCAGGGGCGGCCTCGACCTCATGAACCCTTACATCCCGCTCATGGCCATGCGGGCCACCGCCAAGCGCGACCCGGTGCGGTTGCTCAAGCGGGCCATGGACCTGGTCGAGATCAGCTACGAGTCTGCCAAGGACCGGTACCACAACACTGCATCCCAGGTCAGTGCCGATTCTTTTGGAGCAGGACCACCAGGGTCGGTGCACCACCGGGCCAGGAAAGCTGCCACTGCCAACGTTCTCATGTCTGCTCCCGTGGTCCCAGTACCAGTGGCACCCGCCACCGCCGCCGCCCCAGCCCCAGCAGTCGAGATCGACGACAGCCTGCTGGAGCGCAAGGACGACGACCGCGACTTTATGACGTTGGAAGAGTACACGCGGCACCTCGAAGCAACCTCGCCAGAGCTCTTGCGGGTGTACAAGGACCTCCAGGGCACCGTCAGCGAGCTGCACCCGGCGTCGCTGATCGATGAATCCAAGCTCCTGTGTACCGCGTACTACAAGTGGATCTTTGAGATATACGGCCCCGCGGTGAAGAAGGTGTTTGGAACGTTGAGGATGGTCGACCGGTCGTCCATCCCGTTGGGCGTGCTCAAGATCCACAAGGGCAAGATGAAGTGGCACAACTAATTGATTTTTTCAGAAATTATAGAGAATTCAAAGGAATATATTTAGAAAATACATTAAAAAATTTTAAAAAGAAACCCAATCCTTGTACTTGGCCAAGTCGATTTTGTACACCTTGCCCGGCAACGGGTCGTACAGCGCGGGCCACACTAACAACGCAGAGTCACGGTCGACGCGACTGATAATCCCGTCAGGGAACACCCCCGCGCCGGTCAATGGCGATAACGTCGCGTAGAATTCGCTCAGGTACGGGCACTGCCGCGTCACCGCGCCGCACACCGCCGCAAGCTGTTTCGCCGCCGCACCCCTGGCCGCAGCCGCAGCTTGCGCGGTGTCGCCCTCCCCGACCGTGTCCAGCTCGGGGCAAAAGTCCAGCACCAGCAGCGAAATGTACTGCAGCCCGGGACACACCTCCATGATAAAGTACACATCGGGCGACGCGGCTGCCCGGAGCCGGAGGTTCTTCAGCTTCCCGCACGCGTTCACCGTCGCCGCCGCAGCGACGAGCTGGTTGGCATCGATAATCTCCAGGCTCAGTGTGCGCACCATGGCGAGATGATGGGTCGGAAACACTGACGGGTCGACGGGCACTTTGAGCGTGAGCTTTTCAAGGTTCTCGCATGGTTCGGTGTCTTGCGTTGTCCACGAATGGCGCTGGCCCTCGAGATAGAGCTCGTTGATGGATTTGGGCAGCCACTGAGCTCCAGCAGCATCGACAACGTCGAACCGGGATATCGCCAGCGCCTTGAGCCGCTGGCTGTTTTTGAAGAAAAACTCCAAATCGCGCGAGTCCATCTCGCAATTGTGGTCGACCGATGTGTTGCTCAAGTCGCACCGCTCAATGGTGCCGAGCAGCCTCGACCGCCCAATCTCGCGTGTGAACTTGCGTGCATTACTAGCTGACGACAGCGACAATGTAATAATCTTGACGTTGCCCGTCACCAAAGTATCAAACAATCGCACAGCAATGCATGTGATTCCTTGGTCGACCTCGACGTTGAATGCAACGGAGGGGAACTTTTTCAACAACCCGCGCACCAACGGCGAGCATGAATACGCATGATCTGTTCTCACTTCTATCAGCTGCAATTTGGGGAACTTCATCGGCTGCAGACTATCCAGCAGCTTGCCTGTAATGGTAAACTCTTCGGCAACAGTTGGCCACCAGCTTCTCAGAGGAATTACCCATGTGAACGGCAAATCCAGAGTCAGCACTCGGATCATGGCTTGGATACTCGCTGGAAGCGTTGGCAGCACTGTATCCATCGTCAGCGGAAGATTGATCACCCATCTAGCCGTGCAGATTCTATGATGCAAAGTGTACTCGCTCATTGGGTTGGTGTTGTTGGATCGGGGCATTTGTCGTGACTTGTACCGCGTGCTGAGGGTGACGTGCGACCATTGCAGCGGAGCCAGCACTTGTCGTATGTACCTGCATGTTCCTTGAAACGCGATAAGGCTGCATGCATTCAAGTATTCTGCAATATTCATCAAAAGCTCCTGTGGGAGAACCTCCAACATGGCTTGACCACCGCTTAAAGCGCTTAAGCTAGCCAACGTCCCTGTCAAACTTACATGCACTGCCGGTATTGGTTGTTGAATTATTTAGATGACGGAATCGTCGATTGAATGCTGAAAGCAGCAGTGTTTCTGGGCGGATTTGGTGAATTTTGTGGAGAATCCTCTCAAGTAAGTAGGTTCAAGCTGTGAGTCGTCAATCTGGAAAATCTACTGTACTGTACTGTACATAACGGCGCGGCTTTCTTTCGAAATGCACCACGGCTGGAAATCTGAAAATCTACAAAAAAATCTAACACGATCATAGGAAATATTACACGAAATCGAAACGACCAAAAATTCTATCAGCGCAGGGTTCTCCTGTTGACAGAAACGCTGCGTCAATCCAATGTCGATCCGGATAAACCTGCCGCATGCACTGCGAGAAGAGTGATGCATCCCACAAATCAAAGACCTTTCAGCTGCACAACACTCGGCCGGAATCAGTAATCTAGCCTCTTGTGATGGAAATTCATGAATTACAGTCGTGTCGTACTCTAAAGGGTCGATTCTGGCTGGACAGCGACCGCCGTCCATCCATCCACCGCACTAACACCTCAACTACCGGTAACCGGGAATCAAGAAAAACAAGCTTTCATCGACTCTTTCAAGTACGAAACTGGAAACTTGTGTTCCGGGGTTGATTCATTTTCTTTACTGTGCTGTTAGAGTTGCTCTCCGACTGACGTTTGTGGGAGCAAGTGACGTCATTTCAATCCCTTCAGCCGCACCACTAAGCTTAAGCATACTTCATTGTTTTTTTCGGAACTTGTTAAAGGCCGTGGTTTAGAGGCATCTATGACGAGCTTTGAGCGATCTTCGACACATGACGACTCGGAAAGTGGCTAAGTTCGTCGAGATGAACAAAAAAATTTACTCGAGAACATGAAGTACGACAGGTTATGGGTATTGAATTGACAAGGTCGGAATACCAAAGACTACAACAATAATGAGATCTCATTCGTCCAATTATATCTGAAAGATCTTCGGCAATTTAAACTACAGTGATAATCCGAGAGGAACAGCTTCTGTTCTCGGTGTTGTTCGAGACGATCTTGGAGAGCCAAGACTCCAAGACATGCCATAAATGCACAAAAACCCGCGGTAGACTCCTGGCCGTAGGTGAGGATTTTCGTATATGACTAGATGAAATATGGCAATACGAACTACTTCATGTACAACTATATATCAGTGGAAATATGCGATCGCATACAAATGGCACCGTGATATCGTACTAGACTAGTTGGAACTGTGCGATCAAAACAAATGTTCAGACCCGAGACACCGAGACACCGGGACTTCATCATGCAGATCAATAAAGCAAACCACCAACCGGGCCATGACTAAAGTACAGATTCTATACGTTTGAATGACGCTTGGGTAAAAGAAAGTACAATACAATGCCAATATATATTGAGTGTCATTCCCCCACTGAGCATCCCAGACAAGAACCCCATTTTCGCTTTAATAATCATGAGCGAAAGTGAGTTTGTAGAAGAAAAACCCGAACAGACAAGTACAAGCTCTGGCTCGGGGACTTCGACGCCATCGGTGCCGAATGACGGCCATCACCCAGACACAATCGAAGTCGTGGGAAAGCAGCCCGGCGACAAGAATGTCCTCTCCGAGGCCGACTGCTATGAGCAGCTAGGGTTTTCGTACCCTTCATGGAAGAAATGGACTATCCTAACAGTCATTTTCGTCGTGCAGGTGTCGATGAACTTTAATGCAAGTGTCTACGGCAATGCGGTGTCTGGTCTGCAGGAGCAGTTCAGCATCAGTGCCCAAGCCGCACGAGTCGGCCAGTGCGTCTTTTTGATTTGTTATGCGATTGGATGCGAGCTGTGGGCTCCATGGTCCGAGGAGTACGGCCGATGGCCAATCATGCAGCTGTCGTTGCTGTTTGTTAATATCTGGCAAATACCCTGTGCATTGGCTCAGAACTACGGTACAATGGTGATTGGCCGAGTGCTTGGTGGCTTTTCGTCCGCTGGTGGCTCAGTGACTCTAGGTATGGTCGCCGACATGTGGGAGCCGGAGAACCATCATTTCGGGTTGGCATACATTGTCTTTTCGTCCGTCGGCGGCTCTGTCGTCGGTCCAATCGTCGGTGCGTTTGTGGAAAACAGCAGCTTGTCATGGCGATGGATTTTCTGGCTACAGTTGATCTTTGGAGGCTTTACCCAGGCGCTGCACTTCTTTCTAGTTCCCGAGACTCGGTCCTCGATCATGATGGACCGGATTGCCAAGAAGCGAAGAAAGAACGGCGAAGATATCTGGGGTCCGAATGAAGTCAAGGAGAAACGAATAACATTCCGAGGTGTCATGCAGATTTGGGCCAGGCCATTCATCATGTTTGTGAGGGAACCAATCGTGCTTTGCTTATCGCTTCTTTCCGGATTTTCCGACGCTCTCATCTTCACATTCATTGCATCTTACAGCTTGGTATATGCGCAGTGGAACTTTTCGACCATTGGAATTGGTCTTGCATTCATCCCGTTGCTCATTGGATACATCATCTCGTACCTTTCGTTCATCCCGTGGCTGCGACGGGACCAGCAGCGGCGACAAAAGTACCCCGACCAGATCCCACCAGAAGCCCGTCTGTTCTGGCTTTTGTTCCTGGTGGTGCTGGAACCAATTGGCCTGTTTGGCTTTGCATGGACGTCGCTGGGGCCACCTCATGTGCCGTGGATCGCTCCAATGATCTTCTCGGCGCTGATTGCCATTGCCAATTTCGCAATCTACATGGCTACAATCGACTACATGGTCGAGGCGTACGGTGAATACTCTGCATCCGCCACTGGCGGTAACGGGTTTGCGCGTGACTTTCTGGCAGGTATCGCTGCCATGTACTCCATCCCCATGTACTCCAACATTGGTCCTCCAGACCGACACTTGGAGTACGCATCCACTATTCTTGCATGTCTTGCAGTTCTTGTGACCATCCCGGTGTACGTCTTCTACTGGTACGGTCCTGCGATCCGGCGAAAGTCCAAGTTTGCCCAGGAGCTGGCGTCGGACCGAACCGTGACGCGTCTCAAGCGGGCAGACAAGAAGGAGCTCGACACCAAGCGCCAAACCGCCCACGTCGAGGCGGCATAATTATTGAAATCGTAAATTCTTATGGATATATTTTGCTTTTGTGTGTGTATGTATATACTAATGGTTGATGACTTTTGAACACTTTGAATCCCAAGAAACTTTTTCATCCACTCAACATGTACATAACTTACTGGCTGACGACGACGCTACTTCCAGCTGCCGTCGTAGCAGAAACGACATGGCAGCTGGAACTATACGCAGATTTCGAGTGCGCCACACAGCCTCTGAACATCATTCTCGGAAACGACACCACGCTGTGCGAAGACACGATAGGCGGGTTCGTGGCGACCATTCTACGAGCACCGCCGCAGTACCGACTCTGGGCATGGGGCGAGGAGCACTGCGTCAAGCGGGCATTCAACATTGACAAGAACGTAGACAACAACTATGAGTGCGTGATCAACGACCATGACTGGTTTGCCTCGTGGCAGGTCGTCAAGCACAAGTGGTCCAGGTAGTGGATGGAGTTCCGCACCGACGACGACGACGACACGACTGTGCATGTACGGCACTGCTGATCAGTGGGACCACCACGACCAGAGAGCCCCACAACGACTGCAATCTCGACAGAACCTTGCCAAATTCGAGAATTGGAATCCAAGTATCTCGTAGTTTTGGTGAATTTGCACCACAGTGAACCCAAGACTCGACCGGACTCCTACTATATCTGGTGATGTCACTGCGCCAAGACATACAAGTCATCACTTTTTTTTTCCGCCCGTGAATCTTAAACCTTGTTCTGTAACAAATCTTCTCATAGAAAAAATGGCCAAATATCCAGCAAGAGAACACGCCCAGCGATCCGTCAAGCACTTGCGAGAATTCGCCAAGGAGCAAGGCGCTGATATTTCTACCCAGGCAGTCGAGTCGGCGGTGGTGTACCTGGAATCCCCGCAACTGGTGCTGTGGCCGCACTGCGACCAGTCGCAGCCATTCCGACAGAACAGATACTTCAACTACTTTACGGGCGTCGACACCATTCCAGGCTGCCGAGTCACGTACGACGTGGCTGCCGATAAGCTCACGCTGTATTTGCCGCCTGTGGACAAGGAGGACGTCATGTGGAGCGGCCTTCCAATGAGCTTGAAGGCGGCCCAGCAGACATTTGACGTTGACTTGGTCAAGTACTCGACAGATTTGGAGAAGGACTTGAGCGGGAAGAACGTTGTGACCATTGACCCTGTCACTGAAAAGGGGGTCAAGGCCACCGTCTCGACGACATTGCTGGAGTCAATTGAAGAGGCGCGAATGATCAAGGACGAGTACGAAATTGAGCTCATGCGACGGGCGTCTGAGATTACCGACAACTCGCACTTTGCCGTCATGTCTGCATTGCCTATCGAGCAAGAAGAAGGCCATATTCATGCCGAGTTTGTGTACCACGCCATGCGACAGGGTTCCAAGTTCCAAGCGTACGATCCTATCTGCTGCTCAGGCACCGACTGCGGCACGTTGCACTACGTCAAGAACGACCAGTCGCTGGACGGCAAGCAGCTTGTTCTCATCGACGCCGGCGCCGAGTGGAAGACGTATGCTGCCGACGTGACGCGAGTGTTCCCTATCAATGGCGAATGGACTCGAGAAGCGCGAGCTATTTATGATGCCGTGTTTGACATGCAGAAGCAGACGATGGAGATGGTCAAGCCTGGTGTTCACTGGGACGACCTGCACATTAAGGCGCACCGGATCCTGATCGACCACTTTTTGCAGCTCGGCATCTTCCACAATGGCACTCCAGATGAGATCTTTGCGTCGCGAGTGTCTACTGGGTTCTTCCCACACGGGTTGGGCCACTTGCTGGGTATGGATACCCACGACTGCGGCGGCAAGCCAAACTACGAGGACCCAGATCCAATGCTCAGGTACTTGCGACTGCGACGGCCGCTGCAGAAGCACATGGTCGTGACTGTGGAGCCGGGTATTTACTTTAACAACTTTTTGCTAGAGCCGTTGCTCAAGGACCATGGCAAGTATATCAACAAGGAGGTGTTGGACAAGTACATGCCTGTGGGCGGCGTTCGAATCGAGGACGACGTGCTTGTGACTGCCAACGGGTGGGACAACATGACCAAGATCACCAAGGATGCTGATGAAGTCGCAAAGATTGTCAAGGACGGCATCAACAAGGGCCGGTCCCATTTCCACAATGTCGTTTAGAATTTGTAAAATATGGTCCATTTTCACCATGTCGTCTAAATCGTAAAGTATCATTATCTATATATCGTAAAGTCTAAAAAATGCTTACTACTAGTCCCGTCATTATACATGACTGTCGACGTAACTCAACGCCTCATGGATCGAGTCGAAATACGCCTGCCCGTTTTGGTTCGCCTCCTGGTTCAGCACCATTGCATCGATACCACTCTGCTCGAACCTTCTTCTTATGCTCCTCTTCTCAGGCATGCGCACAAACATGACCACAATCTTGCGACGAATGTAGTTGCCCACCAGCTCATGCAGTATCTGCACCGCACTAGCGTCGCACTCGGTCATACCGCGCAGGTCCAGAATCAAGTGGTGGCAGTACTGCTCGTCGAGTAGTCGCGGGTACCCTGGGTGCACCTTCATGGAGCCATAAAACTCGAGGCGGTGCAGCCGGTTGCGCAGGTCGCCGGTATTGGCAAACGTCAGCGGCTCGGGGATCTTGACAATCAGGCACCCGGCAACGGCCTCGAGGTTCTCAGGAAGCTCGTCGGCGTTTCTGAAAATGTTTGTGCCCGGGACACGGCCCAGGATCTGGATCCGCGGTCGTGTGGCGTGGTGAATGACGCGAATGAGAGAGAAGAGCACCCCCACCGCAATGCCAGTTTGCACCGACCACACAATCGTCGACACGAGCGTTACGGCAAGCGTGAGCAAGTCCTCGACGCCACGGATCTTCCAGTAGAACCGGATATCCTCCGGCGCTTCTTCGAGTAGCGAGAGCCCCACCACCGTGATCACGGTGCTGAGCACGCACTTGGGCAGGTAGAAGAAGAGCGGCATTGCGAAGAATATCGACAGTAGAGTGGCGAGTGCTAGTACCACCGACGACATTTGCGTCTTTGCGCCAGACACGGCGTTGACCTTGCTGCGTGCGTAGCCGCCAAACGACGGGAGCGCACAAAACAGCGACGACGCCAAGTTCACGCACCCGAGCGCCACAAGCTCTCTGTTAGTCGAGACGTTGATCTCGAACCTCGACCCTAAAGACTTGGCAGCAATGATGCTTTCGAAAAATCCCAGCACTGCCGCGAAAAACGCGGCGGAAAAGTTGAGCTTGAAATCGTTCCACTTTGCAGGAGTGAATGGAAATTCCACTTGTACGTTACCAGGCTTGACGTCACCCACAACTTCCAGTCCGTACGTATCCAGGTCAAAGTAGTCACAAATCAACGCACTGGCAATGACGACGATCAGAATCTCCGGTACAAAATGCAATGCTCTGTACTTCTTCGAGTACCGCCTCTTGGCAATTCTCACCGCCATGATTGCCACCAGTGCCGAAAACGCCATCTGGGCCGCCAGCGGGTCGTACTCGTGTGCATGCTGGAACAAGAACTTGATCTTGCCCAACGTGGTTGGATGCTCAGCAAGCACCTCATGCATAATTTTATCAATCCCCAGCTGACTCGGCAGCTGGTCTATCACCATCACCAACCCTACAGCCGAAATGAATCCTCTCAGGAGAGCCTTGGAGAGGACCGAATCTATAAACCCGACTCGCAACAATCCACCCATCAGCAACACGGCGCCGGCCGCACCTCCTATAATACCCGACACCTGGGCCGGATTCAAGTCCAGGTTCCGGCCATGCGACGACGACGGGTTACCAGGATGCAAATACGGGCCCATTGCCTGCGACACCACCATGGAGATGGGTGCCTCGGGGCCTACAATCATCTGCGGCACCGAGCCCATCAATGCGTACACCAATGGAGGAATCACCAGCCCATACAGCCCGGAAACCACGGGCACGTAGGCCAGATTGGCATACGACATTGACACTGGGATCTGGAAACTGGCAAGCGTCAGTCCCGCAATCACGTCGCTCGGCAGAAACGACCACTCGTATTTGGGGATCCAGCTCATGGCAGGGATATAATACGCCCAGTAGCTCTTGCCGTCCGGCCGGGCCATGCCGTGCTCAGGAATCTCTAGCTGAGCCTGCTGCGTAAGCACCACCGAGTGCGGCGAGTCGTCGCGGGTGTAGTCGTCGAGGTACCCCAGTTGCCGAAGGTACGGCGGGCGGCCCTGGCGACCGTTGGAGCCCGTGGCCTGGCGAAGGAGAGTGCTCCGTTCGTCGACTGAGGGCGACGGGGAGTGTACCGGCGGCGAGTTCGTGCCGGTACGTTCGCTCATTTTGTGTGTGTTGGAGTTGAGAGATGTAGTTGAGTTGAGAGATTTCAAGATTTCGGTCCCTTGATCTTTTGCGGATGCCGAATTGGGAGTGTGTGGGGGTAAGAGAGAGAGTGGCTCAATGCCCGAGGTGGTGGGTATTCTGATTTGTGGTCATCAAGTTGATGCGATACAATTATAAGTAAATATGAGCGAGCTGGATAATATCGAATACATGGGGCAAGATATCGGTACATGTGCGCTATGGGCTTGTTTCTACTTGGCTGAGCCGCACGACCAGTCTTATCGATTGGTGACTCGTACTCGTAAAAAATTCGTATTATAGAGAGGATTGGTGTAAATATATTATATCTATTACGGTATGCCTACTGGCCGCGCAAGAATTGGGGTTGAAATGCTCATTTGTACTTCCACGGCAGCACTCAAATAGCGGAAGCGGAATTCAATTCCCCCTCGGCGACACCTCGGCCCCGTCGTCATATTGAAAAAAGTTGAAATCTCCGTCAAGAACACTCTAGAAATTCAATAGAAACGCACAGACTCTCCTCATACTGGAATACCAACAATATGGGCAATTAATGCCGCACAGACTTGCAATCGATTCCACCACCACCACGCCGCACGGTGCGGCTGAGAATCAGTGGAATTTTTCAATCCCTCATCCACTCTCATCAAAAACTTTTTATATTCGTAGCACGTTATAATACATATGGAGAGAGTTATTTCTTGAGCTTTTCAGTTAGTTCCGGCACGGCGTCGAACAAATCGGCCGCGAGCCCGATGTCGGCCACCTGATAAATTGGAGCCTCCGGGTCGTTGTTAATCGCCGCAATCACCTTGGAGTCCTTCATACCGGCCAAATGCTGAATGGCGCCGGAAATGCCGACCGCAATGTAGAGATCTGGCGCGACGACTTTACCGGTCTGGCCCACCTGCAGCGAGTTGTCTGCAAACCCAGAATCGACAGCGGCTCGAGACGCACCCACGGCGGCTCCGAGAGCGTCGGCGAATGGGTACATGATCTTTTCAAAGTTTTCTTTATTCTTAAGACCTCGACCGCCAGACACCACCTTGCCTGCGGTGCCCAGGTCTGGCCGCTCGCTCTTGGTCAGCTCCTCAGACACCCACTCGCTCAGCGGCGCTTCGTTGGGGTCATCGGCAGGTTCAATAGCAGCTGGAGCCTGCTCGCCTGTAACAGGCGCAAATGCCGACGGTCGGATCGTGACCACTTTAATAGGGTCGGTGGACTTGACGGTCGCAATGGCGTTGCCGGCGTAGATTGGGCGCACAAACGTGTCCTCGCTCTCGACCTTGGAAATGTCCGAGATTGGCTGGACGTCAAGCAATGCTGATGCTCGCGGGAGTAGATTCTTGCCAAACGTGGACGCTGGAGCCAGGACGTGCGTGAAGCCGTGCTTCTTAATGTTGGCCACTAAAAGTGTAGCAAAGTTCTCGGGCAAGTTCTTGTCGTACGCCTCGTTCTCAGCGATCAAAACCTTGGAAACGCCTTCAATCTTGGCCACGCTCTCGGCGACTTTGGACGCATTGCTGCCGGCGACGAGGGTGGTCACGTCGCCGCCGAGCTGCTTGGCGGCGGCGATGGCGCTGTAGGTAGCTGCGACTGGCGCCGAGTTGGCGTGCTCGACGACTGCCAGTGTCGAGAGCAGTCGCCGTCGCAGCGCACTGTTAATTGCAAGAGTGCGTCGGGCAAACATTGTGGAGAGTGAGTGAAGAGTGAAGAGGGAATGTGATCTGGAGAGATGGTGCGCTCGCATTGGTTCCCAATGCCCAAAAGGCTCGTCCCCCCGAATGCCGAGAATTACCGAGGAGGAATACCAATGGACATTCCGCGACGACGGCTCAAGGCCGGGATGCTGAGGCAGATGGATATCCAGAACGCCATGTATCCTGATAGTGTGCCGACGCTGGACGTGCGGCGTGGCGGGATGGACCCGCTGGAGTTTGCCAAGCTCGTCGAGTGCTCGTTCCCGGCCGTTCTGAATCGTACGACTTTTGGAAGTATCTAGGTACTAATGAATAGATGCGGTGGAGGACTTTCCAGCATTGAAGTGGGATACGAATTACTTTCGCAAAAAGATTGGATCATTACAATGTCAAGTGGCAGAGACTCCGCACGGAGATGCCGACTCGCCTCGAGGTGCGCTGTTTGTCAAACCGCACATTCGCCGCATGGCAGTGAGTGAGTTCCTGGATACACTGGAATCAAAAGATCAAGATGATGGGGTAGTCAGGTACATGCAGAGCCAGGATGGTAACCTGACAAGCGAGTTTGCGCCGCTGGTTGGCGACGCACCAGACATTGCATGGGCGTCGCAGGTCATTGGCCAGCCTGCCGAGGCGGTCAATCTGTGGATTGGCGATAATAGGACGACTTCGAGGCTACACAATGACAATTACGAGAATCTGTTTATTCAGATCACGGGCCAAAAGACGTTTTATTTGATCCCGCCTAGTAATACATATGCATTGGATGAGAGATTTCTAGTCGACGCGACGTATGTGAAGAAGAAGGACGACACCTTTGTCATCCGAGTCGACGATACTGAAATTGAAATCCCACAGGAGTCATCTGAAAGTGAAATTTCAAGACTGCTGAAAAAGTCCCCAAAACGCAAGATTCTGTTCCCCACAGTCGACCCTGCTAATCAGGCCACCCACAACCAAATATACAAGCAGCATTGCAAGGTATACAAAGTTGCACTCAACGCAGGCCAGATGCTGTACATCCCCGCATTGTGGTACCACCAGGTATCCATCACCGATCCAGCAGTATCAATCAGCTTGAACTACTGGTACCCGGCGTCGACCATCAAGCCGGCGTGGGCTCTGTGGGACTACCTGCGAGTCACCTCCACACTTCTCCACGGGTATCACGATCCCGACTTTTTCGAAGAAGAAGAAGATCAAGAAGAATGACAATCTGTATAATATATCGTATGCTCGACGCTCTCAATGACCAGATCTGGCTCCAGCGACTCGCTCGTCACCAGCTGCCCGTTCACCGCATCGTTAAACTCTGCCCGTTGCAGCCCTTGTTCCATTGTAGTCACAATCCCCGCCGCCACATGCCGCCTGGCGACCCGTCGCGCAGCAATGTCGCGATCCACCGTTATCATCCACCTGTCGTCCACCAGCTGTGAAATCTCGCACCACGGCTCGTCGCGCAGTAATAAATAAAGCCCTTCTACAAACACGATTTTGAACTGTGGACCCACCTCCAAAGCGTTTTCCACCGGGTCCTTGGTCTTGTGGTCGAATGTAGGCGCATATACCGGTTCGTCGAGCGTATTCTTCAGACGACGCACCATCGACACGACTCCACGCCCGTTGAACGTGAACGGGGCGCCGCGCCGGCGATGCGCCTCTGCCGGGTCCGCCATCGCGTCGAGCTCGTGCCGGTAGTAGTGGAACCCGTCCATGGGCACCGCGACGGCAACTTGGTCGCCATACAGCTTGTTGACCCGCTCTGTGACCTCGCCCGCCAGCGTCGACTTGCCGGAGCCGGGCACGCCCACAATCGCGACGATGATGCGCTTTTCGGAGCTGGAGTCCAGTAGCTGCGTCGCTCGGCGCGCCAGTGTATCGTACACTTCGTCCATGTGTGTTTTTGAGAGTCCTGATGGGGGTAGGAGTAGGAGATTTATAAAGGCGGGCACGTCCGCCCCGGAGTGTGGTGTGGTGCGGTGGAGCGCTGGGGTCCGGCCGGTAATGTTTTACTAGCGGGCCGTTGGCAGCGCTAATGGAAGGCCTGCTAATAAATTTTGTGAGACTTTTGCTGATGTCATGTTTTGTATGTGTGCGGCTGTGCTGTAAGAATCAATCGGTGACCGGGATGTTTGTGGAACCGTTACCACATTACGACCCCTGATTTCGGAGGTATTCTTCCAATCAAAAGTTATAGAAATTTGGGTACTTCGGCATCAGTTGAGTTGCAGTCAGTGCGTGGGGTGTATCTGGCCAGTACTGCCGTATCTTTAGCTGAATCGGCTTCTTTCGTATTCCGACGAACAGACAAACATACGCTGTCAAATCCAGAATAACTTAAAAAAGCTCTGTGTGTTTTTCCAGCTTAAAACCCCATTCTACAAAAGCGTATTGCTGTAACGGTACAGCCCCCCGCTTTGGAACGTGCGGCGGGGCGCATCTGCTGCCGCTTTGAGATGCAGAGCTTCCTGGTACCCTGGCGACATATCTCAACTTAATCTCAACTCTAATACCATTGACTACAATATTTGGAGCAATTGCTTTGATATCAACGATCCGAACCTCTGTCGAATATAAGCACTTGTAAGCACCAAAGCGGCGCATCTCCAAGTACCCATCACCACCGATCATCGGCTTTGCTTGATACTGGTAACTGGTCACTCCCTTCATCGATATTGACCACTGGAATCAATCGATTCTACAGATACCTGGTGGAATCTCCGGATTACGATATAACCGACTCTTTCGTCTCACTCATCTCACTCATCTCACTCATCTCACAAACGCACACTACTGTACGACTCCTGTGCGGCGATCGCATCAAGGTACAACCGATACAACTTGCCGTACCTCCTTGTCCGATCTCTTTGACCCTCTTCACTCCTTCACTCCATGTAACTTCTCATCATCCATCATGAACGTTTTTCCTCCAGAGATTGTGCTCACGATAGTGGACCACTTGCCTCACCCCGACGGGCTCTCGCTCAGCGCAACGTGCAGGCGGCTGCGGGCCATCATACCGGTGCGGTACGCGTCGCACCTCCATTTTGTTTTAACCGGCGACGACCACCACCAGGACCTGGACCTGGACCAGGGGTCAGATACTAGAGTTGTGCATTTGCGACAGATCAAGCGGTTTTGTGAACTGGTATTAACTCAAAAAGCGGTGCTGGAGGCGGTGGTCAGACTGACGTTCGCGGTGGGCGACTCGTTGTACAAGATCCCGCTGCTCAAACCACCGACAAACGTGAACCAAGTGAGCAGGTACCCTTTGCATTTCCTGGCGTGTGTTCTAATGACCGAGATAGTGCCGCGAGGATGTGTCAATGTGCGGACCGTCGGGGTGTATGTGAAAGAGTTCAAGACGTGCCCCAAGTTTGTGTATACGGCATTGAAGCAGATCAAGTGTGCGGATATCAATGTGTTTTACTCTGGGGAGCCGCTGCCTATCCCGTCGCGATTGAAGTTGCCTGCGACGCATTTGACATTGTTGGTGGACGACTACGCGACGATTCCGCCGTTTGTCAATAAACTGACTGTCACTAAGCTGACACTAGACTTTTCTCCTCAAAAAGCGGTCGACATTTCCAAACTCCAGACGACGTTAAGGATGCTGCCTAATCTGCATACTCTGCGTCTTAAAGCGAATATCCTGTTGGAAGACATTCTCCTCCAATTGTCGCCGTCGATTACTAATGTCGAATTGGATATCCGCCGCATCCAGGCTCCACTGCAGCCACACTACGACTCGGTGCACTGTTTGACAATCACCGACGACTCGGACATGCGCCTGCATGCACATAGATTCCCTCGCCTGCGGTACCTGAGCGGGCCATTCGACTCGGCGACGTTGACTTGGATCCGGCAGCTCACATGCGACGCCGCGTTGTTCCTCGACCACCTCAGCGCCACTCGTGAGTCGTTGCCGCATTTGAATTTCGTCATGCTCGTTTCGCAACTGTACCTCGGTCCCGAACTTGTGCTTGTATCGACTCAATGCCCGAATCTGCAGACTATGCTTGTTGTTGCGCCAAGCACGCAGCTCCAAGTGCTGCAATCTACCTTACTCATCTCGCCTAGCTTGGGGTGTATAATTGCATTGATTCAACAACTTGCGCATTGCGTGTACCAGTACACGGGCAAGTACCTGACTGTGCACAGCTCCAAACTGGCGTTCGAGTCGCATGTCGGTATGGCTGATGATTCAAAGTACACGCAGCATTTCCGGCCGCTGTGGCAGCCGCGAGAGAAGACCACCAAGCGCCGCTCATCGCTGCTAGGGTTGAGCTAGTGATTTTTGTACATTAGCATCTATTTATTCCAATTGAAGTTTATGCATCTATTACTGCTGGAGCATTACTACTACGGAACCCTCAAGGGACCAACACATTGATTAAATGAATTAAATGCCCTTCTGTTGATCCTGGGTAAGTGTAATACCTAAGACTTTCACCCAGCGGTTCGTATGCCTCTGAGCTAGTGCCTCTAGTACATTGCATTAATCAATCCATTCCAATCACCAAATTTCATACTCCCCGCCGTTGATAAACGAGTGACACATAAACTTCTAGAACACAAAGTCATCGCATATCATTAAATAAAGTAAAAATACAAAAAAAACGCCATACATCCAAAATCCAAAAATCCAAAAATCCCATTTTTTTAAAATACCTCCGCTTGAGCATTGATCCAGTACCGATTCCCCGCCCTCTGCCCCATCGCCGTCGAACAGTCGCTCCTACTCAACCGTCCCGCCACGTCCCTTGATCGCGTTTTGGGGAAATGCTTCTTAACGAACCGGTCCATTGTTCGGTTATTCCTGCACAACAGCCGGGGGTATAGGACACGCAGTTTCGGGAACAGTACCGGTTCTTTCGGGTCAACGCTCGTCGGGTCGCACATGAGCTTGAGCCTCATAGATTGTGATGAAAAAAGGTACCCCACCTCTTCATCTCCCCGTTCCTGCAGAAACTCCCAGTCGCTTAGAATGTCATCCTGTTTAGACATTTTCACTTCGAGAGTCACCAACTTGCGGCAGTAGCGGCCGAGCATGCAAATATCCGAAAACGTTAGTGCGCACTGCTGCGAATAAAACTCCAGAGTTAGATGGCGCAACTGCGCAGCGGCTTGTGCAAACAATTCAATCGTCCTCTCAGACGGAGACATGCCCATTGCCAAATGACAAACCTCGAGCGTCCGCAATTGTGTGCACCGCTTGGCGAGCTCCACCAGCCCGTCGCTGGTGATCCCGCCGCGCATCTTGAGCTTGACCAATCTAGGGCATGCGCCGGCAATGACTGATCCGTAGTCGACGCCGGAAAGAGAGTCTTCCACTTTGATGCTGAGCTCTTGCAGCCCCGCGGCGCGGTTGAGGTAGGGAAGAAGGTCCAAGTCTCGGCCGGTTTGCAGTTTATATGGCATTCTCAGAGACTTTAGCTTGGGAAACGGGTCTTCCACCGTGTCTAGAACTTTGATCAAGACGTCCGAGTCGAAATGGCTTACGAGTGATACCAAGTTTGGGTGCGTGACAATTGCTCGAATCACGTCCTCGTTGCGGGTGTAATTCACCCACCGTTCATAATACTCGTCATACTCATCTTCCACATTTTTCTCCAGCCCACTAATAACCAGCTCCTGCAAACTCGAGCATTCTCTAATAAACCGAGCACACCCAGGGTCGTTGTCACTCGGCAGCAACGCCTCAAACCTGGTCAAATTCCGGCAGTTTCTAATCAACACATCCCACAGCTCGTCGGGGGTATTATTGTTCTCGCTATAATACAACGTCTTCAGACTGAAGTACCGTAGTGAGGGTGTAATATACGGTATAGCGTCCGCGGGCCGTATAGTGTCGTCCTTATCGAGCATGAATCTATCGCTGCACACTCGTTCCAGTTGCTTAAACTCGAGCCCCATGTTTGAATTTCGAATGTATGGGCCATCTTTTGACGAGATTTCAATATCCTTGATGAAGTTCGAGTACACGTTCCTTCTCTCTCTATTCGGAACCATGGCCAGCTCGTTTGTGCGCACCCGCTTCCACAGGGTCGACGCAGATTCCCAGAACCACAGGCGGTTCACCAGCATGCACGAGTAGAGGTACCTGTTGCGCCACCGCGGGTTCTTCTCTTGCTGCACATGGTCCACGATAATGTGTACAATCTCCGGCAAGTCCATGTAGTGTATTTATCCAAAGCACATGTGAGGAGAGGAGCTAAATGATATATATAAGTCGACAGATCGCAAGGAACCAGTTCAAGCAGTGTCCTCGCTCGCCCCTAACAAAACTTGTAAGTGCGCTCCCAACCGCAAGTGGATAGCAACTGTTGGTGAAACAGCGATTCTGCTTACCCGGATTTTTGTGACTTGCTGGTGGATCCGGATATTCTTTTGGTGGTTTTGTGAGAGTTGGAATATTCTGGATGGATGGATGTGTACGGCTTGGGGGGATGGCAGAGGTGGATTTCTGTCCATGTGTGCTCCACACTTGGAGAATAAGAACTAGGAACTGTATAGGTCAATAGTTTGAACAGGTTGACTGGTCTGACAGGTTTCTGAGTTTTGAAATATCCAAAGAGAGAGTAGAGCTTGAATAGAGTTTAGCCAGTGAACTCTATCTCAGATGGCAACCTACTACAGTAGTACCAATCTAGGCTTTGGCAAACGATGAACCCAAAAGGTTGCTCTAAGCAAGGTTTCTGAGGTGATCTGATCACTTGGTGGCACTACGGTACTACCGGTAGTACGGTTGTCGTCTACTTTGGCAATATGCACGACACGACTATGACGTATTGGAGATGCCCATCCATTGGATCCACAAATCTGACATTTCCACGAAGATCCCAAATCGACACTTTGGATATTAAAATGTTTTACTTCCATTAAAATGTATCACCCAGACGGGCTTTCCGTAAGTACACGCTCTCCGACACCGACACTCCAGCCGCACACTCTGAGACTTGGTCTTAACCCCGAAGCTACGGTTCGGGATTTGAGTTTTTTCAGTTTCAATATTTCAGTCTCTTCACGTTTCTCCTTTTTTCTTCTCTCCTTCTTCCATTCCCCTCAATTCACCTCGAAATCAATATGACCTACTCGTTCTACGACGGCAACGTTGTCGCTGCCAAGCACGCCCTGACTGCACTCAAGGGACTCATCACCAAGGCCGAAGAACACCAACCGGACGCCGCCATCCTCAAGGCCCGTTTGATCGAGGACATGAACCCGCTGTCGTTCCAGGTGCACATCTCCACCTCGCTTGTCGAGGAGTCCATCCACAAGTTGCTCGATACCGAGTACACCAAGCCTGCTGATGATTTGGACACGTACGCCAAGTGCCATGCGCGCATCGACCGGGCGCTCGAGGGCTTGAGCAAGCTCGACCGCGAGCAAGTCGACACGCGGTGCGAGCAGCAGACCGACTTTGACTTTGTGGGCAGGCAGCTTAATCTGCCAGTCAAAGGCATTGTGGGACAGTTGTATCTGCCAAACGTGTACTTCCATGTCATCACCGCTTACTCCATTTTGAGAAAAGAGGGCGTTCCAATCGGTAAGCGGGATTGGCTCATGCCATTTGTTGGCGAATATCTCCAGTAGACTTCCACCAGCCACCACAGCCACTCAGGGGTCAACGCTTCTTCCCAATGTGGCTGAGAAGAATTTCATACAACTCATAGAACTTAAAGAGAATAAACTCCAAAAAATGAAAGAGCAGTAAGTAAATGAATAAAACCCCAATTTTTATTACTTCTATAATTAACAAAACTTTTTTTTAAAGATTAAATCTAAAAATCATCATCATCCGAAAAGACCTCCACACCCTGCTTTCGCAACTTCATTCGCTCCTTCTTCTTCTTTCGAGCCTCAGACGCAGTCAACTTCTTCTTCTTCTCCTTCTTCTCAATCTTGTTGCCCAACGCGTCAAACTGGTCAGCCTCGTCCTCCTTCTTGTCCAATCGAGGACCAGAGCCCTGGCCAGACACCCAATTGTGGCCAGATGGAGTCATGAGACCATTGTTCACGGCCCAAACCTCGTCAGTCAAGTCCTTGGTGAACTCGGCAGAGTGCGTAATCAACACAACACCACCTTCAAACGACTTCAACGCAGTAGACAAGGCTCCCAAAGAGTCTCGGTCCAAATAGTTGGTAGGCTCATCAAGAACAATCAAGTGAGGTCGCTGCCATGTGCAGGCAGCCAACACAAGCTTGACCTTCTGACCACCAGAAAGACCTCGGATTCGAGAGTGCGAAACAAGCTCGGCATCAAGACCCAACATCTCACAGTGGGCCTCAATCTCCTTTCGGGTCAATGGTCGGAACTGACCAGAAGCCAAAGCCTCCTTCATGTCAACCTCGGCAACCTGCTTTGGATGAGACTCCATCAACTCGGATCGTGGAATCCAGGCATTGTCGGCAGACATCATTGGAACCCATCGCTCGAGCTTGGCGTGGCCAATGTTCTCGCCAAGGAAGAACGAACACTCATACTCGTAAGAGTTCTTGAACTTTCGTCGAGACAAAACCTCATTGACTCGTCGCTGAGATCCCTCAATCTTGTAAATCTTGTTCATGTTCTTCTCGTCATCCTCGTTGACAACTCGGTTGGCTCGGTCCATAGTCTCTCGGTCCTCACCAGTCTGGAATCGCCACTGAATGTACTCAGATGGAGTAGAGTCCAAGTGCGAGTCAATGTGTGCAAAAGCGTGCTGCTTAATGTAGGCAATTCGGCAGTTCTCGTGCACATAAATGTCACCGGCAGTTGGCAAAAGCTCACCAGTCAACACATTGATCAAGGTGGACTTACCGGCACCGTTAGGACCAATGACGGCAATTCGCGACGAAAGAGAAACCTGGAAGTTGATATCCTGAATCTGTGGCTTCTCAGTGCCTGGGTACTGGAACGACATGTTGGACACCTTGACAATAGCCTTCTGCTTGGTCTTGACACCCTCCAAGAAACCTGGCTCTGGGAACTTGAATGCAACCTCAGAGGCACCGAGCTCGTAGTAAGACTTGGCCGATGGAACCTTTCGCACAAACTCAGACAAGTTGCCCTTGTACTTTCGGAGCTTGTAGTTCTCGTAGTGGATAATGTACTGGCACACATTGTCCAAGAAGCCAGAGTCGTGCGACACAATGATGGAGGTAATGCCGCAAGTCTTCAAGTAGTTGACCAACCACTCGACATTGACAACGTCCAAATGGTTAGTAGGCTCATCCAACAACAAGATATCAGCCTTTCGCAACACGGCAGTAGCCAAAGCAAGCTTCATCTTCCAACCACCAGACAAGGAAGTGATTGGAGAGGCAACCATCTGCTCGGTGAAGGAGAAGTCAAGCAAGGCCTGCTTAACCTCGTCCTTGCTGCCGACAGCCTCGCCAGCAGTGGCAATGACATAGTCGACAACGTTGGTGTCGGCGTGGGTACCGTCAATGTCGTGCTCAACGTAGACAGTCTTGCACTCCTCCTGAGTTGGGAAACCCTCAACCTGGCCGTTGGCAATGGCTCGCATAAGAGTAGACTTACCAGCACCGTTTGGACCACAGAGACCATATCTTCGGGCTCGCTTCAATCGCAGCTGGGTTCGGTTCAACAAAATCTTGGCACCGTAGGCAAGAGAAAACTCACAGTTGCAGAGATCCTCACCATCGTCGTCCTCGTCCTCAAAGTTTGGATTGGCTGGAATGTTGGCAACAGCCTTGACTCGCAACTGCTCAATAGTGTCACGGGCCTCCTTGTCGTGGAGCAAGACAACCAAGAATGGTCGAACAGACTCGATCCAGTCAGACTCGCCAGTCAATCGCTCGTCAATCAAGTCACCGGCAATGGAAGCACAGTACTCAACAACAGCGTCGTATCGGGCGTCAACCTTCTTGCCCTTGAGCAAGTCCTTGATGATGGCCAAGTTGACCTGAATGTCACCAGCGGTGGTAACCTCTGGAATCTTCTCATCGGCACCAATGCCACCGACACGCTTCAACGTGTTGATAGCTCGCAACGTAACGTCTCGGGCCTCTGGGTCGGCAATGTTGGCGTAGTTGGTCTTGAGGGCTGGGAAGAGCTTGCCCATGAATGGAGCAATAACCTGTGGGTCGTCGACAAGCTTGCACATGTTATCGATAATGACAGCAGACTTTCGCTTCTTGGTGGTGTCTCGCTCAGCAAGACCTCGGGAAAGAACTGGGACCATGATGGACAAAGTAGCCATGGTGACCTCAGACACAAAGGTGGTAGCACCAAGCTTCTCGACAGTCTCTGGGACCAAAGTTGGCTGGGCAATGCACTGGATCAAGTCTGGAATGAACTTCTCAATATCCTTGTTCTCGACGGTATCAGTGGCCTTGGTCATGGTGGCGGTGGCAGTCTTCTTGACCTCTGGCTTGGTGTCCCACATGGACTCGGACAAGACTGGGATCAACTCAGGCATTCGCAAGGCAATCTGGGCTCGGGCAGTGTCGACAAGAAGGGCAATAGCCTCGAGAGCGGCAACCTTCTCGGTCCACTTGGTGGAGGTGGAGACAGCGTTGGTCAAGTATGGCAACAACGTCTTGACGGCACGAGGAGTGACATTCTTGGCCAAGGTCTTGATGGCCTCAGTAGCAGCCTGCTTGACAGCGGCCTGCTTGTCACCCGACTTTTCAAGCACAAGACCGGCAAGCGACACAATGTATGGCTCGACAGCTGGAGCAAACTTGTCAGAGGCGGCAATCTCGGCGTAGGCAATGAGGGCGTTGGTCTGGGCGGTCACGTCCTTCTTGTTGTCGATGGCCTTCTTCAAGTCGTCGAAGAACTTGACAGGCACATCGTGCTCCTCTATAGGGCCGTTGATGAACTGGGCCACATTGTGAGCGACGGCGACTCGCTCGTCTTCGGATGCAACCACGAGCTTGGCGAAGAGTTGATCCAAGACCTCGATGGACTGCTGGGCTTCCTTCTGGGCAGACATTTTTATCCTTTTCTTCTCAAAAAATGTCCAAATAAATAAATTAAAAAGAAGGGAAGAGGGTGGATAGAATGGATGGAGAGAAGAGAAAAAAATGCTTCGTGGGAGATTTGCGTGGTTTTATAGGACCGTTGCGCGAAAATTTTTTTTCCAGGCGCTGGATTTGGCAATTTTGTTGTGTGGCGCTGGAAAAAAAAAATTTCAAGGGGAAAAAAAAGTTTCGCTGTGTGTGTGGGAGCGTGCGCGCGCGGGATTTTATTTTTGCTTTGGGACTTTTGATCTTAAGAGAAGAATAGCAAGAGAATAGGGAGATTTATATGGGATTTATGGGGTTTATGGGGTTTTAAGAGTACTTTGAAGTAAGATCAGGGTCTGGGATAGTTTGGGTTTGGACGGTTGGTAACTGAGTAAAAGTCTAATAGATCTTGTCCAAATAACCGCATGGGGTCCGATTTGCTGAATCCGGTTATCCAACTTTCTCAGCCTCGCCTTGGTAGTTTTCTCGGTCGGTTAGTACTGCTGTACTTCTAAAGAATATTCCATGTACTACAAGTATCTTTAGAAATATTAGTAACCGAGGGGCAAATATGTACGGCAACCGTAGCATCCATCTGTTGATCATTCGAAATTACGACAGTAAATCTTTCAAAATTTCCGGTTTGACACACACAACAGAAAAAAAATCCTGCACAGCCGTTGCGGGGCTGTCCCGTGAAAACAAGAAACCAAACTTCCAAGACCAAAAGAAGGAAACAGAAAACGCCTTTATTTGAGACTTTGAAAGTGACGGATCCGGTATTGTTGCAAGTATTCGCTTCAAAGGGTCTTCTAGAAGTTCTTCAGTAGGATTAGTCTCTGACGTTTGTCACTATAACTCATCATAGCACCACCGCTAAAGAGATCTAAGAAAAGTTTTTTTTCTCTTATCCATGCACGATTGCCCGCACTTTCCAGCGCCTTATCGTGCGTTATCGCTGTTAGATTCTAAGACCCTTCCGGCTGGGTCCGCGCTCTCAAAAGTGCCGGGTAATCGGATTTGCGATCTGTCTAAAGTGGCTTGGATTTTGTTTCCCCTGGAAAAGGAAAATTTTTCTGAATCAGTTTTTTGGGCTCTGAGGGTTATCCGGATGTAATGTAGTCTTCCAAATTCCTGGTTATCTTATCAAGGGTTCCACCGATAAGCACCTCCAATACAAGACTATTTTATTGACAATAGATCAATCCAAACGAAATACACCATGAACTCACTAGCCCATACACCCCATGGATGTAAAACCCGCTGGGCGGAATAAACTCATGTGAAGATCCGCCGTCCTGCTTGCCATACATTTCTGACCGTCGCTGATTCGTAATGATCTGAATGCCATCAATCCACACGCCGTTACGCACATTGAACCCGACCAGTTGTTCGCCAGCGTTGAACACAAACTGCTTGGCCGAGCCGCCCTGCTTGCCCCACCGCCGCGAGCTGCCGTCGGCAAACACAAACTCCATCCCGTCTAGGGCGTTGCCGCTGTTGATGTTGATGCACCGAATAGCCATGCCGCGTTGCGGAAACTCGCATACTTGCTCTTCTCCCTGCCATCCTCCAAGGGTGTTTGAGCGGAACGTCATCACATTGCCGTTACTAGAGTATCGTCCTTTTTTGAGTAAATCGCCAAAATCCTCAATACCAGTCTGCTGTTCTCCGAGAGACAGGATTTCTAGTTTGATCTTCTTGTTGGGGTCTTGGTACTCTTGGGGTAGTCGTCCTCTTAGCTCTTCCTCGGTGAGGAAAATCTCGTACTGCGGGCGGTCGACGTACTCCAACTGTGCCCTCGGCCACCCGTCGACATGTATCTCGATCAAATACACACCCGTAGATGACCGCACAAACGCACCTTGTTCAACAGGGTACATGTTCGGCTTCGATGCTTCCTGCGGCGGCGGCGGGTCTTGCGGCAGTCTGAACGCAGGATGGAACCTGAACCTAAGAGTATCTAGTCGATGCCAGCCGCATTCATCTTTGGGAAGTGTCAATCTCAATCCAGGACGGCCAGTTCTCGCACAAGTCGGCGACTCGCGCACCATGAATGACCGGTTCCAAGTCACGTAATCTTTAAGCATGACCCCCGACGGCTGGTGCGGACACCCGAGCATGTGTCCAAGCTCGTGCATGAACGCACCTTGTCCAACATTGCAATTCTCCCACGACGTGCCGTAATTGTCAGAGTCGTTGGCGACTTCGTTGGTATCGGTAGGTGTAGCGTCCATGAAACATGGATGCACATCTTCAATACACGTAGGCCATGTATACAATGGATGCCCGCCAAATATTCCTAATCTAATATTGCCATACCCTCCTCCAAGTGCCGCATGTCCAACAATAAGCTTCCTCTCCTTATCCCAATGTCCATCAACGTATACCGCCCCGACATGACAAGTGTGCCCATTGTCAAACACTCCACCCGCTTTCTTAATATCATCCAATGCCCAATTCCACAAATTGTTCTTCTCAGTAGCACTGCTATTTTGTTGAGCAACATTAGGGTCCCGAATCTCCGCAACAGTCTTGCTGGACCGCACAATGTGAATCTTGGCAGTCGACCTCGCTACCCGATGAGTCTCTCGATTAGATAGAGTATCCTGGCCCCATTCCTCATGTAAGCGGAAAGTGCGGTGCCCGAATCCATTGCGGTACATTTGCTCGCTGCAGAACATGCTAAACATGTAACCCGCCATGCGCATCTTTTTGACTGCAACATCCAGCGAGTTGCCCTCTTTCTCTCTTTTATACCGCGGCGAATCAAACTCCCCTTTAGAGTCTTTGCCTAGGATAAGAACTAAATGCACCGGCGGGTCTTGCATTAACGGGATGTACGTGACATTTAGTCGTGTTTCCAAAACTGCCCCTCCAGGTGGCTCGTACGCAATCCTCAAATTGTTCAATCCCGGCTCTAAATGAACCATTGCCTTGAAAAATCCATCTGCGACTTGGAACCTCTGTGCAGGGAACGAGTTCATGTGGTGGTACACCACCACCGACGCATCGTACTCACGGCCCTCGGGGCCTGCGCCGCCATGGAGCAGGAACATGCGCTGGTGCACCGTGTCGCCATCTTTTAGATTGAAGAACCGCGGCGCATGCTCAGGGTTGTTGAGAGATTGTTGCGAAGAGCTCGGATGCGACGATTGAGGAATTGGGGGCGGGTTCAATGAATTCTCGAGTTTTTTGAAGAACGACATTGTGGATGTAGTGATGGAGAGAGTGTGTCTATGGCGCGCGTTTTTTGGGGGCGATGCAAGTGATGCACCATGAGCTTACTGAGTTTCAAAAGACTTGATTGAGGAATTAGAGTTTTCATAATGTTATTTTTTGAAGTTTTGAGAATAATTCAATATCAAGTGGCGTGTATAATAAATATCGAATCATGTCCATGAAAATCAAGGTGAAACCTGTATGTGCGGCTCAACTCCAAGATGGGGCCACGTACCAACATGAAGACAGCATGGAAGATGGATCAACTGAGATTCCACAGACAATAGCGTTATAGTATAGTATAGTATAGTATATTGTAAAGTACTCGCTGTAGTCCTAGTTCATGAGCGATGAGAGACTGTTGCCCGGGGGGTCCCACATTTCCATGGCATCCGACCGACCTGTGAGTAGCACTTTCTCGACGATAGAAGCGAAGCAGACAATATTGGTACAGATTTATCCAATTTGTTCTGTAATACACAAAGACCCACCGACAACTCTCCAAGTACTAGTAGTAACACTGACAAATCCCGACTCTCGGCCGTCAGTGACATCACCAGTTGAAATTATCCTCGACATCTGATTGGCTCTTTGGACAAAACAAATCGAAATCACAGAGTCTCCACTCGCCGTTGGAAATCCGGTACGGTCGCGTTCGGCCTCTGCTCCGACACGTGGACCTGGGGTGGTTCTATGACGTCATCTGCAAATAGTCTCTGAGATGCTCTCGTATCGACGGAATTTCTAGTTTGAGTGTAAACAGACAGAATATACTGAAGAACCAGCTATCGGTACATGGTACATAGACATGGAGCCCATGAGTTTACTTGCACCTGGCAGCTGTGAAGTTTTGGGGTCGCATGCCGTAAATAATCCTAGTTCAACTCCCCGGAATGAACAACCGCTATAAGTTTCTCAATTCGTTATATCTCCACCGTATCTCCGAACTGCATGTTTTCAAGGTCATGTTGACAAATTTGCAAGAGCGTCTTGTCTAGCTGGCCCCACACTGCAGGGGGGGGCCCACATTTCCACCACCCACTCTCAAGCGCGAAAACGACAACCCAGCCCCACACTTATACAGATATATAAAAGCACGGCTATAGAGCCAAGAGACCGTCGTCATCTCTTCATTTTCCCTTGGCATGACTATGGACGATAAGAAACAACCGGTAGTGCCACCGCCAGTGCGGTCGGCCACCTCTACTTCGTTAGTGCCCCAGGCAGACCAGACTATCACCCACTTGAAGCTGCTTGAAGCTCTTTACACACTGCGCCAGACGGTCGAAAGCACGGATGGCATTTTCGGGCTCAGCGACACTGACAAGGTGTTTGTCTCCGCCGACGAGACGGCAGAGGGGATTGACAAAGTCAGGGAGAAGCGGTGGGCCGTGTACGTCCAGCGCGCCGCTGACCGGTTCGAACGGTGGTGGCACGGGCCCGTGGCTGGTGAATATAAAGACAAGATCGCTACCGACGACGTTCTCAAGACTGTGCAAGGATGGCGGTTCCCAAGCAAGGATCTCCCGCCGTTGGATATTCTAATGGTGTGGCATTCGTACATGCTCAACCCGCACGACTACGCGGAGGACTGTATTGTGTTTGGTCTGCAGAAAATGTGGGCTGCTGAATTGCCGTGGGCGGCGATTGATTTGGCCATCTCTTCTAACGAGTATGGGTACCTCTACGACCCCGGTGAAGAGGCGCGGTCAAACTTTGAATCCAAGGGAGTTGATTACGGATTAAAGTGGGAGATGGAGAATGAAGAGCCACTCAAGTCCGCGAAGTGTGTGCGATGCAACAAGGCTACAAGAGTGCCGTGGGTTGTTCCATGCTCCCAGCAAGCATTACTGCCCGGCACCGGGTTTGCAGAGGCTGGGTTCTTGGCTGTATGCCAGCACTGCGATGAAGGATTGACCCATGATTCGGCGAAATTGGCCAAGTTCAAGACGGAGTTGACCAAGATGTGGCAAATTTCCAATGTTGCTTCTGGACTGAGGGCAATTGGGACTGTGGATTACAAGAATGTTCCTCGGGCGTATGCCATTAATCTGCTTGCGGATAGTAACCAATCTCTTCAAAGTGCGTCGTCAATGGATGATGTGCGGGAGACGGTCGAAAAGGCCATGCTCGGCGGACCGCCACCAAAGCGAATGGAAAGGTTGCAGTTCCGACGGGACCGGATGGGGTTGCGGAAACTCCTAGAAGGGTACATGGAGACGTCGAGCAACTTTTCGCTAGATCTGGCCAGCGCTGTCCTGCGACAGAGCACTTTCGTCGAGAAGATGCACAAGATTGGGTGGATCAACAGCGACACTTTGAGACCCACAATCACCAAGCTTATTACCAAGTACACCCGGTTTGCCACGTTGATGGACAAGTACACTTACCATGTGCTTGTGCCTACTCTCGACGTCGACCTTGCATGGCACACGCACCAATTGAGTCCACACACTTACAGAGTGTACTGCGAGCAAGTATGCAAGAAATTCGTCGACCACGACGACAAGATCGACGAGGGGAAACTCTCCGATGCGTTTTCGTTCACTTGCAAAGTGTACGAGAAGGAGTACTCGGAAGTCTACTCCGAGTGCATGTGCTGGTACTGCGAAGCTGTGCGTGAATCCAACCGTGGCGGCATCTTCTCCAAGGCCAAAAACGTCCATGTCTCCTTCTACCGACAGCTTCAAGGTGGTAGTTTCGAGCTCAACGCACTGCTTGATATCGACCGCACCGCGCACATTTCCGCGCACAACGCGGTGAAATCTCCCCTGACCGCCGACCAGGCCAAGTGGCAGGCCCAGCTCAAGAAAAACTACATCAAGGCATTTGACCGCGCCAAGAAGGACAAACGGCCACTGCCAGTAGTCAGCGGCGAACGCGATGCCAAGGGTAACAACGACTTGCGGTACTTGGACATTGCCATGTTGTCGTCCACTGCTCCATATGCAATGTATGGGTACTCATTAGGAATGTACCCGATGCTACCGGCATGTTACTCCGGGTGTGCTGGTGGTGGCGGGTTTGCAGGTATCGGGTTCAGCGGGCCTTCGCAGCTGGGGTGCTCGTCGGCCGCGTGCGGTGCGGCGTCCGGCGGGTGCGGCGGGTCGGCCGGGTTTGGCGGGTGTGGCGGCGGTGGCTTTTCAGGAGGTTCCAACTGTGGTGGTGGTGGTGGTGGATGTGGTGGAGGTGGTACTTAAATTTGTATTCTGGATGTGTAATGTTTTAATGGTAATGGTAATAATGTTTTGAGATGAAGGGTTTGCCACCACGAGAAAATTGTGCATTCATGAACATCAACGTATTGTGTGGTTTACTCTTTTGTGTGCTATCAAGCTTCAATTCTGATCTGTTCATGTATCTTGTGCGTTCATCGTCGCCCACGCCACTCAACCGTTGCACAGCTGCTGCAACACTTTACCATTTCAATCAACACATACATCTCAATCAAAGTCATCAATTTCGTAAGCCAATAAATACAATAAAAGTACAATATAAAAAATATAATCATCTATCCAAACATTTGAATAGTCTGCAACGCCCTCCCTGCGCGGTGAATGTGCGCATGCCGACCACTACTCTTGAGCCGATGCGCTTCGATGACAAGCTGCAAAATCTGCCGATGCGTCGACCCGTGTCCCCACATGCTATTCGAGAACGACGTCCGAATCATCGGCGCGAACCGCGGGTCGCCCAGGTTCCGCATCTGTGCAAACTTGTACAACAGTTTCCCGGTCCTCCCATACGGCTCGAGGTCGGATACATGCACAAACATCCAGCTGCGGTAATTGGTCAATATGATCCCTTCCACTCGATGAAGCATGATACACTCCAACGCGCCCTGTCTCAAGAACGACGACGGCATTGAGCCGTAAGAGGTTCCGAACCTCATACTGGGGTCCTCGGCCATGGTCAGAATCGCCACGCACTGGCCCCGCCGCGTCGCGTTGCGTCCACCATACGCAGTGTCGTAGATAAACCCGTTAGGACGAGTGAAGGTGCCGCCGTGGTACCGGTGCATGATCACGTCCATTCCTGCGCCGGTCACTTGCTGCATTTCCGGAGTGAGTCGTTTGAGGTAGGCGTGCACTCGTTCCCCGACATAGTACTCGTTCTCCATCCCCATGTATCCTCCGTTGTATCCTCCCCCATACCCTCCTCCTCCTCCATATCCGCCGTATGAGCCTCCGCCAGTGAGCATGGAGCCGATGCTGCCAATGACGCTGCCGGCGGTGCTGCCAGCATAGCTCCCCGCGTACCCTCCACCACCAGCATACGGCTCGCTGTATGACGAGAAGGCAGAGCCTGGTCGGCGGTACGGGTCGGCGGCGTACCCGTCAGGATTCCCCGTCAGCAGCCAGTTGATTCCTTCAGAAATGACCATTTATGAGATTTTTTGATGTTTGATGTTTGAGGGAGAAGGAGTACCAGGGAAGGGAGAGAGATTTTATAATACTTTCTTCAAGCTCATAATAATCGGCCTCGCTCGCTCTCGCTCTTTTCGCAATCTTGGTATTATGTGCCACGGGCAACAGCCGCACGCCTGGGGGAAAGTGGCCGCTGGGCACAACGTCATATGCTGCAGTGACGTAATTTGTCACCAACACTTCCCGACAAGTCAACAACAGCTTTTTGGTGCTAAATTTTAGTATGGCACTAACGCATGTCGATACTTGTATGAATTGGGTCTGTCAATGTCGTGAAAGTTGTGAATCAGGGTTATCTCAGGGTAAAACCTCTGTCTCTCCTGATGAGACACTGAATGAGTGGAAGTCAAAAAACACACCTATAGGCAACTGTGGGCGATATCTAGAAAGTGTGGGGATACCTCGACCTCGAGGTTCTCTAGGCCGCCCACTGCCGGAGGACGTGATACTCCACGATACGAGAGATGCAACCATACGACTGCCGTTATCGAGGACCAATGGGATACCCGTCCATCACATGAGTGCATGCATAAAGTTTGTGTGTGTTCTGCAAGATCTATGAAATGGTCTAATGCACGCTTATTTTATTGGATTTTAGCTAGGAATGTCAACGGTGATTGGCTTGGACGATGAACTCGTAGAACGTGTTCTTGAGGGAATATGATGTTCAAGGAACGTGCTCTTCCAGGGATTTCTTTGAAAATGCACCATCGTGACTCGACAATAGCACGCTTCTCCATGGATTTTATTAGCACACGGGCATTATCTGGTGGAAAACAATAAAAAAAATGTGGGTCTCCGGTCGGCTTCTGCTGACCCGGGACTCGGGGGTCTTCCCGAGTCATCAACGAATGCCGCCGGTACTGCACCCCCAGCACCGGCGGTTGGAATAGAATTATAATATCACGAGGTTGTGACTCCTGGGGGAGAATGGTCCTATGAGTTGGACGAACGCAGCGTCGTGATTGGCCCGTGCAGGGATTAATACCCTGATTGGACCTGATACTATTATCATTGCTTTGATAGCACGTTTCGGCGATTTGGGATCCTATATGTTTGTATTAATTAGATATTCTATACAGCAGGGTCACAGGTCCAAAAGCCGCACCACTCGCCGCACAAGTCAATAGAGAAATGCGAGAACGCTACAAGAACCTCGGCACTTCTGCCTTGGCTCTTGCGTACTCCATGAAATCGTTCTGCGTCCTGCGTTTTTTATTCGCCCGTATCAACGAGTTGGTCACGCCCCACGCCTTGCGCAACAACGTATCCGTGTGGTATATCGCGCCATCCGCCAAATGCGGGTGCTTGGTGTCGTACTCCAGATTGATACTATACGGCTTGATGTCCGTGTACACGCCCTTGTGCCTGTACCGCATCGTGATCCCTTCAGGCGGCTCGTACGGCCAATTGTGCCGAGTGCTGTGTTTCGACATGGGAGTGATAGGGTCGATAGCGAGCATGTGGTGGTAGATGGGCTGCTCAAAGCTGTACAATTTGAAGTGCACCCCGTCGGTGACTATGATCAACGGGCACTTCCTCTCCGCCGCGACGGTGCATACTCCTTCATGCAAATCGTACACATAGTCGTCGTCACTGTCGACCGACGGATCGAACGGGACCAGCACTACTACTGCCACTTCGCGTGCGGATGACAGTCCGACGTAGTGCCTGGAGCTGGTGTACTTGGGCGCACACACCTGCACCACGGCCGTGGGGGTGAAGAAACACCCAGTGCCTTTTTCCAGTACAGTGTAGTCTGCCAGCGCAGTCTCGCGCTCGTGGCGTTCAAAATGCAGGCATAAATGGTCCAGAAACTTTTTCAGCTTGTCTAACCTCGCTTTGGCTGTTTTGGGGTCAGTGTCGACTAGGGTCGAGTCGCTGAGCCGCAGCTGGGTGATGGTCTTCTTCTTCTTCTTCTCGACAGGCTTCTTGGCCAGGAAACTGGATAACGTGATGGACATTTCTTGGACTTTAAAAATTGAGGGGGGTTGGTGGGTTTTTTATATAGTGCCAATTCCTTAGGACTGGAATCGACGCTAGTGCGATGCAAGGTGAGACAATCCACTGACGCGTGCATGGGTGTTATGTAGATGCAGAGCCCCATCGCTCTAAATGGGGATTCCAAGAGCCAATCAGCGTGTTGCATAGAGTTGTGTGAATTGTGGGAGGTCAACATGCGAAATTATGGAGCTAAGGCACAGGCGGGAACGCTAGTGCCGCGCTACTGCACCACTAGGATCCGCACTATGCGTTTGGATGGGCAACGATCTGTGTTGACTAACTGTGATACTCAAAGATTGTGTGTAGAGGTAATTGAGTTTTGTAGTGTGCAAAGTTGAGAGAAGGAAGGATGGTGGTGGTTGAGCCGCACCGACGCCAGGGGGTGGACTACCCGCTTCATCTCCACCGTCGATAACGCACATTTAGCACACGGATGTTTGGGAACTGAGGCTCCTTAATATGCACGGCATCTAATGTCCGATGATCGGACATTCCCAACGATTTCTACAGTTTGATCGTCATGGATATTAAGTGTATTAATAAGGTCAATAAATAAAGCGTCGCTTACGCTCCGCAATAAGTTACATGGGCTGCCACTCGAAAGCGCACTCTTTAAGAATTGCGTCAGACGACTGCTGCGCTCTCAAGCGGCCGATATCTCAGGTACTAGAATGGTCGTCCTTGAGCTTCTTGCGCTTGTACGCCTCGTAGGCAAACTTCCACAGCTTGGAAATGGCGTCCTTCGGGTCACGAGGCAGCACCATCCGTGATATCGAAATCCTGTGCCGCGGTTTATCCTTCTTCTTCGTCTCCACCTCACCTTCGTACCGCAAAAAGAGCCAGTTCTGGTGGTCCGTGACAATGATCGATTCAGCACCGGTCACCGCGTAGCACTCAAACACACAGTCCTCAAGGTACGCGTCCTTGGACTCAAACTCCTTGATCGGGTTATCCGGCATGATCACCACCGCACAGAACCAGCCCTTGCGCCGCCGGTCGCCCTCGACCTTGGTCGTGTCGTAGAAGAAGCCGTTGGGGTGTGCAAACTCGCCGGCCCGGTACGAGTAGATCACTGCGTCGACCTTGTGGTCCTTGCCCTTGTCGAGGCACACAGACTTTAGTAGCCGGTGCACTTTAGTGCCAATGGCGTTGAGGTCGTTGGGCGGCGGAAGTGGTGATGGCGACCTCGACCTCGACCTCGATAGCCGTCGTTGTGTCGTCGTAGGGAACGGAGTGTGAATGTCGTCTTCATCGTCGTCCACCACTGCAATATCGTCCACATCTAAATACCGAGACTTCTTCGTTCCATGCCTACTCGTGCCCCGCGGTATCTCTTCTTCAAAATCGGCAAACGACACTTTAGGCTTCCTCTGCTTGGCGGCCGAGCTGGTTGACCGAGTATGCGACGACGACCGCAACTGCACGCCCGACCCCGGAGGCGACGGCATACGTCGTTGCGAAGACGACGGCGACTGCGACATGCGCCGTCTGCGGAGATGTTCTGTCTCGACTATCGACGTCTTTGCCGTCATGAACGACGCGACGCTGCTTGCCGACGACCGCGGCCGTTCCAGCTCCTTGATTCTTGGTGTGACTATGGGTCGTTTATCTGTTACGCTCATTCAAAGTTGTGGTTCGTATGGTAGTATGGGTTAGTAGTAGTGTTATGTAGAAATCCAAGTGCATAAGCGCACTTATTTATAAGAAAAGGATGCATGACGACGATGGACCAAATGGATGTAGCCACATGAGACTCATGTTTCATTTTTCGTCCAGTTGTCCGTATGACCCGCCCCTGGGGGAGACGACGTGGATGTGGAGCCCCACACCCTCCAAACACTCATGAATGGTCATCTTCTGTCGGATCATATTCTAGTGTTCTCGAAGACTGGAAGAATGGCTCCAAAGGAAATAATATTTTACGGATATTAAGCAATATGTAGATGTGTCTGTGTGTTGCCGGGTGTTTATTAGTAGCAGCACATTACGCCCGCTTGAGATGCACAGTTGACGCATCATCATCATATTGCGGCGACCCACTTTTCCTTGCTACAGCTGGTTGAGGATATTTCTCAGATAACATGATAAAAGACTAAACTATTAAAAAAAAACAATATACTCATAAATTAATAATCTCACACAGCTTGTGGAGCCGGCTGGTGCTTTTTGCGACGTTCCAGTAGCGTCGCACCTTCCAAGTGCAACTCAAATAGTCCTCCTCCACTGGTACCTCCTCCTCCTCCCGCCTTACGTGGAATTGCCATGGGCTGCGCCGGTTTATTCGAGTTCATAGATACCCGCTCAAACCCACGCTGAATGTCGTTCTCCTCTTCAGCCAGCTCGTCCTCTTCGAGCGGTACCGGCGACGGGTCCAAAAATACCCCGCCGCGCCGCTTGTTTCGATGAGCCTCTTCTTCCATTCGATGCACAGCGTTCGACACGTCAAACACCTCTTTGAGCGTGACGGCCGCAGGTGACAGGAAGCCCTTGTCGCTCGACTCCAGGGCCTGCTGCAGCCGCCGCTCTGCAGAGTCGTGCAGAACGGGCTCCTGAGCATGTACCTGCTCGGGCATACCTTCAAACTCGCCAGTGTGTAATTTGGCTTCAGCCGGCGCACTGGGCTGCTGCATGGTTGTACGCATGGGAGCGTCGAACGCTGGCGCAGTCGGTTCGTCCTTTTGATTAATCCACGGGTGAGCCAGAAACTGGTCAATGGTGTACCTCCGCTCTGGATCAACCGTTAGCAAATGGGAAACCAAGTCCTTGGCACTTTTGGAAATCTCGTCCCACCACGGACTCAAGAATGTGTACTGGCCCTTGGCCACTTTCTCAGTGAGCACCTCAATAGACTCGTCGTAGAACGGTGGGAATCCGCATAGTACAGTGTACAACACACAGCCCAGTGCCCACATGTCCACGCTCTTGGAGTACCGCTCGTCCTTGACAATCTCGGGCGCAGTGTACCCGACCGTACCGCACGGAGTCATGGTCTTGTTATCCCAGATAATCTTGGACAGCCCAAAGTCCGCAAGCTTGATCTGGCCAATCCCGCCAGCACCGACACCGGGTACAAACTCGCCTTCGTCTTCTTTATTCTCGTCCTCGCCTTTGCGAATAGATTTCACTTTCGACGGGACGTAGCTGGAAGGATAAAAAAGCAAATTCTCAGGCTTGATATCCCGGTGCACGACACCGGCTTCTTCATGCAAATATCTGATCGCCTCAGCCACCTGGATGATGACGTGCCTGCTAAGGTCTTCAGAAAAGTATGTTAGTCGCACAATCTGGTGGAACAATTCTCCACCTGGAATCAGTTCCAGCACAATGAAATAGTACTCGGGGCTCTCGCTGAAATCAATCAACTTGACCACATTCTTGTGCTTCAATTGTCGCATAATAGCAACCTCCTTCAAAATACTGGATCTCTATAAAAGTTAGCAATTTCTTGTTGACTCTTCTTCTTCTATGGATTCTACGCACCTGTGCAAATGCTTGTTCGCGCTTGGCAGCTTCGCCCAAGTGGCGGTCAACATTCTGCGGCGCATTAGATGAATCCATCATATTTTTTTTTTATTTTGGTATCAATTCAAGTGACATACCTGAGAAGTGCTCAAGTCCTGCTTGCGGATGACTTTGACTGCAACGTCCTCATTCGAAGACGTGTCGCGTGCTTTGTAAACTATCGAAAAGGCGCCGTCGCCGAGCTTCTCCAGCAATACAAATCGTTCCAGCCCTGGGTACTTGGGCATGCGCGATTTCTGCAAATGCTCTTCTTCTACAATCTTCTTGGCGGCATCATTGTAGTAGTCCTTCTTACTAGTGCTCTGCGGCGACCGTATTTCTCCTTCATCTTCTCCAAATTCCCCTTTACCCGAGGCGGCACTGAACGTGGAATGCAATGTATTGGCTGTTTCTGAGCTCGTGACATGGGACGAACTTCCTGTCGTTGAAGTGCCGTCGCCGTAGGCTTGCTTGCCGTGGCGGATGAAATTCTTCAAATTCTGTGAGTGTTAGCAATACCGACATGGATGAATTCGCACATACTTCAAACACCGGCATTCTAAGTGTCTATCTTCTATAATGAATGCTGTCCAATCCTCTGTTGCTCCTTCTATGATGGCTCGTGTCGATTATGCACTCGTTCAACTCACTCTCGTTCTCTTGAAACTTTCAAGTTTCAACAACAAGCAGCAAAGTCTCTTCTCTTGGTCACTCCTGAAAATCTCAAGAAGTCACTCACTTCTTAATGACGAGACACAAGAAGAGTTATTTCAGTTGGTCGAGAAGAGAGGTCAGGTTTCTAAAGCCCTGGCGACGAAAGACGCAGCTCGTGTTTTTCTTTAGCGGGGCCGCGCGTCTTGCTGCCTAAGAGGCGCCGTGACGTCATGGGAGCTTCTCCAAGCGCAGCGGACGTCATTGTGGATTTTGGATTTTTCACTTGAATATTCCGTTGTACTTTATTGTATTGAGCACGTCGAAATTCTATTAGAAACTACGTACTCGAGTCTGTAGGATTATGCGACTCTGCTTTACTAGCATCCGCCGATGCCGATACCGATGGCTCCCCGTTCTCAGCGTCGTCTGCCTCGAGCCTTTGCCGCTTAGCAGGTTCCTCGACTTCCGATGCTTGTACTTCCTCCTCAGGCTTGTCCTCGTCATCGCTGATCAAGTGTCCGTCGTCCTTGAGTTCCTCCTGCTTCTTGTTCGCCTTCTTCTCCGCCACGTAGCTTTCGTACTCCTCCAGCCGCTCTCGCACCCGGGGCAGGAACTGTGCCAAATCAATGCTTTCCAATGCCGCAAGCACGTCGCCGGCCTGGATCGTCTTGCGGCCCGACGCGTGTGCTATCGTGTTGGCCCTAGATAGTTAGCTATCAACGCTCAAAAGATATCAACGTACGAGAGACTCAGGTAGCTGATGAACACAGCAGTACTCCGTCGAAGTGCCAGTACACCTTCGCTAGGAATCGGCGTGCCGGCTGGAAGTGCTTCGGACGCTAGCTTGTGGATTGTCGCTTTGGGTAGTAGGAGGTCCTGTAGAAGTTAGAAAACCACGAGCGATTCAAAACGTACGTCTAGTGAGAATTTGGGTTTTTCCTTCACTGGCGTGCCTGACGAATTGACGGGCTTGAACCCGTCGGCGTATTTCCTCCATCCTTTTGGTGGCATTTGTGTAGTTGATTAGAGAATATGGTTCTTGTGAAAAGTATCGCGTATTGGAGAAAGTTGGCGGCGCGCAATTTCCCCCGATTTTTCTCGCGTCGTGCGGCTGAGCACTGGATTTTACTTCTGATCAACTCGTATCTCAATGATTCTACGAAGGATTTTGCATAATACTATAATGGTATATGAAATTGTTATAATTAATACTCTTAACATTCAGGTCATGGTCTTAGAGTGTTGCTGACTACTAGTTCATATGTACTTTGCCCATGGTGTGCACTCGACCACCATATTTCAGTGGACATAATATAATGAATGAAATACATCCAGTTTCGAATAAAAATGAAAGTCAATCATGTGCATGGATTTCCAGTCCCATATGGCGCGCCGCTTGCGGCTCCATATGGAACCCATACAATTACGTATCATGTTAGTATTAAAGACAAACTACTAGAGAAAGATATCACAAACGGCAGTTCTCAAACAATGGCAGTCCACACACGTACCCGAGCAATAGATACGTCACACCCACAGCCACCAAGATCAGTAGCACCAGCATCTTGACATTCTGCCACCACATTGACCTGCGCACCACCACTGTGCGTTTCCTGAACGCCGCGGCGTTGGTGTTCATGCGGTCCGTCTTGCTCACCAGCAAGTTTATCCTCTCTCCTCGTTCCAGCACCCGCTCCACATTCTCAACCATAATGTTCTTCACTTGCTCAATCTCCGCCTTGGCCAGCCCCGCCGCATCGTACTCGCCCTTCTCGGTGGCGGTGATAAGGCGGCGCATCTCCTTTTCGACCTGTCCACCATCAATAGACTCGACAGAATCCACCTCGTGCAGCTGCTGGATAAAGTACCGCTCGATATGCAATAAATAAGTGAACGGCACCCGCCGCTCCGAGTGCCGTGTGACCACCAGGTACGTGAGGCCCTCGGGGGCGATATCTGATGTATCAAACTCGGGCTCAGCAGGCGGCCGTTCAGTCGGGGTGCGGGTGATATAGTGCACCGCCATGTCGTCGTGGACAAACGTCGCTTTGCGGGACTGCTCGGGGTCGATCCGCTCAAGAACGACCAGTGCCAGTGCACGGGCAGCAGGCGGCACAATGTCGACCTCGGCGATGATCTCATTCCCGTGTGCAATCAGCGAGTAGAACACTTTATATGTTAGTACATTATTTAGAGATTCCCATTCGTACCTGAGTTCTGGGAGCTGCTCCCTGCTTGATCACTCATAATGTTGGGTGGTTGAGTGAATGTGAAGGCGAGTCACCTGAAGATGATTTAGTTGCGAGACTCACTCACTTGCTGAGACCCTCCCGCCCGCCGATCATTCAAAGCCGCACCATACGAACTGGTATTACAACGCTTTTTTGGTATATTGGATCAGAATAGTAGAACACTTCACCAATGATAATAGAAAAGGAGCTAAAAGCGACAGAGCTCTACGGCTAGTGTGTCATATCTAGAATGCTCATGTAGTTCATTATGCTATCAAATATATCTATGCTAACTCATCAATGCGTATAGCTTTGCAACCCGTCTTCCAACTGTCGCACCACCTCGCCATACGGATTATTGGCGCCACCTTGGCTGGCTCGCTTCTGCGCTGCATACTCGTACCCAGTGCCGTTGGCGTTAGTATTGTACAGATCCGGAGGAGGAATATATGCCGGGCTGGGCTGGGCTCGAATGGGCTCGGCAGCGTTCATCAGAGCAGTGGCACGCTGAATAGGCACCGGAATGTGGTCCAAATTGCCAAACGTCGTTGCTCGAGGTCGCCTTGTGCTGCCGTGGGCTTGTGAAGCAGCCGGTTGCTGACGATACTGTTGCGGGGGCTTGCCATTGTTGTAGTATTGAGTAGTTTGTATAGGCGGGAATGGAGGCTGGATGTTCTGGGCCTGCATGTGGGCTTGTACCTGTGCTGCTTGAGCTTGAGCCTGGGCCTGGGCGGCATGTGCGGCCTGGGCTTGGGCGGCTTGTGCTTGAGCGTGTGCTGCTTGAGCTTGAACATGGCCATGCACATGGATAGGCGGAGGTTGCGGCACATGTGGTAAGGTAGTCGCACTCGCAGCGGCGGCAGATACCGGTGTCGCGCCATGGCGTTCTCGTACAGGTACCTGGTTCGGTACATACGGCCGTGTAAACTTTTGCTCTGTTACAAAAGGATGGTTTGCAGCCTGGTGCGGCGTCCATCGCTCAAACGGATTCAGGTTCAGCAGCCCCTGCACAAAGTCCACAAATGACGCTCTATATTCCATTTCCTGCGCCACGTGTTCCTTGGGCATGTTCCTTCGCGGCAGAGGATAGCTCATGATGATTTCACGCAAGTTGGTCGACGGAAAGTACTTCTTACTCTCGGCCTCTTCGCAATTGTATTCCATCATGTACTTGTCTCGGCTTTTCAGTTTGTACTGCTTTCGTCCATACTCGTCAGTGTACTTTTCATAGTATCTGGAAGCGCTCTTGCCCATCTCGATCATCCAGTTGGGTGGCACCCCAAGTGTCTCTGTGATTCGTGCTACTTGGTTGTACTCAGACGAGCCTGGGAATATTGGCAACCCGAGGAAGAGCTCGGCGCAAATACAACCCAAGGACCACATGTCTATGGAGGTTGTGTACGGCAGTCCAAACAAAACCTCTGGAGACCGATAGAACCGCGATTGGATATATGTATAAACCGTCTGTCGCTCGTGGCACGCAGACCCGAAATCAATGACCTTAATTGCCGGTGATTCCAGGCTCTTGAGAAGAATGTTTTCAGGCTTGAGGTCGCAATGGATCAGCCGCGCTTCTTTGAGTAACATGAGCGAACTGAGTAGCTGTTCGGCAAACACCCTCACCAATTTCGTACTCAGCCCCCTAAACTGATTCTGCTTGATCAGCTCGTACAAATTGCTGCTCAGTAGTTCAAATGCCAAGCACAAGTGCTCCTTGTGCATAAACTTGTCCTTGAGCCTCAGTAAATTATGCTCGTCTGATGAATCAATCACATTGTTCAAGTGCTCCAGAATAGAAACCTCCATTCTCGATTGATTCAAGTACGCAGGCTTGTTCTTTATCACTTTGACCGCAACAATCTCCTTGCTGAGCATGTTTTGGCATTTAACCACTTGTCCAAACGTGCCTTGGCCCAAAATATCCAAAACCAGATATCTGCTTTTGTTAGTAAATTCTTCAAAGATAAAAAACAAATCATACCTTCTTTGCTCGTCTATACCCAAAATGTCGTTCACATATAAAATGTAGTCCGAATCTTCATTGTCGTAGCCGTGGTTGAGTTTCGGCTCGCTTGGTTTTGTCAAAACCCGCCGTGGATTCTTGGAACTCTGATAATTAAACTGCGGATTGCATATTTGATACGTTGACAGCAGCTGTGTAGTCAATCCATTCAGTGGACTCATAAACCCACCCTCCGGTAGCGCTCTCCTGTACTTGTTCTGAGCGGTCGGAGAACTGACCAGTTCGCTTTTGCTTCTAACATGTTTAAACGTTGGTGGATGCGAATAATTAGCTGGCTGTTGATGATGATGTTGTGGTTGTTGGTGTATCAGTTGTGGTTGGTGTGGAGGAGCCCTAATCTGGCCTGAAGAACTATGTGAATGCAAATGTGGAGTGTTGAGCTCGCTTAGGTTGCGGATAGGAGACGACTGTTGTTGGCGCGTCTGGTCCGGTATACTTTGTTCTTGCAGTGACGGCATCATTGGCATAGCATGCGGCCGTGGTGAAGCATGGGCATACATGCCTTGACTATACCGTTGGGCTGCGTGCTTTGTCGGCGAGACCCTGCTGCTGGACAACGGCGAGGCCATGGGCGAACTGCCATTGTTCCAAGGGTTAGTGTGATGCAGTTGATTAGGGCTCGAATACGGATGTCGCGGCGAATCCATCATCAATGGCGAAGTAGGTCCCGTAGTGCCATATTGCCCCTGAGTTTCGAGCTTAGGCAAGGCATTGTGGTGGTGGTGGTGGTCTGGCGTTGTGGCCATGGGTGAACTTGCAAACGAACTCCTCCTGTCTCCTTGCATCATTGAGATACTCCCACTACTATAAGAATGCTGGTGGTGGTACGGTCTGTCGTACCTATGCGGTGTCGTGGCCGGAGCAGCAGTTGCCTGGAATCCCGGTGTTTCTTCGGGGATGGTGTAATGGTGAGTAGGGGTCAATGGAGATGATCCAGATCCAGAGTACCTGTCGCGTCTACTGTCAACGAGCGGTGAATTTAGCTTTGCCGGAGGTATACCGCCAGGTATTAATCTCGTGGGTATATTCTGCTGTGTCGCTGAGGTGAATGCTGCCTGTTGTGCCGCCGTGGCCGAGGACGAAGGAATCTGTTGCTGCTGCTGCTGTTGGTACTGCACTTGTTGCTGCTGCAGTTGTTGAGCCTGGAGCTGAGCTGCCTGTAATTGTGCTTGAGCTTGACTTGGTAGAACTTGCTGCTGTAGAGCGTCCGTGCTAACGTTGTCCAGATGTCCCTGTAAATGTTGTGGCTGGTGATGGTGCACTGGCACTTGCTGCTGCTGCTGCTGCTGCTGAATGTGTCTACTGTTGCTACCGACAGGCGATTGAAACGGCAACGACGCAGGAGCTCCCCGTTTTGTCGGCGAGTGCGAGGAGTGCGGATACTCCATGGTCTTTTAATGGGCGGCTCTGACAAAGAGTGCGGGTTCCAGCCCTTGTGTACGGTCCCGTAGATGGTTTCCTCTTGTCGGCCTGGACCAGACGAAGCGTAGCACGGAGTTGCCTTTGTGACTGAGCGCGGCGCGGGAGGCGCGCGGTGGTAAAGCGCGTCGGTGCCGCCAACGTTGTGTGCACACGCTGCTTTTACGCGTCAAATTTCCATTTTGCGTTATACGGAGAGTAGAAGGTTGGTTGGTTGGTTGTTGGTGAGCTCTATGTCGAAAAGTCTAAGTCGGACGCTTTCAAGGGTCTACGGGTGGTGGGTCTCAGGAGTCAAGGGTTTGCTGCAATCGTAGGGGCCGCTAGACTGTGATCACAGGCCGATCTATGAACTCCTTCAGTAGTATGTTACATGTCAGATTACGACCACTACCCTTTAGGTCTTGAAACTACGTAATCTCTAGAGTACACATCACATCTATGGACATGTTTTCGTGTAGCCGCCCAATTCCGTATTGCTCCAATCTCGTATGGTTAGATTTGGGATCTCGTACGGGGCTCACGACCCCGATCGTCACTTTTTTTCATCAAACCTTACTTGACGACGCAATATTGCTTGAACATGAACCTTGGGCTGCACGGCCAAACGGCTCGCACAGTGCTGACAGTTCTTGTGTTTATAGCATTTATACAGTTTGTCCTCCTGATTGGGTACTGGCTGCTGGAAAATGTCCACACTGTAGCCGACCAGTTTGACAAGGTTGGCAATCTGCTCACAAAGACAGACCCGACCCCGGACAGTGGAGACTCGTCTTTGAAAGAGCCAGCCCAAGAAAATGAACAACCAAAACAGACTGAACATGATGGTAGTGTCAACGCGGCCCTGATTTCGCTGGTGCGAAACTCTGAGTTGGAGGACCTGATGGGCTCGATGGCCATGATTGAGGACACATTCAACAACAAGTTCCATCACCCGTGGGTGTTTTTCAACGACGAGGAGTTTACCATGGAATTCAAAGAAGGCGTCCAAAGCAAGACGGATTCGACAGTCGAGTTTGTCAAAATCGACCCCTTGTATTGGAACGAGCCGGATTGGATAGACCGCAACAAGGCCAACGCCTCGATGGCAGAGCTCAAGGAGTCGGGCATTCAGTACGCAGACAAGTGGTCGTACCACCGCATGTGCCGTTGGAACTCGGGCCCGTTCTTTGAACACCCTGCTATGGACAAGTATGAATACTACTGGCGAGTCGAGCCTGCAACAAAGTACTTTTGTGACATTGACTACGATGTATTCCAATTCATGAAGGACAACGACAAGGACTATGGGTTTGTCATCAACCTTTATGACAACCCACATACTGTCAAGACGTTGTGGAATGTCAGCGACGAGTTTTTCCAGCAACACCCAGAGTACATCCACGACAACAATGCATACAAGTGGTTGCAGCAGACGAGCCGCGCAAAATCC
Organism: Blastobotrys petasosporus; assembly: GCA_030580095.1. Lineage (NCBI taxonomy): Eukaryota > Fungi > Ascomycota > Dipodascomycetes > Dipodascales > Trichomonascaceae > Blastobotrys > Blastobotrys petasosporus. The sequence continues at coordinate 117,278 of JAKTSG010000020.1, forward strand.
CACAACTCGGTTGCCGGGTACTCTACGTGTCATTTTTGGAGCAATTTCGAAATTGGAAGAGTTGGCTTTTTCAGAAGCGAGGCATATAGACAGTATTTTGAGTATTTGGACAAGGCGGGAGGATTCTTTTACGAGCGGTGGGGCGACGCGCCGGTGCACAGTATAGGACTTGGCATGATGACCGATGTGACTCGCATTCATTACTTTGAGGACATTGGCTACTTTCATTTCCCGTACTTTAATTGTCCCGAGTCGGACAAGTGTAAAGGCTGTACTCCTAATCTCTTTACCGAGATTGAACCGATCAAGTCGGAAAACTGCATGGGTGAATGGAACAAGCTGTTTGAGTTGATGAGAATGAGGTTTTAGCAACTTTGTTCCGAGCTGTTGTATATTATTTATTATCTTGTAACGCATTTTTTTTACCACCGTGTTTGCATTCCCTAAAGGTCCTATACGAGTTTGGGCGACCAGGTAAAATCACAAACCTACCGACACGACAATAATCCAGGGGCCAGGAGAGTGTCCCAAGTGGAGAAAAGGGCACCTACGGTAGATGCACAATCCCAACGGTGCTCCTATCGAATCTCAATTGGATCTCATCGGAGTTTTCTGAATACAGTAATTTGATTCACCAGCGCATGTCAGAGATCTATTGGGGCTGCAGTGATGAGCGATGAGCTCATTGGGCATCGAGGACTGCATAAAAAGCGTTTCCTCTCTATAGCCTGTAAAACGGGTACTATCTTGAAGAGAGTTCAAATTCGGTCCTGATTTTCTGATTCTTTTATTGTAATAGCGTACACAACAATTGGACTTGAACTTCGGTTTGCACCCGCCGCGTGCGGCTCCCACTGCTTGAATCGATGACATCAGTCGTGATTCTACTAGTGCGATATATATCAACCATTTTTGATCACCTTCGGAGACGACCAACTTGCTGTGGTCTTGAAACTCAGAACCCCAAGCATCTGAGATCCACCCGCGCGGTGCAGCGTTTTGAATAAAGTTCAAGACCGACGACTCGCATAAGTTTCAGATTTGGTCCCCCAGGAAATATCGGCATCTTTACAGGAGGCGTTGCTGTTTCATGACCAGAGACTAGACTAGTGGTTCTAGGCTCGGTTGTCAATACTGGCTGGAACTTCCGATTGGCCGCCGTAAGCAATTACGTCTTGTCTATCAGCTGGGGGTGGTGCCCGGCCGTCAGGTCAACGTGCCACTTGCAGCATACATGCGCGCTAACCTGATCCACGCATATATCATGCACGAGAAATCAGTTGTAATTAAAATAATCCTTTCGAAAAAAAGAAGCAATTTTGACCGAGTGGGGGGAATCTGGGAAGTGTGTTTGAATACAGGAGTGATTTGAGATGTAAACGACAAGAGAGACAAGAGAGCTGTTGCGAACTCTGTAGTCCTTGACGGGATATAATATCAAAGTCAAAAGCAACGACGGGAGGTCGTTACAGCTTTCAGCACTGTCTGTGAGCAAAGCGGAAGCACTTCTCAGACCTTCCGGACACAAGAGTGAGACCAGTTCCAGCGAGCGGCGCCCTAAAATCCAAAACAATATAAATAATCTAGCTAGTCCCTTTAAACCCTTTGGACTCTGGACATCTTTTCTGCATTTCTTCTCTTTTCACATCCTACTATACAATCTATCCATCAGCAATGTCATTATTTGGGTTGAAGTATTTCATTGACAGCGTTCTTATTGGCTTTGACAAGCGGCCACTGGTGCCGGCATACGGGCGTCTTAAGCTCAAAGATATCGATAGATACGTGCATCGGTTTCTCTATGATATGAGACCATCTATCAAGCTCATGACTGCAGACAGTGTCTCATTGACAATGGAGAAAAAAGTGCATTGGCATGAGAGTGTCAAAACCCCGCCAATGTTCATCCTCTATGACAGACATACCGGCCGCAATCTGGCGGCTGTGTATACTATGGAGCACGATACACCAAATTGGTACCGTCATTCGTCTACTAGACTCGGTATGGAGCGTGTCGCAGATTACTGTCACCGCAAGTACCGGGTTGAGACGGTCATCTTTACCAACTTTGATTCGTGGCTGTTTCTCAAGGCCGAAAACGGCATGTTCTACCCAAGCGGACATTGTGTGTTCAAGGCATCTGAAGCACGAGCTGGCTATGACCATCATCTCAATGTGAGAACTCAGCTGGTGTATCATATCCACTGTGCGTACCATTCGACTCCAACTTACCACAAGCCGGTGTCTTCTAGTTACAAGCGGCGGCCGCGGTCTGAGTATGCATGGATCTAGGGTATCTAGATTAATTCGTGCGATTTGATTATTATTTAGCATTTACGAGACTTGATGATATACTTTATGAACAAACTTGATTTGAACTGGATTTCGCAATACAGAAACCAACGTAATAGACCATGGAATAGTAGCCAAAAGATATTGTTGGATTTCAAATAGGGCATATAGGTCAGGTAGGACTGCATCGTTTAGATCATGTGCTGATCCCGTTGATGTGGCTCTCCGATTGCGGGTTAGGGATGACTAACGACCAGTTGATCGTACTAGCGCTAGTGTATATTATCTTCTAAGAGATATCTCCATATTGTTGCTTTAAGGAATATATTATAGTGCGCATATGAACAAGATGTTGTTTCAGTGTATATTTCTACCACAGGTTCGGCGTACTGGCCGTACTGTACGTTAAGCTCCACACATAAGGGTTCAGAGCTGTGAATGACAATAATATCAGATAATCTTATAGAGTTGATCAAGTCAAACATATCTAGTTTAACTCGAGATACCGGCGTGATTTGGCGCTAGTTGGGTGGAGCCTTGCATCGTCAGCTTGGTTTTACACAGCCATTGGATGGTTGAGGACATAACTGGTGATATTTTTTTAGCTAGAGATATTATCCATTCTTCGTTCTCGTGTATAAACAAAATAGACGCTAGCGTGTGCTGCCAAAGGGGGCATGCAGAAACGTTGATACGGTATGCAACAGCGGGCCGGCTGCTCAATGGCCATAAGCGAACTGACTGCAAACACACATTCGAATACATATGACATCAATCACTGTTAAAAGTGTTTACATATCGTATATCCAGGCGTCGGGAGCCACTTTGGCCGCTAGTGCGACGCTAAGGCTGGCACTAATGCAAGAGATATTAAATAGCGATGTTAAAGTCCCGACTACCACCACGTAGCAAGTGTGTTGAAGCCTCAAACACCGAGTAGGTTGGGGAAGCACATCTTTACCAGTTTGGTAGGACGTTGCTGGTGTTGTCGATACATGTGTCTGCTAGCGCGATAGACGAGCTAGTGGACGGCAAGATACTGCAACGATGCGCAAGTGTATTTAGATCATTAATAATCGACTGAAATACAATTGAATTTCATGACGATGACGCCATAGAGCCCGCCATTCGTATGCCACATCGTTCGGTCAAACGAATGGTCAGTACGGTCCATACGCACTACTGTGGATATACAAAGGAAAAACACGACAGAGAACCGATTCAGACACAACAGAGAATATGAATCAATCAAAGATTCATTTTATTCCCACTTGTGAGTGGTGGAGACTACCAGACACAAAATTCAGGTTGAGCCGCACAACCTTGAAATATACTCCTAAACGGCCAAGGAGCCCTCCACAACGAATATTACGAGCACTGGGAAAATCAGAATACACAATAAAAGAACCAATGCTGATATACGGCGTCCAACGGTTAATTCCGGTAATTTATCCGTGGATTATCAGGGCTCTCATGGGAAATTTTGAACCCTGTTCACCCGGCCCGGGTAGATGCTTTCGTTGCCGGAAACGGCAACGGAATAGCACGCGACCGTGTTCATCTTCTTCGAGTCAAATGTGTGTAAATTGGATCCAGCAATTTGCAAATTACACTGACCAATCACTAAATATACATCCAGCTCAATGAAAGAATAGAAGAATCAATTTTGGTTCCCGGTTATGCAAGTTTCTGTGCAATTCACCCCCACAATTTTCCAGATCAGCCGCACGCATTCACCCCGCTGTGGAATTGCTTCCGGCTGATGGAACGGCAATCATCAACCTTCTTTTTTTCCAGCGGATGATATATAAATACAAACTATCTTCCTAATTTTTTTTCCTCCGTCAACCCAGAAAAAGTCCAATAATGAAAAACCCATCGTTTGTGCTACAGAAGAAACTCGAGGTTGCAATTGAGGAACGACCCATCCCGGAAATCAGTGACCCACACGACGTCAAGATCCAGGTCAAGAAGACTGGCATCTGCGGGTCCGACGTCCACTTCTACACTCATGGACAGATTGGAGACGCAGTAGTGAGCAAGCCTATGGTATTGGGTCATGAATCATCAGGTGTTATTGTCGAGGTGGGAGAGAAGGTGACCAGCCTGAAGGTTGGCGACAGAGTGGCTATGGAGCCAGGTGTGCCCAGCCGGTTCTCCAAGGAGACCAAAGCTGGAAAATACCATCTTTGCCCAGACATGACGTTCGCAGCTTGTCCGAATCCTAATGGCATCATCAAGGACGGCACATTGACCAAGTTTTACGTGCTGCCGGAAGACTTTTGCGTCAAGCTTCCAGACAACGTGTCACTGGAGGAAGGCGCGCTAGTAGAGCCATTGAGTGTCGCGGTACACGCTGTGAAGCGGATGGGCGTCAGCCCGTGCTCTAGTGCTGTTGTGTTCGGAGCAGGCCCGATCGGGTTGGTTTCTATCGGCGTTCTTCAGGCGTATGGTGCTACAACCATTGTAGCCGTCGACCTTGTGGAATCCCGATTGGAGCTTGCCAAGAAACTCGGTGCTACGCATACTTATATTTCACAAAAGGGCGATACTCCAGAGCAGACTGCTGCGAAGATCAAAGAGATGATTGGGCTAGCTCCCGAGTACGTGCTTGATGCCAGCGGAGCAGAGTACTCTATTACTTGCGGTGTTGAAATCTTGACCCCTGGTGGTCTGTTTATGCAAGTGGCCAATGGTCAGAAGGATAAAATTGAGTTTGCTATTACCAGACTTGTCTCCAAGGAGATCACGTTCATGGGCTCGTTCAGATACAACTACGGCGACTATGTGCGTGCTGTTGAACTCATCGAGTCGCACAAGATCAACGTCAAGAGTTTGATCACACACACACTTCCGTTCGAGCAAGCTGAAGAAGCATACAAGCTTGTTCGGTCCGGAAAGGCCATCAAGGTGATCATTGATGGCCCGGAGTAATCTACTGGTTCATTCCAATGACAGCGACTAGATAAATTCTTTAAAAAGGTGTTGAACTTTGTATGCTTTTTATGTACATGGCTTTCGTGACATTCGTTAAAAATTGTGTGGTTAATATATTTCAGATAAATAAGTTGTTGAAACTCATTTCAGGGGGATGCTTTCAAAGCCCTCCATTATTTTGCCTTCTTCTTGAGCTCCTCGTCCCGCTTGGCGTAGATCATGGCGGTGAATGGCTCCTCGAACCTCAAGGCAATCTCATACATAACGTAGACAATGATGGTGATGAGCACGCCGGCTGGCTTGGCGAACCATAGAGCAGTACCAAGGAAGCACAACGTTGAGCCATGGTACATTGGATTGTTGGTCACGTTGAATGGGAACGAAGTGACCCGGTGGTCCATCAGAATACCAAAGTAGTCACCGAGATAAGTGCCAGTGACACCGAGAGCCCACATGGAGCTGAGCACCAAGACGTTACCAAGGCCAAACAGGGCAGCCGCGGCGACCTTGACCTCGAAAATGTCGAGCTTTGGGCAGGTTGGCTGATCCTTCAATGCTCGCTCGTACATAAAGTCTCGAGTCAAACCGAGCACGAAGATGCTCAATGCCAACAAATAGCAGCCGAACTTGGCGCTGCCGTTGGCAATTCGGGTCAACACCTTGTCCTTGTACTCCAATCTTGCCACGACATTCCAGTAAGTGGGGTTGAACACTATGTGGAAAATGCTGACTGTACTATATTAGTTTCTCGCCCAGCTTCATCAAAAACATACACCACAATGAGTCCTTGAGAATATCGATACGGTACGATGCGAAAAAGTCGACAATGGACATTTTGTTCAAGCGTGTGAAATTTCACCTGTGAAGACGGCAACTTCCAAAATGTCGACGGCGCGGGCTCGGCTTTGCCAGCGTAGACCGCGAGCCGCGCCGGGTGAGATTTAAGGGGTTGCCATGGAGATTACAATAGACGCGGCGGCGCTATTACTCCAATAGAAAGGCTGCACTAAAGCGCTGTATCAGCAATCAGACGCCAGTTCCAACTCTAATGGACGGACTAGTACTTGCGCTAGTTCGACTACGGTAATTGTACACTATGAGTGGTTGATGTAGGCCGTGCGCATCGCGTCAAGCGGCGCGACCTCATTTGCCGGTAGTGGCGAGGCAACCTTCCTATTGAAGACGGGACAATGGCACGATGCTCATGTCGCATGCAGACAGATGGACCTCATCGCCGGAGATGAGGCATATTGGCGATTCCTATATGAGCCGTCAGATTGGCAAGGATTTGCATTATTCTTTGGTGCCCGAAAATCATGAGTGATTCTATCAGAGATTCTATCAGAGATTCTATAAGCGATTCTTCCACATGTGTTGGCAGTATATCCAATGAAAAGCGGTCCGAAGAATCACAAACAACTGAGCAAACATCGTCATGGCTGCTATTCAAGTCATTGTTTGTCCTGTTTGAAGGTTCAGATTTCAAATACATTGCCCCAGGAATGACGCTCGCCTTTATCCAGGCATTCGAAGAGCCCATATTGACGGTACTATTAGGCAGATGCTTTGATTTACTGTCCAATTTCACAACTGGCGACATTACGAGCACAAAGTTCATGGACAATATTGGCGTGATGGTCGCAGTAATCTTTTCGCTCGGTGCTATATCTGTAGCATTGTGGTTTCTATCAGTTACGCTCTTCTGCCTATACTCTGACCGCCAAGTGCAAAGAGCAAGAGGATTGGTGTATAAAAGCCTGATTCATAAGAATATGGAGTGGTTTGATGTCAATACTGGGGTTGTGGGGAAACTCACCCTCGCGAATCGGTATGTTTCTAAGCGTTGCTCTCTCATTTCACTAACAGTCGCAGAAATCTTGAAGACGTACGTCTGGCGAGTTCCAATGCAGTGCCTCGCATAACACGGGCTATACTCACTGTAATTGCATGTTTTGCGCTCTCGCTTTACAAGTCATGGTCGTTGACTTTGGTCACGTTGGCGGGCGTTCCAGTTATTGCAGTATCTTCCCTCTATATTTCGGCAAAGTCCAGCGGCCGAATGAAGGACGCCAAGTATTCAGTTTCTGAAGCATCTACTGTGCTATACTGGGCGTTGGACTCTATTGCCACTGTCAAATTGTTTAACAGACAGAAAAGGCATCTACGCGAGTTTGAGGGCTTTACACAACAAGCATATAAATCAAGTATTTGGTTCTACAACTTTCAAAATCTCGAAGCTGCCATCATTCGAGTTGTGTCGTTGGCAATGTTTGTCCAAGGGTTCTTCTTTGGCAGTTACCTTGTTCGCAAGGGCAAGGCTACGAGCGGCGACGTGATCACTGTGTTTTGGAATTGCATTTCAATAGCAGCGCTACTCAATGAGGCGATGGAAGAACTTGCTGTCTTGAGTAAAGGTAGCGTGGCCATGCAACAGTTGATGGAGCTTGTCGAGACCGCGACTGAACAGAAGGAGAATACGTACAAAAGTTTTGGGAGGTACCCGCGACCGGCAGCTGGTGAAATTCGGTTCGACAGTGTGTCGTTCGGGTATCCGACAAGAGGCAGTGGCCTCGCGTTGGACGAGTTTTCGATATCTATCAAACAAGGAACAATCAACTATATTGTGGGAGAGTCAGGCAGTGGCAAGTCGACACTATCTGCCTTGCTTTTGAAGCTCTACTCTGTCAATTGTGGCACGATTTCAATTGATGGACTGCCAGTCAGTAGTCTCTCGTCTCGATGGCTGTTCGACAATATTCATGTGGTCCAACAACATCCGATTCTATTCGACATGTCCATTCTCGACAACCTCAAAATGTCAATCGACAGCCCTGAGCGTATCTTAGACGAAGACATAAAGGCCGCACTTGCTGCGGCGCACATTGATTTTATCGACCAGCTCCCTGATGGGTTAGAAACACTGGCGGGCCCAGCTGGAGCGCTGCTCAGTGGGGGCCAACAGCAGAGAATTGCTCTCGCACGAGCCTACCTATGCAACGCGCCTATTATGATCTTTGACGAGTCTGTATCTGCGCTAGATCATGCCATGCGTGCAAAGGCTATTGCATCCATATGCGAATACCGTCGTGGGAAAACCACGTTGATTATTACTCACGAGGCATGGATGATCCAGCCCGACGATAATGTGTTTGTGATGCGGCACGGCAAGATTGAGCAAAGTGGGACTAGATGTGAGCTGGAAAGTCGCGGAGGTGAGTTTGAACTAATGTTCAATGTACCTGTGAATACTTTGAGAAAGACTGGCTCGATATCACAATGCAGGGTGGAGCCGTTGTCAAAGCTACAACAAAGATGGAGCCTGAATTCTCCGCAGCCGCTTTTGAACCTGTTGACTTTATCCGACGATGCGAGTCATGGCAAGAGTACAGATATCGAGAGCCAGACCCCGACGACGAATCTTCAGATAACTTGGAGGTTGTTCAGGGAGATTCCAGCGAAAGTGTACTTTTATGTCGGGCTTGGAATAGCAATAATCCATGCACTGGTCAACCCGCTATTTTCGTACACGTTTTCCAAGCTGTTCAACGGCATTCTACCGGGCAATACAGTTCAAACTGGCACATGGGCAGCACTCCTTGCCGGACTGGCTCTTTTAGATGGACTACTCGCGTACGGACACTTGCTTCTTGACATGGCTGCAGAGCATTTTGCCAAGTCGTCACGCATTCGAGGCTTTACCATCTCGCTATCTCAGCCCTCAACTTGGTTCGCACCTGCCGAGCACAAGGCAGGTGCCATCACCAATTGTCTTATGAACAATGTCGAGGATACGCGCAATGTCATTACGCATCTTTTTAGCTCGATTCTCAGCATTATAGTACTGACGTCAATCTCGACCGTGTGGTCTTTGATTGTGGGCTGGAAACTCGCGCTTTTGGCTCTCGGTCTTCTCCCTATATTCTGGGTGGTCATCAAATGGTTTGCAGGAATAGCAGACAAGTGGGCCAAGAAGACACAGGAAAATTCCGACCAGATGATCGATTTGATGAACGATGTACTTGGCGGCATCAAGATTGTCAAGACACTAGCGCTGGAGCAGTACTTTATGAGTCGGTTCAAGACGTTTGAAAAGCAGGCCTATAATGTGGGATTCCGAAGAGCTGTCTATATTGGACTTGGTAGTGGGGTCTCGCAGGTGTTTGAGTATATTGCCGAGGGGTCACTGCTATGGTTTGGTATGCACTTGATAGCCACGGGCGAGTACTCGAGCGACCAGATGATTTTGGTGTTTTCGCTTTTAATGTTCATGTTATTGACGGTTCAAAGCATTCTCAGCGAGCTGCCACAATCCATGATTGGGTTTGCATCGTTATCAAAGCTGTTCCATCTGTTGGACACCTTGCCGCCTGCGGACAAGCCCACTGCTCAGCTGCGGCCGGGAGAGAATGGAATCGGTGTAAATCTCGACAATGTGTGGTTCAAATACGACCGCGAGCCGGTGATCAGCAATTTATGCCTTTCGATCGATCCGGGACAAGTCGTCGCTCTCACCGGCGGATCTGGATGCGGCAAGTCCACTATCGGCAAGCTTCTCACGGGGCTTTACGAGCCACACTTTGGGTCTGTGAAGTTGGAGGGTACACAAGTGAGGGACATTAATCACCAGTCGCTGAGCGAAAATGTCGCCATGGTGACGCAGAAGGTAGCGTTCTTGCCCGACGCTTCGATCGCCGAGAACCTGCGGTACGGTCTGAAATCTCCACTATCTCCGGCACAAGAATCCAAGCTCTTCGAAACCGTGCTGGAGGAAGTGGGACTGTCGCGGTTCGTCGCGTCGCTGCCAGACGGACTGGACACGGTCATTGGCGCCGACAGCAAGTTGAGCGGCGGGCAGATGCAGCGGCTCGGCATTGCGCGTGCCATGCTGCGGCAGCCGGGGTTGTTGATTCTGGACGAGGCCACCGCGTCGCTGGATTTGCCGAATACGCGCCTTGTGATGGACCTGGTGCAACGGCTCAAGCGCAAGGTGACGGTGCTGATCATCACGCACCAGAAGGAGGTGCTGGAGGTGGCGGACCGCATTATTGAAATGTAGATTGGAATTTATTTTTGGGTATTGAATACTATTTATTTCTGTGATTGAAGTGCACTCTTCATTTTCGTATCGTTGAAGTTCCGTATCATTGAAATGTATACTCCTGGGTTTCCCTGAAGACTCTTTATTTCCGTACCATGCTTTTTTGACCTGTGTACCCGTTATTCTGCAATCTTTGCTCCATACTATGGACTCTTTTTTCCATGCCATGTACTCATTCCGCACCGCCGACAACCCCTTCTGGCACTTTGCCTTCAAACGACTTTGGGTTGGCCAAGTAGTCATTGTCAACAAGTCAAGCATAACTCTCACCAACTTGCAAGTAGGAACATGGAAAACAGAATAGTCGCGCCGATCCGGATGTGGAAGAGCCAACTTGTTGGCCCTCTGGTTGTACTCTATATAAACTCTTTATTCATACTCTTTATTCCTAAAAAAACTCGTTTATTTCCACCGTTACAACAACACTCAAAAAACTAAAAGAACAACGCAACGTACGGCAACGGATCCACGTCCTCGCCCTTGTCGTCCTCCGCGCAAATCTCCACCACCAAGTGCTTCACGCCGCTCGGGAGCGGCTCCTTGGAAATGCTCTCAAGCGCCTGCGTAAACGTCATTGGAAGCCGGTCCTTCAACTTGGCGCTGGCGAAAAACTGCGCGTACAGCAGCGTCGAGCCCGACGAAATCATCGTCACAGACAGCTTGTGCTCCTCCTTCATAATCTCAATAAACTTTGCAATCGTCACATCGCCCTGGATCGTGAACCGGCCCCAAGTCTCGTCAAACTCAAAGTCTCCCTGCTTGTTCTTGGGAGACGGCAGCGGTTCGGAGAACCCAAAGAATGGGAGTGCAAGATTGATGAACCCGTTCTTGTAGTCCTCAATAGTCTTGTTCTCCCGGTCAACAACCTTGAACAACTCGAGGCATACCAGACCCGTCACCAATGCGGTGGTGGTGGCAATAGCCGGAATGATTCGGCCTGCAATGAACTTGGTTCGCGATCGGTCAGCAGTCTCAATGCCGTAGTTCAATGCTCGGAGATTCGACCCAGCAGTAATGAAATCAATGTGGTAATTGGTATCATCGTCCTTTTCAAACTCCACGGGCTTGAGCCGGAACCCGGCCAGCGAGGATGGAGTTGGAAGCTTGGACAATAGCGCTGAAATCTCGGCCTGGTCCGCAGCAATTGGATCTTGGTTCGCGAGCTCAGCATCATCGGCAGCAATCTTGACGTCCTTGAGAGGCGTGAATTTGGGTACTTCCACATTGGCAAGCACTCGCTCATAAGTGTCAAGATCGGCGCCACCCTTCAGTCCATAGTTGAAAGCATGCAAGTTCGCACCAGACACAATAAAGTTCAAGTGGTTTTCGTTCTTGATATCAAACTTCAACGGCGTTGGCACACGCTTGGGGCCGCCCCAGAATGGAGTGCCAGTAGACGTGACAGCATCTGGTGGGAAGTTGTACAACAACTGCTCAATGTCATTAGTAAACTTCTTCTCAAACTCGACTCTAGCCCATGCAATGCACTCTTCAAACGTCAGCGGCTTCTGAGCTACCAAGCTATTGTAGATGGTCTCAAGAATACCCTTCTGGTCGCCACTCTGCTTCAAGGTGCTCTCCATATAATTTGGCTGAGTCAAGTACAAGTTGACGTTCTCCGCAGCTTCAGCAAAGTATCCCTGGAACAGCGATTTGGACCAAGCGATGGTGTGGTCAATCTTGTTAGGGAATGATCGCAGGGTACACAATGGGATGGATTTCTCAGGTGGATCCTGAGACGACGAGTAAGACTCGGTCAAGAATGGAATGACCACCTGAACGTTACCCTTGGTACCCAGAGTGCCAGACTCCAGCAGTGGCTTTTGGAAGAATACACATCGTCGGTCGATATAAGTTCGAGCCTCGACATTGTCCAATGCATTAGTCACAAAATCAAGACCATTCCAGAAACTGTCGTTGAAAATATTCTCGGTATCCTCGCCCACCTTATCCGATCGATGCTCAATCTTGCCGCTCAAATCTGGGTTCATCTCAGCCACTGCCGCAGCAGCGACTTCAGACTTTTCCTTGCCCACATCCTTTGGTCTGAACAAGAACTGTCGGTTCAAATTAGACTTTTCAATAGAGTCATTATCAGTAACAATGATCTTGCCCTCTGGACCAGAGCCAATGCCCAGCATGGCCCAGTTCTTGAGCATTTCGCAGCCAATGGCGCCAGAGCCTACCAAGAAAATCTTCAAGTTGGCAAGCTTCTCGTGGTACTTCTTACCGAAGACAGCGTAAAAGCCGTCGTATCGAGAGTCACGAGGAGCAGCGTCTTCCTCAGTGACCGAGTCGTGGTCCTTTGGCAATGACTCCAAAGAATCAAAGTACATCCATTGGTGAATTGGCACAAACTTGCCGGAGCAAGCCTTGAGCACTTCCTGAGCGATCAAACCACCATAGACAGCGGCCAATGGCACGAGATCACCACGGGCCTGGAATGCGAGCTCCCTGATCAGCTTTTCATCAAGCTCGGCTTCAACAACGAGTGGATACTGTGCCTGCACATTCTTCGCAAGGTGAAGAACCTCATTTGAATCCTCGACATTTCGTGGTCGAGGCAAGTGGCCGTGCTTGTTGGAGAATGCCTGAAGGGCCAAAAAGCCAATGTGGAGCTGGGTTGGCCGATCAAACTTGGCAAAGTCGGAGATCAAGAAATCTGGTTCAGCAAGCTGTTCAGCGAGAGTTTTAAAGTGCAGAGTCTTGGGCCGCTTGACCTGTAAGAACTGACCCCCCTTCTTGTAAACGCCTAGTGAGCTAACATCGCCAATGTTGAACGAGAATGGGCCTGTGACCTTGATCTCTCGTGGCTTGCCATCATTGAGCGCCTCCAAACCTTCGACTTCTGAAAACTGAACCCAATCACCATCCTCCAAACCGTGTCGCTGTTCATCTACAGCCATCACTGTTCCGTCCGGCTCAATCTCGTTGACGATACCTTGCAGCGGCTCCTCGCCCGTAGGATCGAATACAGTAAACTCATCACCGAAATCGACAAACACCTTGCCGAATAAGCCACGAAGCTCTGAAGAAATAAACTTGATACCGTTCTTGTGAGTGAACTCATTAATCCTCACTTGAGTCTCGATATCCACAGTGTCCGTTAGCACCACGACCTGGTACTTGGCCAATGTCTCCTCGTCCAACTCACCAGCCACTACAGACACTGGTACATATGTATTGAGCTCGGCCAGTCTCGAGGCAGTCACTTCTGCACGGCTTTTGCCAATATCTTTCTCATGGAGGAAGAACTGGCTGGACAAGTCCTGGATCTCTACAGGATGTGGGTCGTGGATAGCGACGCTCTTGACACCGGCAAGCACGACGTTCTTGGCAATTTCAACGCCCAAGCCTCGCATGCCCACAATGAGCACGTTGCTCTGGCTCATCCGCTGCATTGCTTCACGCCCGAGGACATAGAGCTGTCGCGAGTACAGACTCTCGTCGATATCGCCGTGCGAATCTACTTGCATTTTCTACATTTTGTTAGCATTTCGCCTTGAATTATCGTTCTCGACGTACCGACATTTGTGTGTATCAATGGGGATTGTCGAAAGTGGCAAAATGTGTGTGTGTATCTAAGGTTGTGTATTGGCGATTAGCGTGTTGATGTGTAATGGCGCTGGATGCGTTTGGGGCATTAACTACTGCGCACGCCGTGTGCGGCTCGGATCTAGTGTATAGCATTATAGTAGGCGGGTTTAATCTATGGTTGTAGATATCAAGATCCCGCATTATTATGCAATGAGTAGTTTATAGTCTTTTTTTGTTAGAATGTCTATATATAAGTCAAATAAATCATGACAGCTGAATGACAACCGTTCGCCCCATGCTCCGCGCATGAAAGTTTCAACCGACAAAACTTCGGTCCTACTCCAACCAACCATGTCAGTTCTCAAAGACCGCCGACGCATTCTCGGGCCGCTCGATAGCGTGCCTGTGATCACACAGCACCAGACAGATACACAGCATGAATCCGACCGTATGCGTGACGCCAGCGAGCCTCGCAAACTCTTCATCCAGCGCGGCGTCGTGGTCAACACCAACGGCTCAACGTTCCTCGAGCTCGGCGGCGGCGAGGTGCGACTCCAATGCTCTGTCACGGGGCCAAGGCCCATTCGCGGCTCGTTCACCCAGCGGGCTGATCTGGCCGTCGAGGTGCACTTTGCCAAGTTTGCACACGGCGACAAGTCCGACGAGCAGCAGCGCATCGCCAAGAACATTGCCTCGTTTGTGCACACCGCGGTGGCTCCGGCTATCTTGCTCGACCAGTACCCCAAGTCGGCCATCAGTATTCTCATATCAATAATCTCGGCTCCAGCAAGGGGCAATCTCAAGTCGTTGCTCGCAGCTGCGACTACTGCCACCAGTGTCGCTCTGGCTGATAGCGGCATTGCAGTGAGCGACTTGGTCACTGCGGGATCTGTCCTGCTACGCAACGGCGAGTTGTATAGTGACCCAGAGTGGGAGCGTGATGCGGCAAATGGCGACGTGGATGCGGTCGTGAGTTATACTTGTGCTCAGAACAATGAGGTAACGAGTCTTTGGGTCGATGGCAACAATGTCGACCGATCTGTGATGGACAGAATTATGGAACAAACAAAGCACGTAGCTACACAGACCAGGCAGTTGATAAATGGACTGTTGGTAGAGGATCTTCAGCGGCTGGACGAAAAAGAACCCATAGATTCTCTCTAGTAATTATTATTTATTCCAATATAAAAGAAAAAAAATTCAAAATTCAAATGGTTTATCTTTATCCAATATGTACACAGTAGAATGAAAAAAAATTTCACCTATTTCTGTTCGTTTCGCATCTATAAAATTTCATTATCTCTTAATTTCTCTAGTTCATTCATTCATGCATCAGATTCGCTCACATTCTCGCTATTCTGGTGAGTCTCGTAGCCGACAAACGGGCGCAATGCATTCTTCACACTGATTAGACGCTCCGCAAGCTGCTTGATATTCTCGTCAATAGTGAAGACAGCCGGCGCCAAGTCGACGCCGTAGATATGCTTGACTCCGTATGAGAGCCTCGAGATGACCTTGCTGTTGTTATCCAAGTCCCACACTTCTTCACTATCCTTTGGTGCGTAGACATTAGCACCCTCGCTGCATCGGTTGACGAGATCCAGCAATCCAACTTCAAGCTCGTGCTTATCTCGAATGAGTGCTGGGCTCACAGCAATCTCAAACGGTTTCGAGATGGCCAGAACATTATGCTTGCCCTTGTAATGGTACCGGAACTCGTAGACACCTCGCTCCCAGAATAGCTGTTCGCCCGTGAACTCTACCTCGCCGGACGTTGCGTTTGTCGAAATGATAACAGGTCGGCTCTCATAGCCCTTGGCGTCCACGCCGACCCATCGGCCGCGACTGGAAACTCGTGTAACTTCTACTGACGAGTTTGACATGACACGATAAAGACCAATCCAGTCCGTCTCGGTGCGGTGTGTATCCGACTGCCACTTGACGCGGATCGGCGTACCAAACTCGATTTTGGAGCCCTCGCCAAGTCCGACAATCTCCAGCTTGTAATTCGTTGGATCGGCTGGCATTTCGTCAGAAACTCGCACAATTGTCAATCGAGCAGGAGCTTGCTTCAAAAGCACCCGGGTGTCTTCGACCATGTCCTTGACATTGTTTGTAAGCTTTGGACGCGCCTGTTCGAAGAATCCCTCAACAGCAATTGCAGTCTCGGAAATGACCTTATCAATTGATCCCTGTAGCTTTCGCACCTTGGTCTCAAATGGATGAGGTAGCTTGGTCGATTTTGTGGCTTGGCGGATAGTCTTGGTGATACCAGAGTCGGATCGAATCTGGCCGCCGTACAACTTTTGCATGTGTGGTTGCTCAACGAATCGAATAAACGCCATTCCACCAAATGTCCATACAAATGCTAGAGTAGTCATCAATGTACTTCCAGTGAGTAATGAAAGGCCCCACACACCGGCAATGCCGAACAATCGCTCAGGGTTGTTCAAGTATCGATAAATGCCGGAATAAGTAAGCGTTTGTGGCTTGGGGAAGAAAAAGTCGCCAAAGAACCAACCGTATTCGCCAAGAGTCTCGTAAATAGAGAAACTGGTCCAGATCTGCAATGCAATAAGCATGGCTCCGACAATGTATCGGAACGGCCAGAATGGAACGCCAATTGGAGACGACCACTGTCGCAACGCAAACACCACCAAGGAAACATAAGACATGACTGTCGACATGTTGTAAAGCAACTGCCATTGCTCGTAAGCATCCAGCGGTGTTCGACCAAACTTGAGGAACAATCTGGTCCAGCTCTTGTTGTCAGACTGCCGTCGGAGGATCAGGCCGAGGCCGAAATTGTGAAACAACCGCCAACCAAGAGCAGACAAGAAGGTTACTACACACCAAAATCCAGTTTGAGGCAAGAATACGAGTGTGAAATTGTTCAACGCTAATAGGGCGAGCAAAATGTCACCGCCTCGAGTAATGTCAAAGTGCTTGAACACAATCATAGCCCGTCGAGTTGTTCGCATCACTGCATTGTCACCTTCCATAGAGACTTCATCAATTTGATTGAGGTAAAAGTCTGGGTAGTTGTCTCGGGCATCGGAAGCCTTTCTGTTGGGTTTCTTTACTGGCTGTGGAGGATTGTACGTCTTGTCGATATGAGGGTTTTCAACAATGATCAAGAATGCAAACTGGGAAATGTGCGCAATGACGGAGCAGAAAAACAAGGTATACGATGCAGTCATCAAGCAAATACCATAGTAACCAGCATAGCCAATCGAGTACATTGGGTGTGGTGCCATCTCAAACACACCATCGAATGTGAGGTGAACGTCTTCGAGGAAGAAAAAGTCGCCCCAGTACCAAGCGTAATCCTTAACAACTCGGTGAGCATCAAGCTTGACCCACAAATTGAACAAAAAGAGCCCAATACCAGCAATCCATCGACCACAGGAAATGGCCCAGGAATGATCTGGCTGACTGGCGCAAGAGAACGCCAGCAAAATGTAAGTAGTAAAATCGCTCATCAAGATGAGATCAACCACATCCCGAAACAGTAGCCAGGTATTATACTCCAATGGCATCTTTTCAAAGTTGTACTCCTTGGGGTTCATCTTACCAGTGAGATCCTTCTTGACCAGCTTCTGGATCAACGATCCGCCATTCTCAAACACCTTGTACTTGGCGGCCCACTTGACCAATTGTCGATTCTCACTCTGCTGTCGCAAAAGCCAACCGATACCTGCATTGTAACCCGCACGCCAGAAGAAGAACAGCACGATGAACACTGGCGTCTTCAATGATCTGGGCAGCGCAAAGTACAGCAGAACATAGGAGCACAAAACCGCCACAATTGCCAAGTCACTGAGACTCTTGCGCACTCGAGGATCCAGCAAATTCGTAACCATGTCTTCTGTATGTGGCACTGCAAACACTGTCCCGTCAGGCGTCTTGCCATACACTCGCTCGTCATTCTTCTCTCTTTCTTCAGGCTGTTGACTTCTGTTCTCGCCTTCCGTATTATCACCACCACCAGCGACCCGAAGCTTGGGCTGCGTCTGAGGCTCGGGCACCCCAGTCGCCTTTGATTCCACCATCATTGGCCTTAGGTGTTGTCAAGTGATGTCAGTGAAGAAAAAAGTGGTAAACCTGTCTCTGTGAGCACTTGAGCACTGTAAGCTGGCAGGCTTGTGAAAGAAGCAGTGGAAGGAAAAGGGAGCACAGCGAGAGCTTTGAGACAAGCGCGGAGAGATAAATTCGCCATGGCCAGTGATCTGGACAGATAGTGAGCGGCGCGCGCTCCCAGAGCCCTTCTCGCTCCAAGGGCACAGAGCTTCAGGTTTCTTTCACATGAAAAGTGTTGGGTGCAGTTGGGGGGATTGAGATGTACAGCAGGCTGCATGGTGTTACTGGCTAATTGTCGAATGGAAATCGATGAGCTCAGGGGGGACCCGATGAGCATGTGGCTAGGGCACGGGTAAGCATGGGACGGGCGAGGAGCTAGCGGAGATCCAGAAACGAGAATGTGATCTCGCAAGTCGAATATGTCAAGCGATGCAAATTGGCACTATAAGAGCCTTCTCCGCCATTGATGCTGGCCGCAGGTCGTTTATGCAAGATGTATGCATGCCTCCTTGGGGCTTGAAAAGCGGTTGTGATCGGCACGGTTTTTAGGTGGACATTTGTAGTGTGGTGGAATGAAATAAACTTGCGAATTGTCGAGTTCTGTTGGGATTATAGTCTTTATCAGATAGTCGAAAGATCCGGATAGTATCAGCTCGGTGAAAACTGCGTTCAATGGGACGATGGCAACCGCTTTCGCGCTCCCGAGTCTAAAATGTCACATTGAGCCGCACAATTTTCCACAACCTATATCATTGTGATAAAAGCCCGTACAGTCCAATATACACAAAGTAATGCTTAAATGATATCTTTTTGAGCACTTTTTCCATATATTTAACTTCTAATTAACATGGATTAATAACTTTTTCAAGAGCCGCACAGGGCGCGCCTGCCCAACGTGGACCCACAGTCACAAACTCCCACATTGAGTAACCTGACAGGGCACATATTCCCAAATAGGCAATCTTCACACTTCTCTCTAGCAGCCACACTCACGCCCGGCGCGCCAGAGGCTCCCAACCACCAACGCACGCCCGGCCAAACCCACTCAACTTTTCTCCAATTTCGACACACTCGACTTTCGACAGTTTCCATATATACGACAAAATGGCCACCGAATTGACCGTCCAGTCTGAGCGAGCTTTCCAGAAGGTATGAATCGACACATTTTTCCCACCTCCTCCTTTAGAAGCAGTCTGTCAAAATTTTCGAAGCGTGCTGTGGATCTTTGATCATTTGGATGCAGTAACAAGGTATTGATCTTTTGAACGAAGACGCGACCTGATAGAAAAAAGAGAACGCGGGAGAACTGCTGCACTTTTGATAATCATTTTGACCTGCTATAAGGAAGGGAATCTCATAACAGAAGCTAACTTTTTTTAATAGCAACCACACATCTTCCAGAACACCAAGGCCAAGGTCAACCGAAAGACCAAGCGATGGTATAAGGACGTTGGTTTGGGCTTCAAGACCCCACGAACCGCCATTGACGGTTCTTACATCGACAAGAAGTGCCCATTCGTCGGCCAGGTCTCTATCCGAGGTCGAATCTTGACCGGCACTGTCGTCTCCACCAAGATGCACCGAACTATTGTCATTCGACGAGACTACCTTCACTTCATTCCAAAGTACTCTCGATACGAGAAGCGACACAAGAACTTGACCGCCCACGTCTCCCCAGCTTTCCGAGTCCAGGAGGGTGATGTTGTCACCGTTGGCCAGTGCCGACCTCTTTCCAAGACTGTTCGATTCAACGTTCTCCGAGTCAACACTGTCGCTGGTGGCAAGAAGCAGTTCTCCAAGTTCTAAGTTATTTTTAACGAACGAAAAACGGCCGCATCATGTCAAACTATGAAAACCAACTCAAAAAAAAAAAGAATCTCTCCTAATTTTTTATAAAAATGGCGCTGCTCCCATATAAAATTCTGCAGTAGGGGTGTCAATGTATGTTATGTATAAACGCTTGAAAATTCAAAATGTAATGTTTTGTCCTTCCAATTCTGGTTCTACTGGTCTTTCACAAGTTCGAGATGAGTTTTGAAAAAATGCAATGGCTTTATATATAAATAAGGCATGTCCTACATAAATTAATTACTTTAGTTTTTCAATTTCCAGCTTTCAACATAGGCACTATCCCGACGATCTTTACCTGACGGAGTCTTTCGAATTACAGGGCTCGCCGAGTTGGAAGCATTCAATGACTTGATAGACCGTGGTGTAGCAGATGTCAATGTTGGTTCTACAGGCAGCTGCTGAGGTTCAGAACCCGGACCACTGGGTTTGTACCTTGCAAGTTTATCGTAATCTGGAAGGGACTTGAACTGTTTAAGCACATCATCCACAATCTCCAAAAACGATCTAGGTTCATCTGCCTTATCTTGACGATTCCTCAATCGCCTAAAAGCTTCGTGGAAGTCGTCAGCTGTCCAGTGATTCTTGCCCTCGAGCTGTGCCAGCTGCTGCCAATGCACGCTACGTTCATCAGTAGCACCAGAGTTCTTGAGGTAGTCAAGCATAGCTACATGGTCGCCCTGAAGCATCGAGTCGACCTTGTGAGGAAGCACCTTCTTGGAAATCTTGTTCCACTTGTATCGGCATTGAATACGTGACCTCTGGCCATCCATCTTCTCCGAAACAGCAGTCCAATTAATCTCACCAGACGGATCAGCGTCGATCGTTTCTACCACAATCTGGCGCAGCTTGGCTTCTTCTGCTGTAGACCACTTGTTTTGTTGTCTGTTTCGACCGCATTTGACGTAGTTTCGCCATCGGTCTCGGCAATCTTCAGGCATTCGCCCCATTGCGCTTCCAATCTGTTTCCATTGAGCACCTTTTTCTTGGAAAAGCCGGTTCAACTCTTGATCCTCCTCCTCGGTCCATTTCCCACGAGCATGGAATACATGGTATACTCGTCGCACATGTTTGTAAACAGATGCCCGCGTTCTGTTGGGCAATACCTGGGATACTTGGTCCCAAAAATTATCCTTCCGTCGCTCACTGGCCCACACACGCTCTCGCAGTTCTTCCTTTGAAAGTTGGTTCAAAACCATGTAGTGATCCATAAACTTGTCTAAATCTTCCTTCTCTTTAAGTGTGAAGGATCCGCCCATCTCTGAACCATCGCCTGTCCACGATGATCGCTTATCTGCAGAGCTCGGTCGTCGCACTGCATCCTCCAGCGCCTGTTTAATGTCATTAGAGGCGGTTTTATTATTGTTATCACGCTTTATGCTGTTTCTGGACGCATACGAAGGTGCGGCTGGCTGCTGGTTGTGAGGCTCGTCGTTGGTCTCAGCCGCAACTGCCGAGGCAGCGGACAAGTCATTTTCATCAGCTTGCGATAGGTCACCACCCCCACCAAGGTCATCATTTCGCACTCCAGAAGACATGCTATTTTGACCGTCAGATGCCAAGGATCTGGCAATTTCGGAAGCTTCTCGCATTGCCTCTCTAATAAGAGACTGCTCTTTTGCAGAGGCTTCTCGCGTCCGGTCCATCGACTCTAGTGCAGGGTCTACATTGACATTCTTAGCAGTCTTTCTCTTTTTGCGTGATTTTTTCGATTTTTCCGTCTCTGTAATAGGTTGGAATGTTTTAGCTGAGGTTGGAACTGGTGCAAGAATTGTTGGCTGTTGCTGTTGCTGCTGCTGTTGGTGGTGGACAAGTTGGCCTTGAGATGGAGTCTGAGATTGTTGTTGGTTCGGGTGCGGTGGAGGCGGCTGTTGTGGTGGACCACTAAACTCCTCATGCGTAGGTTCCTCGTTAATATAACTTTGCCACTGATGCTGGTCATTGGCATAGTTGCTGCTCAATCCAAACATTATATCGTTGTTTTCGCCAGAAGTTGTCGCAGTCGTCGAGGTGCCAGCCGCACGGCGATCATGGACCTCTGGAGCCACATAGTTGAGCACCGCAGCGTCCACATCCACGTCCATAATAGGCTCCTTGCCAAACCCGTCGCCGCTCATTGCTGCTGCATCGCGTTTTCGTTTTTTATCGCGTCTGGACTTTTTGCGCTCGTCCTTCGCTGCCGAGGGCGCGTCACCATCGAGGTGGTGATGGTGGTTGTGAACGTTGGATTCGGCTTCTTCGCCACTAGCATCTCCGACTTTGATGCCCCACCGGTTAACAAACAATGAAGGCATTGCTTGTTATTTGATTCGAATGAAAGGTGTTAAAATGATCAATTAAAGACGACCTGTTCCAATCGCCAAACCTGTGTGTGATGGAGATGTAATTGCAATTGTGTCTTTAGGGAGAGGGGGACGCTGATTAATTCTCCCTTATAATAAACCCGCTAAATGTCGCTTCAGATAAGCCCAAGCTCGTATGCTGGACTTTCTCGCGTCTTGGGCGGGAGCTGGTCTCTTATGGTAGGTCGTCCCGATATTCCTCGACGATATTTCGACGTCCGGGTTACCTCTTGGTAGGAGATTTCTGTTGTAAAAAGTTCTGCCGGGTGACAAGTCCTTTGCAAGTTTTTTTTTCCTTTGGAGTGCAGTTTTGGGAGATTAGTTTGTGTTGGGAGTTTGTGGGGGCGGGCGCGCTTAGAAGAGAAAAAAAAACACCACCAAAAAAATTGTGAGGCTCAAATTATTTATTGTTCAGACAGAAGTCATGGAGGCTAAAGCATTGAGGTCGCTGATCAAGCATTCTGGAGAGCATGATCCGATATATCTGCAAGCGACTACGGATAAAAATGTGGTGGATGTGAAGCAGGCATCGCCGGTCATGATCAAGCTGGCGCACAGACTACACAGTCCCTCAGAGCTGGCCATATGCTTGATTGTGAAGGATGGAGAGCAGGCAGAAACCAGCAAAAGCTTGACCAAGACTGGATCAGTGACAGAAGACATGTTTGCACAGATTATCTCCATTTCAAAACTAAAAGCCAAGCTCAGATCAAGCCAAAAACTCGACGAGTTCCGCAAGAGCGTCGATTTGGTATTGGCAGATCACCGCATTATCGACAAGCTACCAAACGTGCTGGGGCATGCTTTTTACAAATCTGGACGGGATATGCCCGTGCCGATACGGTTGCATAAACCATATGACAGCAATGACACAGTGGCTGCTAAAACGCTAGCGCGGACGACGGTGGATCCGACATTTATCAGGCACCAGGTTAAGCTGGCTACTAAATGTGCCGCTATGGCGGTTACTCCCAGTACTTGCCTGAGCATTCAAGTCGGGTACACAAGCATGCCATTCGACGAGTTATTAGCAAACGTGGCAAGAGCCAAGAAAGATATGAAGGAACGGATCGAATCCAAGGCTAAAGTACGCGCATTTCATATCAAGACTCCAGAAAGCGCCGCATTGCCTTTTTAATAAGTAACTTTTTGCATTGATGAAATCATGAAAACATATACATATATATATAATTGCATTTTTTGTAGATATCGGAATAAATAGATAAATATGACAACGAGAATAATAATAATACAGGGCGAAGGAGAACGTAGTTTTTTTTTTGATGCAAGACGTGGGAGTCGAAATTGGAATTTTTTTCTTAATAACCAACTGATCAAGCCTTGTTGGCAACTTGATGCTGGTTATTAGGCTGGCTGTGTCGGCACTTTTTTGAGCTTGACGGCTTGCCTCGTCGCTTGTGTTCCTTGTCAATGTGTCGTTGGACGGCCGAGTAAGAGGTGAACCACATGTCGCAGTGGGGACATCGCGCGGAGACACCCATTGTAGATTTGGAAGAGTAGAGATAGGTTTAGGAAAGATAATAAAATCCGTAGATGGAAAGGTTCCTCGAGGGAGTTTGTACGAGAGAGGGGGAGAGAGAGAGGAAATGTCTTCTATTATATATACTCTGGGGGAGGCCACCCACCCAGGTTCAGTCATACAATCTAGTGCAGCACTTAAACCACAACCCAAAGCACGCACATTGACCAGAAAAAACAACAGCTGTTTCTGTTCCCATCTCCACACACAAATTTTGAACTGAATCAGTCAAGTCGCTGGTTTCTGATCTCAAAAGAAGAAAAACATGCATCTTTTGCTTGGGTCCTTTGGCGCCTTTTCCCCTGCGTGGGTGACGGTGACGGCATCCCTAGGGTCCCCCACCTACAATATTCGCAGTTCAACTCTGTGACGTCTTTTTCTGTCTGCACCCACCGTTGGGTCCTCCACCATCTGCGGGAAACAAACTTTGTTGCGTACTTCTGCGTGTCTCTTGTTTGTTGCACTTTTTTCTCTCCTTTTTTTACCCCACAAATATCGGATCTTTCTGAAAAGAAAGAAGCAACTTTACAGAGACCGGACGGAACCTGCTGGGATCTGTGTCCGTGTGCGTGAAGTGAAGGGATCCCCATAAGGTAAAACCTCTGCAACCCTAGATCTTGAAAATGGGCGCGACAGGCAATTCTTTGCCAAGGTTAAATCCCCCAGGCAGAGCAAGAAAAAAATGGCGGGCATCCGATGGATCCGCCATATCCGCGAGAGTCTAATTTGGGGGCCTCGTAAGAAACCAGATCAATCAATCTCAACATGTTGACACTTTTGTCTTGTCCTTTACTTGTCCTCTGTCAACCAGTCAATCAATGTAAACCATAGAGAGGACTTCTGTCTGTCTCCTCCACGCGGACCGAGAATTTCGGAAGCCCTCATATGAACGGCAGCAGGCAATAATACTGTAATATCCCCCAGCGCTGGGGCTGTTCCAGAATTTCATAACAAGGACGCGCCGAACCCTCATGAGATGGCCGGCAACTACTGTCGATGACGTCGTTATTTGCGCTTCCACGTTCCCAAGCCGCTCTTGGGCCTCCTGTTCCCATTTTGGGTCTCAGCAACACCCAACAGCGCTCTTGGCCCCCCTCCCAAGAGAGACTGCCACGTGAGGCAAACCTCGTTTGGTGGGCGATAGGGCAAGTCACGTGGAGGATTTGAACATATAGATATACATATCCGAGTCTCGTTAAGTATATGGATCCGACCTTTTCTCAGTACTCAGGAACCGGTACCTGAACGAGAAGGAATGTGTTTTTTCGTATCGTATCGTAATAACAGAAAGGTTTACTCAATAAGCACACACACCCCCAAATGTTTCGGTCGAATTGAGATATATGCACAGTGAGGTCTTGCCCAAATCTCAACGCTCTCACTGCTGTCTAGTGCAGTTTGTAAAGTTTCATCGTCATACAGATTAATATAGTGCGTCTTAATTGGCAACAAGTCCTTGCCACGTTTTGTTGGACCTAGTTCCTGTACGACCAAAAAATTGCACAGGGTTCGGGTTCCTCTTTTGCAACCTTGCGGCTATTGCGATCAACTTCCGTAGATACACTGATATGGCAGCCTTCGCGCTGGTACCATTGTTTGCGACTGTAGATTTCGTTGTTC
The DNA here is from genome assembly GCA_030580095.1 of Blastobotrys petasosporus. NCBI lineage: Eukaryota > Fungi > Ascomycota > Dipodascomycetes > Dipodascales > Trichomonascaceae > Blastobotrys > Blastobotrys petasosporus. The sequence goes on from JAKTSG010000020.1 coordinate 142,572, forward strand.
TTGGTCAATCAGTCACCATCATGACGACATACCATCAGGTTGAATATCCTGATACTTTCCATATTCCAGGGCTCTTCCAACTTGGATCTGTAGTACCCTAGAGATGGAAAGTCCAGGATCGAGAGAGAGAAAGTTCCCAAGATGGGTGAGTGGACCCAACCAGGGGACCCCACTCTTCGACGCCTGAACTTTGCAAGGGTCTGCGCAAGAAAAAAACTTTTTTTTCGAAAAAAATTCTCTCTATCAGGGGTATTTTGGGGTCCGACATGGGGACCAATTTTTTTGAAAGTGTCGGGTTGGCCTTCCATTCTGTACTAATGGGGTTGTACAGAAAGATAAGAGTTCAGACAATTCTGTGTGTGCTGTGAGTCCAAGCCACGTTGGGTCGCAGCCCCAATTCAGAAGGGAACAGATAGGGGCTATTTGGGGTCTTCTTCCGGTTTGTTCCTACAGTACTCAAACACCAACACCCAGAACCTCACCGTGTCTCCAAAACATAAAACGCCCCCGTGGTAATTCTTCTGTACGTTTTTGCAACTTTCTGTAAATGTCAATGATTAGCACACGTTGATTGAATTAGTCGCCGCCCCAAAATCTTAACCAAATTCCATTACAACGCCTGTTACTTCTCCACCTAGTCCCAATCTGGAACCTGGGAACCTGGGAACCCGAGGAGATCCATCCTCCCCCTGGATCCATAGAAGAGTCATTTCGCACAGAGATAACACCACAATGCCTAAATGTCCACAGACTCTGACTCTTTTAATTGTGGTCTGTACGGTACATTCTCGCCCAGATCCCAGTCCATCTGGATTTTATTTTTTTTGTTCCTTCCTGTTCCCTGACAGAACAAGGCGCCGGCATTTAATTCTTTAAACCCTAGACAATAGACACATCAGATCCCCCAACGACTGACGCCCCTCATCTCACCAACTTCCAGATCCTAGACTGCAGGACCCAACACCCAAGTACACTGCTTTTTCTGTTGCGAAAGGCACCAAATACCCAGGACACCAGAGCCCGCATCTGGGATCGCGATCCCCCATGTCTCCAAGCACCTGCTGCCGTGCTTAAGCTCATGCATCATTATTATCCCCCGGTCGCAAAGTCTCAGGCATACGCGCCTGAGATTTTTCACTTAATTGGGAGAGACGCTACACTGTACATTGTGTAAAAATATAAGGCGGCTGGATCAATAGGAGTATGATGCTGCGTGTCCTCATACCTGATGCCGTTTCAACAAGGTGCACAGTTACCACCATCTCACGCAGGACCCGACCGGCATTTCTGTTACCAGATTTGGTCACTCGCCTTTCGTGTTTCTCGCTTTTGGTCTGTAACCGAAACCATGAAAACGTACACGTTCCTTTCAAGTCCCCTGCGAAAATGCCAAGGCGAAAAAAAAAAATCCCAACCTTGGGGTAGGAAAAGGCACACTGTGCTCGATCGCAACTTTGAGATCCAATAATTTTGAGCAAATGCAACTCTTTTTTTTTTCGTGGTATCTATTTCAGGATCGCTGGTCTGACCTTTTTTTTCAGCGATTGTTGGGCTCATCGCAGCATCTGGCTTTATTGTTGTAGAAATTAAGGTACCTCTGAGATCGTAGATGCTACTTTTTCGACTCTCGTATACGATCTGTTTCTCTCCTCATCTCCGCATCTGATTGTGTAGAAAATGTTTCTCTCGCGATTGGAACTCGGATCGCCGAGCGGCTTCCGGGACTGCCCAGCTTAGTTGCATCATGATCTACCCGCACCCCCAGTTCTCTTTCACCCCCCGCCAACGTACAAACATTATGGTGCCGTAGCTTACAGTACTACTCTGCAGTCCGAATGATGTTCTTGATCCGGCGCCTTTTCATGTGCTGTTGAAATCTTAATCTTAATAAGCAATGTTCCATCCGCTGTTCTTGTCAGATCTGAGTCCTCTCCGTCTTCTTCATTTTTCTTTGCATGAGTCAGTAATGTAACACGTGTATTAACCATCAGCAATGTGGCTTCGACTCTGCTGCAGTAGAAACGGGTGGTTCTTGATGACCTGTGGCGATTGAGATGAGCCGCATCAGACGAGGCGGCAGAGCGAATCGATCAAATATAAACGAAAAATTCACCCGTTTATCGCTTTGACATTCCTAGTGATCGTTCTCTTGAGGGTGTGTATATCTCATGTGTGAATTGATTGGTTCGCTCTGTCTTCGTGTTGTGTTGTGTGTAATTGTCGAGCCCGTCATGGCGTATGTTGCGATCGTACAATAGTGCTCCAGCATTCGATGGCTACGAAGCAATTACCATTCTCTTCGATTAGCAACCAATTGTATCGCTCTTGAAAATAAATCGGTATTGGTTGACGTGTCTTACTGAGTGGTAAAAAAAATTGTGTGGCGATGGTCGAGTTGCAGTGAAGAAGGTCAAGGTGAGTAGTCCATTTGACATGTATCGCAGATCCAACATGACCTGTGCAACGACAATGTGCCCAATAACCACATTTTCCAGCCTATTCGTGCCACACGCAGTCCGAAGTGAATATCTGTAAAAACACGGTAGAAGATATACACGGCATCATTGCTTAAGAGCGAGTCACACCCCGCGGCAACGTACAGGGTTTGAGTGACAAATAAGCTAGGGACGGCGTCGGAGTACCGCATTTTCATCTCTCTGGTGCAGCATTGAGAGTTCTGTCTGTGCAACGTTACGCTGAAGGGGTAATTGTTCTTGGCAGTTTGTCAATGTATCGCACATTTGCTACAGAGCAATGGTTATTTGAGTACATGGTTGAATACCACCGAACGGGAACAGAGTTTAGTTTTCTGTAGCGAACAACTCATTGTCCGCCGATTTTCGTGTTTGAGTACCTGCCTGTCTGGTATATCTACTACTATATCGACAATAAGTCCTGATTCATTCCGCTCAAACACACCGGCGTACTACCGCAAACGTGCAAGTAAATCCGACAGACCCTTCTCCTCCTTTTCCTCGTACAGCAAAAAATGTACAAGTTCCGGCCTAGTACCGTTCACTTCCAATTCTGCGGCGTCCCTAATAGTGACCGCATGATGACTCGACCGTGACACGCGTGCCTGCGCATAAGCTCAAAGGCCTTGTCTCAGAGTCTCAGAGCTGTAAGAGGCTATTAGACCAAAATCTCAACCCTGCAGAATCATCCACTTGAATATGTCAGCTATAATATGGCATGCGTTCCCACCCAAGTTTTCCAATGCTGCCCAAAGAACGCCCTGTGCCGCGGCAAATGCGGCTCGTCCAAATTGATGTCCCAAAAAACAATCCCACCCATATTCCTTGAGAGCGTTAGATTTTTACACTATACACAAATTATCACTGCTTTTTATTTCAGTTGGCTTTAGTGGGGTGATTTATTTGCTCAAGCATGGTGTTTTATAACTCGCGATGGAGGCACTTTGAAAGTGAGTTTGACGTTCCAAATGCGCCGTATCCTACGATCCACGACGGGGAGCTTGCTGATGACGAAGAGCTGCCTCCTTTGGAGACCGATGATTTCGATACAACAGAATTGATTCGGCGAGATGAAGCGTTAGTAGAGGAAGTGGCGCATCTTATGCCGCGCAACACGGGACACGCAGATGGCATCAGGGCGCTACAGGAGATGGAGCGGGATCGACAGTCCGACTGGCGGCTGAGACTTCGGTTACGTGAACTTGCGATCCATCATCAAGCAGGCTATTCACATCGCCATGCACACCACGACAATGCCCTGGCCGAGGGAATGTACGAGTCTTCGGTTTCTGTCTCTGACTCGGATTCGGATGACATGGACGATCCGCTGAAACACAGGAAGCGGCCGCTGTCTATGGAGGGAATGATTACGAGAGGTGATATCAAGGCAGATGAGAACGTTGCTCAGTCGTCGAGTGCGGCTGCAAAGCTGGAGACGGAAAACAAGCGGCGGCGAGTAGAGTTGCCCCAGGGGGATATGGTACATCTGTGCAATTGGCTTGAAAATAGTGCAAAGGTCGAAAATCCCCATTCGGCACCCGATCTTTTATCTTCACAGGCGTTAATCAGTCCAAACCTAAAGAGAGGCGAGCCGGCTTCGAGTGATGTCTTGCGAGAGAACCGACTGGATGACTTGCAAACAGAGGCCGCACAGCAACAGTCGACTGCAACAAATCAAAAGAATAAAACAGATGAGAATGAATAGCCACATGCATACCAGTTTATCGACTCCAGTTAATCGCCCCATACGGCGCGGCTTTAATTTCCATAATAGGTACCTAGATGTGTTAGCATACCAGATCCACAAGATTTTAATATACCCAAAATGGAAGTCTTGGTAATTAATACCCTTTATTTATCGTCCTCATCTTCGTTTCCTGTTCTTTTCATTCCACTATACACTATGTTGAGTTGTGATCGAGTATGCGAAGGGCGACATGCCGTGTTTGATAGCAGCAGTGACGACGGGTACGTGTCGGGGGTATCTTCAGGCTACGACGACGCCGAATCTTCTGATTTTTCTATTGATGCGGGTGTGAATTTGGACGACGAGTTGCCGTCGTTGGGCCAGTTGCACCACTTTGGTATCGTCTCGGCGCCGATAGTCAGGGGAACCCGTGAAGTAGCACTGCCAGAGCCTAGGAGAGCACTGCGGGAGAGGGGACCTATGAGGCAACGTGCGGATAGCACTGGTTCAAGTGGGTACTACGCCGATACGGACGATGAGACGAATGATAGTGAAGAAATTGATCGTGTTCGTGAGCCTGTCGTTGGCAACTTTGTTTTGATCGCGTATTCAGGTCATGGCCCGTTTCATTTCGACTCGTCTGACGAGTTTGACGATAGTACATCGTCGGGGACGGCGAGTAGCGATACGTCTGGTTCATGGTTTGATTCTGGGTACTATTCTGGTTCTGGTTCTGGTTCCGATACTGATTCTGGTTCCGATTCTGATTCTGGTTCTGGTTCTGGTTCTGGTTCTGGTTCTGGTTCTGGTTCTGGTTCTGGTTCTGGTTCTGGTTCTGGTTCTGGTTCTGGTTCTGGTTCTGGTTCTGGTTCTGGTTCTGGTTCTGGTTCTGATTCTAGCACTGAATGAACGAGCGGATTGGCTCCATGATGGGGGGCATGAGAAGAAAAGGTGTACAAAAAATACATATTGACACGAAATAGCGTGGTATGACTTGCAAAATAATGTTTAAGATGTATAAAAATATAGTTACAATACAAATATTTACACGTCAAATATCGAGGGCCCTGAGAGTCGTGGCAACGATTGCATGCGGTCGTAAGCACTCAAAAGAAAGACATTGGCAGGCATCCTTTGATTGATATGGCTAGATTGCTGGGTTTGCCCGGCAACGCAGATTTAGGGACAGCTTGAGGGACTGGACTGGGATAAGTGATTAACAGGTCGCCTCTTTATATGTTATTCCTCGACGCACACGATAATACGGGCGACCTCTGAACAAATGGTCGGGCCAGGAAACAAGTTCATTTTATTTACTACGATGGCCTTGCATGGTTAGGTGTCTCTTTTTGCATATCTAGCTCACGAGAAAGTGTCCAGCAGACTACTCACCAAGAATTAATCAGAGTAGTCACAGTCATCATAGCATGAGTATTCCTCGCACCTACTTGAATAACCCACGGTACTTTCGAAATTCACGTGAACTAATCGACTAAAAATAGAGCCCATCTAAGATTATTTCAGCTACCGCTTAGAAACAATTGGACAAACCGGCGGAGAAACAGTTCAACTCTCATAGACGCGTAATATACACGCGACTACGCGACGTGAATTGAGGAGAGCCGCCGACTTTTTCAAGCCCGCACCGGTTGTCAGCCCGCAAAAGACGGACGATCTGGGTGTCCGAATTGGAGTACATGCGTCTGCGCTCTCTGACTATCCCGCTTGTCGTGGGCCGACGCGTACACCCCAAAGCGACGTTGTAACCTGCCAATAGGTCGTGGCGCACTGTAGATACTGTAGATTTTAAGTAATTTGTCCCAATTGAGATGATTTCAGTGAAAACGTGACCATTAGACAAATTTACAGATCTCATCGATTTCCCGTCTATAAGGAACTGTGTGATCTTAGGCGCCTACTGCTACAAAGCCTACTGCTTCTACCGGTGCTTGTACTGTAAATTCACTATTTTTACCAGATCGATTCAGGTGTCAAGGTCTCGCTCTATTTACATTACCACTTTATGGGTCTTTTATTCTTGCGCCACAGTACTAGATCGCCCGTCTCGTGTTGAGTGATACTTTCGAAAAACCCACCACTGTGGATTCGAGGGGTTTGTGAGCGTTTTTGATGGATACAGTTCCATGGTAATGGCTGTAATCAGATGATGGATTGTGGGGGTGTTGGATCTATGGGGGGATTGAATTTTGTTGGACAAGGTGCCGCAGTGAGTGCGGCGATGGGGGTGTGCGAGTTTGGGGATTGACCACCGGTTTAGAGTTTTGCCAAAAGTTGACCACTGATTTTTTTCGGGATAACCAGATTCTTTAGACTTTGTTGTTCACTGAAATTTCGTAGATTGTTGAATATAAAAGGAGTAGATGTCTGCTCTGTAAGATTTCGTTCCTTGGGTGCTCATATCGTGCACCCGGTCGATATGAGCACCCACAGCAAAGCTCACACTCACACTGACAACTTTAACCCGGCGACTTCGACATTTTCAAAATCACTTCAGCCTTACTACTTGGTATCCCTGCACAAACACGATACCACCTCCACCTGGTATCCTGCACAAACATGGTACCTCTTCACGTCTTTCGATGGTCAAAGTCGATAGCCATTTTAGCGAACACCTTCTATTGGGGGTAGTTCGCATTACGTAGCCAGATCTGACCTCAGGTCTGGCTGCTGCTTGCGACGGAGCACTCTTCAAAGTGTCCCGCCGCTGTTAATCCGACCTATGGCAATTTTTAAACTGATTTACCAATGGGAGGATCTCAAGTCTCCAGCGTATCACGTCCTGGATACAGGTAGGGGTTTGTTTTTTTAGTCGATTATTTTCTTATAGTAAAATCTATTTTTTTATTCCCCTATAAATTGTTGTGATTGGGTTCGATTGACTTACTTCCGTTGAGACTAGCTGCCACTTCCTTCTGTTGACGAGTTTACTCTTATGAAAGACGTCAAGATTCCAAAGTACTAGTTCGGTGGTTGGTTATTTTTGTCCGCATTTCTGCGCCATGGGCACCGTGGACAACCTTTTTGCTGCCTCCAGTCTTGCTACTGACCCATTCCATTTCGACAAATAGAGCAAATACCGTACCGTTTGTACAAAGAATATCAATTTGGTTGTGTGAGACTGACGTTGAGCATGTCCGCATTGTCATGTCGGTTAGTGATCTAATCCTCGAGGGATACTGAACAACCTGGTGTGGAGAACCGTTACTCTATCAATTGATGCTGCAGGCGCCGTCAAATAGCACCAGCCAAGCTTTCGATGGTCCCAGTTTGGAACAACGTCCCTTCGATCGATACAAGCAACCAGAACAAGTTGAGCAGAAAAGCAGTTTCTGCTCGATTCACGGCAGCACCGCAAACCACTGCGAAAGAAAGGACGTCTCGTGAATTCAAAATCTTTTCCGCAGAAACATAAATCCTGCTATTGCGAAAAGGGTGCAAAATATAGTTATCCATGTCGCTGAGTGATGTTATATATCCGGTATCGATCTGCTTCTCGCAGTACTGCTGCCTGTGAGTCTTGAACGCCTCGCTCAAAGCTCAAAAAGCCTCCACTCAATATCGGCTCCAACTAGGCTCGGTCTAGTCGTTCTATTCTTGATTATATTTGTGTTTGGTTGATATTAGCGTATTCAATATATGGTGCAAATCTAGTGCTTCACACATCTCTGCAGACTCCTCGCGACATTTCGAAAAAAAAATATCAAAAAAAATAATGAATATATTGTCCAATGCTTTGAACATTGTATCCAATCGACGATGTTCTGGGATATCGTCAATCCTGGGGGCTACCGGTACGTTCGATCTCTCCCGCCTTTTGGTGTAATTCCAATTCCTGTCGGCCATATAAAAAATAACCCAAATCTTAATTATCAACTACTAAAACAAATACATAAAACAAATATATAGAACCACTACAAAACCCGGCCCACAATACTAGTCGGAACTGACAGACATGGCTGAGCCGTCATCTTCATAGTCTGCATCATTAGGATCCTCACGTTCTGGGCTCGAGCTGCTGTGCCATCCGTAGTTAACTACCGGTACATCTCGGTACCTAGACTCACTCTCCTCCCTTTCTTCACTGTTGATACGGTCTAGACGCTGCTGCACCGGCGGCAGTTCGAACGCTCCAAGCTGCCGCAGACGCTCTTCCACCGGTGGCGGAAACGCGATTTCCTGCCGTTCTATCTCCCTAGCAGCATTCTCTTGCTCCGGATCACTCTTAGACCGTCGTTGTTGTCTCCGTGCCAATCGTTCATCTCTGAACAGCGCCCATGCATGGCCGTCTAGCCCAAATGCTCGAGTACGTGCTTCTGGATCCTCCACGTACTGTATCATCTGGCCAGTATACTGCCGGCCAAACCTTCGCTTCAAAATGTTTTGAAAAAATTCATCAAATAGAAGCACACCAGCATCTTCATCATGATATGGCGCAAGATCAAACTCCAATGCTCGCTCAGCGGCCGGGTCTTGTATCTCGCCATTTGACCCAATGATCGTCATTTGAACTGGACCCTCAAGTGCTTCTGGATATCTCGCAATGTATGCTCGACGCCGCACAAGGTCGAAGCAGCGATCTGCTGAACGGATGCCCGCTGGCTGGAATATATGGTAGATTTCCCCCTTTTCGGTATCTATTTCTACCCAATTGTCGGGAACTGGATCACCGTCATCAGCTTCATCAGGGCCAAGGTTAGCGCCATCAGCATCATTAGGGTCCAGGTCGGCGACATCAGCAGCAATAGCGGCTATGGCATCCTTGAGTTGATCAGTATCGGGATTGGATGCAGCACGTAGTATCCTCTGTAAAACACCGCCCCTCGCTAGGACACGAGGGTCGACTTTTGCGACCAGACACTTGCAGTATTCTTCATATACGTTGTCTTTTTTTTGAGGCATTGGCCCAAACTCGCAAGTCGACTCGCCTTCCTGCTCACTCGTTACTGTCGGTTCCCAAATCTCAACCTGGAGGTTGAATGCTCCTTCATAATACTCATCTACAAGCATAAATCTGTCGTCGAAAAGACAGAATATAAAGAAGAGTTTGGCCACGGGAACTAGATGACGTTGAACCATCATCTTGTGGCGTGAATCTGCAATCGTCTGCGAGTAGCCAACTTCCACCGGGTAATGCATGACATTATCAGGGTCGAACAATGCACCTCCGTCCGCTTGTAATAAATTCTTGACACTTGATTTTCGTGAATCGTAACGCACACTCCCCCAGGTGACCTTGTAATCAGGTATCTCTGAAAGAGCTGGGGAAAGTATCTCAGAAAAGCACAATGAAACATTATCGTGAATGAGCGTCTTAACAGTAATTATAAGAGATCCAGCATCGATGTGGAAAACGTGTCGAGGCACTATCTTCCCTGTCTTTTCAATCAAGTCAAGCACCTCTGTCCACAACTCGAACTTGGAGCCGCCGCCGTCCGAATAACCCAACGCAAACTCGAGCTTGGAGCCATCCTTGCTTGCTTCACTGAGCCATTCAAGAATATCATTTGCCGTCGTTGAGTTGGTCACTTTCATCACTGCTCTCCAAGGACGGGCCAAGAGCTCGTTCACAACGGTCAGGCTCTTTCCCACCGTCTCCTTGTTGACAGCCAATTTCGAGGTAGAGCCGGCTGATTTAACGGCAGCATCAATCAATTTCGTCTCGGTCATGATCTCTGTAGTAGTGCTGGAGTGGTCAGCTTTTGCTTGTTTGGTGTATTGACGGCGACGGCTGCGATATTACCTTCAAAGGGCGCGCCACGGTCGACGTACATACATGAAATCTGTGTAGGGGAGGAGGCTCAAAATATCGAAGAGAGGGTATTGTGTCTGCAACCGGCATGACTAGAAAGGAGGGTGTTCATATGTTCATATTGTCAAATATACGAAACGAGCCGCGCGCGGCAATTCGACTAAGTACCAGCTCTTAACCTGTCGTGTAATTGACGGTAGCTTAAAGCTTGCGGCTCAAAAGATCCAAAAGATCCGAAGCTCCACCCTGATCAGTGAAAGGGACTTTGGACTCTTCCAGTTACCAAACAGTCTGCGTCTTATCACGCTGCCCACCCCCTTACATTCTGCCGACGTATGAGACAAGTTGTGGCCGCTGTGGGGTTTACAACTCCGCTTTACGACAAGCAGCCTCTAATGGCCAAATTGACACGAACAGCTACAAGTGTCTGTCCAATTGAATGTGTTTCAGGAGCTACGAGCAGTTGAGTACTGGTAAATAACGTGGTCAATAAACGGTCAATGCAGCCTTATCATCTCCATTAGCGATCGCATGCAGATGATCGAAATGCCTCAAACCGTCGAGGACCTATGAATTTTATAGTTTTTAACCGCGGGGATGCACCAAGAGCGGGGAGTCTGGACTGGCGGTCTATGAATTGTAGAACAGAAGCAGCTCAACACGCTGCCGTAACGGTCTCTTCAACGTTTTTGGAACATCCGGATTACCGGTACTGTTTTCAAAGTCATGTACACGCGGCTGCGAGGTGGTGCTTATCGATAAGTGTCCCCTCGGTATATGTATCCCTTTGATTATACACGCCGATGGCATCATTCGAGTTCATGATTCTTGAAAATATATGAACAGTATTAGACGAGGATTGTAGTCAATTCGGCGTACTGGTATCCATATTCCATATTCTCCATCCACAAAAAGAGGGAAAGGAAAAAAAATTCATGGGCACACAAATAATAATTGAGGTTTACGGCTAGAGGAAAGCTGATCAGTGCGCAGCGGCTGGAGCTGGTAGACATGCATCTGCATTGATGCATGGCATGTGCGACATGTGCGAAATCCTGACATGAAAAAAATGCGGGCTTAAACAACACCAAGCATCTCTCCAGATCCGTGGGCCGCATACTCTAAAGGGGGGGTACACCACAGCGAGATGGGGGAGATGGATTAAATTTGTGAAAGAATAAGAGAGGAAAGTTCGAATTCAACGCCGTATAAATTCCACAAAATCAAGGCGTTTGCTGCACGTTTTTTTGTTGAGAAGGACATTATTCGTAACGCAGAAACTAGCGCGTTTTGACAGGGATGGACAGAAGGAGCGGTGGTGGTGGTGGTGTGCATCCCGTGGGGCGACCGCTGCAGAAACCAACAGATGTCGTTATCCAACTGGCGTTGTGACACCCACACCATGCGGCATTGTGATACCGCGCAGAGCGACCAGATAACATCCGAAGTTCAGAACACGACATACGGTGAATAGTGTAGTTGAACGCGAGGGCAACTCGAGACTTGAAAAATTTTGGCACCTGTCAGCCCACTCAGCGGAGTATCGATCACAATCTTTGCAAATCCACCTTGTTCGCCTATAGTTCAAAGTATTATTACATCGCGTCTGCATGTACATCTGCACATCCGCGGAGACAGCTGCTAAAGTAGCCTACTTTCGATGAAAGAGGAATACGCTTTATGAACTTGTATGCGCATATGTGTGTAGGGTGAAAATGTGCACTTTGCAACACTTTCAGGGACTCCGCTTAGTATTTGGCTTTGTGACTCCCTTGTGTCGATCTCTAATTTATCCTTGGTTGTGGCCATGAATTTCACATTCTCATCATCCCTTCAACGTCTTCCGTATATCTATAGATCACAGTAAAACGACTCAAATTACACCAAACTCCGCGTTCTGAATCCTCTCTGAGACCCCGTTCAACACTTTTGTCTCATGTTTCGGACACGCGACTCAAGACACCTATTCGCAGTGTGGCGATGATGTTTTTTTGTTTTGCAGACCGATTTGGGAGCCCTTTACGTCTGCTGACACTCAGGCACTAAATGTGACCTCCGGTCCGGTGAGCCTCTTCCATACAACAACATTCCACGGATTTTTGTCCTTTTTTTCCTGGCCCCTTAGAGTTGTAAAAATGGCGGCGGCTCGTTTAAAAAAGAGGATGTTTACAATGTACCAGACTCAGTCGCTGTCTAGATCCCAAATATTGTCTCAAACGCTGTAATAATCGCTTTTTCATGCATATGTACCAGTACGTGCGTCTACATACAGATTTACGTACGCAAGTGAGGTTCAGCCGGTAAGGCCCTAAACCGTCTGATTTTTCTGTATAAATATACGGAATCCAGCTGCACATCTCTTCGGTCCAAGATTTTTCGTTCCCCTTCGCTCGTCGACTTGGCTGAACAGATTTGCGAAATCATCATTTGAATAAATTCCATCGACTATTGCCTCTATTACACTAGTGAGGAACATCGCTTTCGATAAAAAAACAGGCATCTCTTCTGCTTTCTTCATATCAATCCAGCGTTGACTTTTGAAATTTCATTCACGACCATCATCTTAGCGAGTTTGAATCGCTGTATCACCCGATGAGCCACAATTACGCAAAGACAGACGGCTACTGCTGTCCAGAGTGTGGAAGAGTATTGTCGTCTGATCAGACCCTAAGGAGGCACATGTTTATTTATCACAACAAGATGGTAGCCGCTAGACACGGGGCAGAGTGTCACGACGACCATCGCCACCACCGTCACTGATCTTTTTATTTTTTTTATCACGAAGATAACGACCTTGATGAACACTTGACTCTAAAAGTCACCGGAATATAAACCCGAAAAACTTGCATTTATTCCCACCCCCCAGATCCTGATGATTTCATTTTTTTATATGAACCCGCCAAAACATCTACAATCCCCTCACTTCCACAGCATCCAAAGAGGGAGACAAATTCCTAATTTATATACATACACACACAAAAGTACTGTTTCTGTTTCTGTACTTGAGGCATTCCTTAATCTAATTTGCTAATACTTCAAAACCTGCTCACAGATTCTGAGCATCCTATTCATATATACTGACTAGTGAAATATTGAAATTTCTTGGCATTCTCAAATCCATTCTTGACTGTATTTTTTTTGCAAAGGAGAAAAAAAAACTACATAATTTCTCTCAGGATGCGGCTGATGCCGCTGTAAAAGTGGTTGTTCCGTCCGCTTGGCGTATGTACATTTCCACCGTGCAGCCACCTGCTGCTCATCAGAAAATCAACTTGTGAGGGGGCGAAATCTCTACATCTACAGGGATATTCCAGTGAATTCTTCATGAAAGTGTATTTCTTCCCCTCTTACGTGCGGAGATTCTCTGCGCATGAATATATTCTTCCTATTAATAGCGTGCGTATGGAAAAACGAACACATGATGGGCGGAGCGATGAGAGCGGCGTCTGGTCACAAAACCCTGCACCTTTTATGATCGATATCTGTTACATATCGCGCAAGTCTCAGATTACGGGGAGTAGTATACGCCGGTATTCCACTTTCGGTTCGTATAACCGGAATACACGGTGTTTATTTATAAATCTGCGTGGCTTGTGGCTCAGCAGTTGACGTGAGTCGCATTTCTTTTGCATTCGCCAAACACTTCATCAGATATTGCTGTGATCATTCACTGTGAAAAAACTTGCCGCTTTGGAACCAACCTACTGTCGGAAACTTTTTAATGTGATTTTACACTAATTTTCTGAACGCTTACCTTGAAGAAGAACGTCCACACACATGCGGACCGAATAGAGAATCTATATAAAAAGAGGACGAGATTCAAATCGATGATGCACGCATAATGCATACCTGGTAATCACCTCGACATGTTATGCCGCCGGTACCGAGACCACTTCCGTGTGTAAAAAAAAAAATTATGCACTGGGTCATATGGACGTGTTTCGTCGGCCAAATGCGCCGCTGGCCGTGAGGCTGCTCGGTGAAACATTTTGGAGGCCATGCGTGGTGGGACTGGAATCCTGAAAGTGTTTTTCCGGAAAAGATAGTAAGTTGACTATATATAGAGAGATTGATTAGCGAAGGGATCCTTTGGAAATCCGGACACGGTACACCTCGAACGCGTGGATGTATCTCAGATGCGTTGCTGAGTGTCTTCATGGCGCAGATCAAGCAGATCAAACATCAAGCTTCAGATTGCGAATCCGAGTAAGACGAGTTTCCTACATATGTACTTACAGTAGAGCTAAGACTTGTGTTTCATCCGGTCCTTTCAAGCAACCCCTGGTAATTGCTCATTACGAAAGCGACTGGTGGTACCTAATCGGGCTCTGCTCGCCAGCAAGCCAACAACAACTCAGTAGGAGCTAAAACGGCAGCAATATGTTTTACTCAACAGCAATTTGTCAAGTAGTTCTAATACTTACGTACACCTACCGGTATTTGGGAATCCAGCGCCGCAACGTGCGCGGCGACTCTTCAATCTACATCACTTTCCTAAACTTATAGACGACTATTTTAAGCACATTTATTCTAGTAACTGGCCAATATGGATGCTTACGTTCTTGTACATTATCCTGGTTCACTTCAGCTACTGAGCCTGACACTTTTTACCAGGAATAAGCACCTTAATTTTAAGCCGTTAACTACAAACATAAAATAGAGTGCTCACATTTACACATGTCCCAACGGTTTGTTGTGGTGGCGCGCTGTTTGGCTCTTCAGCCATCACCCAAAACGGCAGCCCTATCAGAAAGTGTGCCCTAAAGCTGAGCGGACCACGATTTTCGCACCCACTCAAAAGTTGTCACTCTCTCGAGCCTTACACTATTGAATCCCTCACGACTCACATATACACAACTCGTCAACGATGGCTCCATCCACCACTGTCACCCGAGAATACACCATCCACCTGCACAAGCGAGTATGTCCATTTTGAACTGTTGAAAGTCTGGGAATTTGAGCGATAATTTTGGTGGGATTGTTGGTTGGTAAGACTGTGCGACCGACCGTTATTGTCAAACAACGACACACTACTATGAAACGACTGTAGTTGCTGAACCTCTGCCGAATCCTGCGTACCTTAAGAACCCACCGACAATATAATCCAACGACTGATATTACAACTTTGAATGTTTATATTGATTTATTCCACAGCACGCACTCGCCAGAATATGCCCAAAAACCCAGACTTTTCATCACATGAATGCTCTCCAAGATACTAACATAATATAGGTGTTTGGTGTTCAGTTCAAGAAGAGAGCTCCAAAGGCTGTCAAGGCCGTCCGAAACTTTGCCACTCAGCAGATGGGCACCAAGGACGTCCGACTCGACCCACAGTTGAACAAGGAGCTCTGGAAGCAGGGCATCAAGGGCGTTCCAACTCGAATCCGAGTCCGAATCTCCCGAAAGCGAAACGACGAGGAGGGTGCCAAGGAGAAGCTCTTCTCCTACGTCCAGGCTGTCAACGTTGCCAAGCCAAAGGGCCTTGAGACCCAGGTCGTTGAGTCCAAGGAGTAAATGTGTATCATAAATGACCTCTTTTTGTAACGCAGAGAAAAAAAAGTTTAATATTTTCCTTTTCAATGATGAGTAGTGAATCTATTCGTAGTCTGGTGTTTTTGAAGGCTGAACCGTCAGGGTGATCAACATATTCAGATGTTTAACTTTGGGAACTTTGGTGGCATCAATATGCTCCACCACCTTGTGAGCATTGTGGGCGTTGCCTTAATTGTGAATCTTTCACCAACTCAATTGATCTGAGAGATGGTGCAAATTGAAGTTATTGAGAAAATAAATGACTAGGATTGTCTATGGAACATCACGATGTCCTACGGGCATCTTGATATGCAACTTTCTTGAAGGTGCGTACTAGAAGTGGGAACTAGTACGGTCAAATCGCGAGAATATCTGGCAATTGACATCACGGCATCCACTTTTCAGACTTCCCTATACAACCGCTATAATTCCATATTGGGCATTCAATATCGCGGGCGAATGGACGAACGGCGATGCATCTCATACGGTACTGCGAATGCACAAGCACAAGCTGGCGGTCAAAAGGCGAGCCGCCAACTCCCTTATACACTGTCCCAACAAGGCATCCTGAAATTACGAGATAATCATGTCGACGACACCAGCCTTGCACGAAAAGTAGCATCTTTCACCGCCGTCCTTTGCTGCCTACCCCACAGCTACAAGTTGGTTGCATGCGGCTGGCTGTCCTGCCTGAATAGGCTTTTCCACAATCTAGTTCTATTCACTTTGTCCGGCCCTACCGGTAACTTATCTTGACAGTCTCGGGAAACACACGGTCAACGATATCGTCGAGCGGTCGAGATGGCGGGGCTGGCAGCTTCGCTGCTCACGGATAAACGGGGCTCACTTACCCCGGAGTGTATGAGACACTGCCGTCATTTCTCTTTCCTTATACCTTTTTTCGTACTTTACAGTCTTCGAATTTGAAGGAAAATAGTCGACTATCCCTCACAATGAACATAAAAATAGGTCCGCGAAGATCTCAATGTCCGGTTCATGCACTTCCATTGTTCGTTGAGCCGCGCGTACATATTTCGGGCATCGCCTACGCGTCGCATCTCGTTTTTCTCTTGATGAGGGGGAGGGCCACCCGCCAATGCCGTCGACGAGAATTAGAGTGTCGACGGATAAGCGGTAGATTTCTAGAGAATTAGAGTCTAGAGTCTTTTCTCCACATTAATTCGGAGGTTCCGCGAGACATTGATAATGGTGACGTTCTGCCTTCACGAACCAAAGTCCAGTACAATCATGGATCAGATGCATCAGCAGCAATCCGTCTCAAAAAATTTCATCCGCAGACGATCCGATTAGAAAAACTTTATTACCCCGCTCTGCTTGATCTCGGACCTCCCGAGCTGAGAAAAGGTTGCCTCTTGAACAAGCCGGCACCCTCAGTGTGCGCTTTCAGAATAGCCTGATTAATTCTCGGATGTTTCTGAGAAACAAATATCTGAACTGATCCCGTTCACCCGTAACTTGCTAAATGTCCAAATCTTCCAATGTGTCTGTAGAGATGTAGACCAGTCAACACTATACAACAGTGCACAATACGACGTAGTGTAACAACACAAACTCTATTTTCTATACGCTCTATGATTTTTTACACCTACAGAAAAGACCATTTCACAACTTTCCACAAGTGTTTTACAAACTGAGACCCTTGACCGGAACTCGGAAGTGCCATATGGCATGGCTTACAAAAGAGAGAGCCTAGACACCCGATCCCGCTTTTCGCCGCGTGGACTCTCCCCAGGAGCTAAAAAAGAGTTGGAAAAGATTTAGAAGAGGGATGCATTTGCTTTTGTCCGAGGGCGCATCGCAGGTGTTGTATTGGCTGCTCTCGCGTCTTGCAGGTTTTTATGGCGGGGGCTCATGAGTATATAAGACTTCGGCCTTTTCCTACAAATGCTCAACCAGCATTTTCCTCTTTCTCTATATCTAGCATGCCTTCTTTCCATAAAACTTCACATTTGCACGACGAAGAAGCTATGGTTGGTGGCAACATTGTTGCCCCAGATCTAAACCATGGCGATTCCATAAGCAGCGTATCCGACAAATCTCACCAACCCAGGCATTATAACCACAACCCACACTACCACCACCAACATGGCAACGATGCCGATACAGTTCTAGTCGGCGACCAAGTCGTGTCCAAGTACGACCTCATGGAAGCATTCAGAGGAGTACTCAAGCCCGAAGCCAACCTGCTCCAGCAGCAGCCTGCTCGACAATTTGGCAATCCTGCACCAATGGGCTTGTGCGGCTTTGCATTGACGACCTTTGTGCTGTCGTTGATGAACGCCCATGCTCGACATATAACCACCCAGAATGTATTTGTAGCATTGGCATTATTCTACGGCGGTGCTGTGCAGTTCATTGCCGGTGCCTGGGAAATTGCATGTGGCAACACGTTTGGTGCGACTGCGTTTGCTTCGTACGGTGCATTCTGGATGTCGTTTGGCGCCATTCAGATCCCAGCATTTGGCATAATCGAAGCATACGCAGGCAAGGAAGACGAACTAGCTAGTGCATTGGGGTTTTACTTGTTTGGATGGTTTGTTTTCACGACTATGCTTGCCATTTGCTGCATTCGAACTACAGTGGCAAATTTCTTGCTCTTCTTTTTCCTTGCCATCACATACCTTCTTCTAGCATGCAGTCAATTGACGGGCAATGTCGGACTGACCAAGGCCGGCGGCTGGGTTGGAATCATCACTGCATTCGTGGCATGGTACAACGCGTTCAAGGCGATTGCAAACAAGGAAAACACATTCCTTGCATTCAAGGACTACCGGATGCCGTACGCTCCAAAGTTTGACTAGTTTTTTTCTGAATCTGTCCAAGCAATGGAACGTTGTGTTTGTTTGCTTCGGGTCTAATGCGACATGCTACCCTGAAAAAAAACAGAGTTTTGTGTCGGAACTTGGATTTGGTCTTGGGGCATGAAGAAACTTTTTTTTCTCCTGTTCATTCCGGTCTTCCATTTATGTTGAACGATGTAACGCAAAAAATCTGGGTCCTTTTATTATTCTTTTTTATTTTGGCAACTAACTAATCTGATCTACCTTTTTTCTTAAAAATGTGTCTTCGTGAAATGTCGGAATCGGTGTACGGGTAATGGGTTCATCTCAGCTGCAGCGGCATTGCGTGTCTCAGTCTCGAGGGAGGAAAAATGTTTTTCCGTGGCCGTTGCATTCTGCCATAAAGTATAGTAGATATGGGACATGAATTAAATTTAGGATACACGTTGATGTAGAATCTGTAATCCTGTGCCAATGTCGTCAATGGATACTCAAAGGATCGGGAATCTGTCCGTTGCAGTGTGGCTCGTGAGGCTCACTGAAAAACGACAGCGCTGATCGTATTCATGCTGGGAATATGCGCGTACAGTTTGCTTCTTGCCCGACACCGGACGTTGCGGAGAGTTGGAACGCGACTCTGCAATGTGACTCAAGTGAGTCCATTTCCTATTGTTTCTTCACGATGGAACATGATTGCATGGTCTTTGAGATCCTTACAACCTTTATCTGAGACTGTTACTGCCTTGGGGAAGGACACATTAACAACATGAAGCATCGGCTGTAGGAAGCACGTTTTTGCCATTTTCAACAAACTATGGACGTATTCCGACGTGGGAATCATCTCGAAATGGCTGTGTTCATTATCGTGATGGAATGGGAAATGTAGGGCATGTCCGAGATTCGATGCGCAGAATGCACAATGCGGGGCATTCGATCTTCACGTAAATTCTACGCGTGAACGCGAAGAAAAGTATTTCATAAATCATTAGAATTACAATTAAAAGATACACAAAAAACAAGTATTATTCTAGAAAAATCATAAAGTTCGTCATAAGTTTTTCCCCCTCTAAAAGTCTTTTACAACTCGGCAATGAGCTCGTCGCTCTTCTCGCCTTGCACTGGGGCTTCCTGTTCACTGGAGCTGGAAGTGTCCACCTCAAAGTTGTCCTCGCCAAGAGATCGTACCTTGAACAGCTTCTTTCCTCGTGCGTACCAGTACACGACACAGTACACGAGGTAAACGCCAATGACAACAGACACATAGTTCATGTTGCCACCAGTGACTGGTTTGACGAATGGGAACGAGAAGAAGACAGTGGCAAAGATGGTCCACAAAATAGTGACCCAGTTGGCAACCAACCCGACCTTACCAAGCCAGAATGGACCGTGAGGGATGTTGTCTCGTCCTCGCCACAACAGAGCAGCGACTGGGACAATGTAGGAGAAGAGCAAGAACAAGATGCAACCAGTGACCATGGCGTTGAATGCAGTGACAGAGCCAAGGTAAAGGCATCCAAGGGCGGCGACCCAAGCGCAGGACATCAAGTGAGCGTTGAATGGAACACCGAGCTTTGGATCGACCTTAGCCCAGTATCGAGAGCCTGGAAGACCCTCGTCTCTGGCAAAGGACCAGCAAAGTCGTGCCTGCCAAGTGTGGGATGCAACATTGCAGCCAATGGCGGTGAGCACGATAAGAGCCTCCAAGCACAGAGCGCCTGGAACAGACTGCAGCGACTGGTGGAAAATGTCCATGATTGGGACACCGGTGTTGGACGTGAAAATCGCGTCCAAATTTCGAATGCAGAAGAACATGGCAATGGCGTAGGTGAATGCAGTGCCAAAGCCTACAGCAATGGTGAACATGATGGCCAGTGGAATGTACTTTTCTGGTCGGCTCACTTCCTCAGCCATGTGTGTGGCACAGTCGAGACATGAGAAAGACCAAGCTGGATTGATCAAACCGACAATGAATGCAATGCCGCTGGACGACCAGCCAGTACCGTTGCTGAACTCCACAAACACAAAGTGTGGCTTCTGGTAGTTGCCACGCGAGCACACCAACACGGTGATAGTGATGACCACATAGGAAAACAACGAAACGTACAATGTGGCCTTACCAATGTGGGGCAAGTACTTACCCCAGCAGTTGAACACAAATGTGACAATGTTGGCGAGCTGGTAAGCGACAAAGGTCATCCATGGCTTGATCACAAAATCAGGGCCGGCATGCAGGGCGTACATGCCCACCACGGCACTGGCAATGGACAAGGTGACCGAAGCAGACGTGAATACAGCACCGGCCCATGCAAACGCACCGCAAAGGTATGCCCAGAAACCAGCGTATCGCTTAGGAGCAAGCACGGTGGTCCAATAGTACTGGCCACCGGAGTTTGGGAACGCCGAACTCAACTCAGATAGGGTGACCGCGATACCAAGGCAAATGGACACCACAATCAAAATACCATACACAATCAACATTGGGCCACCAGACGAGATACCAGTAATGAGCGATGCGGAGATACCGAACCAGGAGTTTGTGAGGCCAAAGCATACACCGAGCAGCGACCAGACCGAGAAGCTTCGCTCCAGCTCGGGCTTGTAGCCCATCTCTCTGAGCTTCGAGTTGTCTTTATCCATCCTGGTTTTTGTTGATCTCTGTTGCAAAAAAGAATGAATAGGATGGTAAGAAAGAAAAAAAACGAGAGGGAACTGCGCAATGTGCGATATAAAAAAGTTTTGGAGAGACAGCGAAAAAAAAAGATAATCGTGCAGTGTCTCACATCAATGTCCGAGATAAAACGGCCAAAGATTGCGATTGGGTATGGATTGTTCTGGGGATACAGTGGAGCAGTTTTGGATTTAATACTTTGCAATTAGATTGAGAGATTTGGATAAGAATTCTCGTATCTAGCTGGTCATCCACGTCTTTTTAGGATTTTTAGCTTCACCAACTTTATGATCACAGTTACCGGTACTGTTGTTGGGCTCCTATGCACACACTTAATTTTTCAAAGTGAACACACAATTTTTTTGCTCGCGGGTCACAGAGTGCTATCTCTGTGGGAAGTGCGGCTCGTACTTAGAATGTCGATTAGTACTGCTGACATGTTCAGCATTATACTTGTAGAATTTATCAAGGAATCAGCCACTTGAAAGGTCAAAATGTCCATTGCAATCGGATTTCTAGCCGAAAATTCCTCTAGCACGTGCATAGAACTGTGTCTTGAGAAATGCAAAAAAAATTCTGCGCGGCGCTAACAGTGGCCTGTGATTCACGTATGTACGTAGTCTACAGTGCAGCAGAAGGCAGCAGTACAGTGTAGCGATATCCGTAGATTGGGCACTGGAAATTGTTTGAAGTTGGTATTTCCCTTCTAGTGGGGATCAATATCTCTTCGGAATCGTTTGGGGGCTGTCTATAGACTCGAGAGAGAATAAAGATTGGAAGGCAGGATCAATACAATGCATTTAAGACCTTGTTGGACCATTAATATACAAACAATTAATACCCCTGATAAGACTGCATGAATTGGGTGGGCTCTGTGCCGATAGTAGCCGTAGAGCGGATATTTCAGTGTTCTTAAGCGCAAAAGGGCCGACTGGCGTATGAAGTGATAATTGCACAAACCGCCAGGATGGTTTAACATCTAGAATGAATGGCCTCGCGTGACGATATTTAGAACCCAGACAGGTCGCCGATGGTTCTACACGAAGGAAATCTGTTCGCGGCTATGCTGATACGCTAGCCTGTGAATGCTCTGACCTACCAAACAAATATTGAAATTTTAACGTCTATTATGGTATTATAGCTAATTTCAATGTACTTGAAGAACTTCAGCGGATATATCCTTCATGAACATGCTGCTGTTTCTACTTTTTTTCATACATAAAATGGCGGAATTTACGCTTAAAATTCACTTACACGCACGCGCGCGCAAACGGTGCTGCAGGCAGTCGTCTCCCCCGCTGCAGAACCTGCTTCGCCGCTTGCCGGGTAATTTATTATCTCTAATCTACATACTACTATCTATTACACAACCAACCTTTGACCATCTTTTAGAATAACAAAACAGCGACTCGGTGTATTCGCAAAGACCATGCGAACATGAGTAGTGGAACCGAGCTATCTCGGTTAGACACCAGCAACTCGTCTTCAGGCGGCGAGGTGCGTGCCGCCGCTACGACGAAGAGACGCAATTACTTTGGCTACAATCTACGCCGGACCAAATCCAAGAAAGATGAGACGACGACAGCTGATGAAGTCGAGTATGTACAACTGGCACCGACCGATGACTCGCCGTATCCTGAGGTGAGAGCGGCGGTGCCAAATATGGACGACACAAGGATCCCGCAGAACACCTTGCGAATGTGGGTGCTGGGGTTGGTAATGACGACGCTAGGTTCGGGACTCAACGTCTTGTTTTCATTACACTCGCCTGTTTTCAGTATCTCGCCGTTTGTCTCGGCTATAGTATCATGGCCGCTTGGAAGATTATGGGAGAAATTAGTGCCCAGAAAGAAGATTTGGGGCATTGAGTTGAATCCGGGTAGTTTCAATATCAAGGAGCATGCACTAATCACGATCATGGCAAATGTGTCATTTGGCAGCGGCGCTGCTTATTTGACAAATGTGGTGGTAGCCATGAAGCATTTTTACGGTTTAGATTTAGGGTGGGGATTCCAGATTAGCTCCATCGTTGCATCGCAAGCGATTGGGTACTCGATCGCGGGGTTGGTGAGAAGAGTACTGATTTATCCGGCTTCTATGATTTGGCCGTCGAATTTAGTATCGTCGACATTTTTGACAAATATTCATATGAATGTTAACCATGTTGCCAACGGGTGGAGAATGTCGCGGTTGCGGTTCTTCTTCTATGTGCTGCTGGGCTCATTCATATGGACATGGCTGCCCCAGTATCTCGCACCGTTCTTGTCGAATTTCTCATTTGCAAGCTGGATAGCACCAAACAATGTGGTTATCAATCAAATGTTTGGCACCCAACAAGGGTTGGGGCTGATCCCACTGACGTTTGACTGGAATATGGTGTCGGCGTATATGGGCTCTCCTCTCATCCCGCCGTACTTTGCCATTGCCAATATCTTTGCATGTGTTGCGATCATATTCTGGATCGTGGTGCCTATCATCCATTACTCTAATGTGTGGTACAACAATTTCTTGCCCATCTCAGGATCCACCCAATTCGACCGATACCAAAAACCTTACGACGTTTCTAGAGTGCTTGACGCCCACAATACTTTTGATTTGAAAAAATACGAGCAGTACTCGGCCATTTTCATGCCCACTGTGTATGTTGTATCATATGGAGTTTCATTTGCAGCCATTATATCGACCATTGTGCATACCATTTTTTACGACGGCAAAGATGTGCTTTATTATTGGACAAAATCCCAGGACGAGCCAGACGACGTCCACATGAGACTGATCAAAAGGTACAGAGAAGTGCCTGACTGGTGGTTTGCCATAAGCTTTATTCTCTTTTTCGCCCTAGCAGTGGCTAGTATTCGAGCATGGCCCACGGGTCTGCCGGTCTGGGCACTCGTGCTCGCACTGGCAATGGCTGTAGTACTACTAGTACCAGTGGCAATGGTCTATGCTTTGACAAATGTATCAGTAGGACTCAATGTGCTTACAGAGTTTGTGGTGGGCTACATTGTCCCTGGCCAGCCAATTGCCATGATGCTGTTCAAGACATTTGGCTATATCACCAACGCACAAGCAGTGACGTTTCTGCAAGATATGAAACTGGGCCACTACTTGAAAATAGCACCGCGAGTCCTGTTTGCTGCCCAGCTCATTGCCACAGTATGGGGCGCACTGGTGCAACTCATGGTGATGAACTGGGCCCAGTCGACAATCACCGATATCTGCACCCCGACTCAGCGTGCCAGTTTCACTTGCCCCTCGGGCCAGATCTTCTTCAACGCATCGGTAGTCTGGGGTCTTATCGGACCGTCGCGTATTTTCGGGATCGGCCAGTTGTATCACTCGATGATGTACTTTTTCATTCTCGGCGCAATCCTGCCCATAATCACTTGGCTGTTTGTGCGCAAGTACCCAAAGTCGTTTGCACGGTACATCCACTGGCCAGTGTTCTTCAACGGCGTTGGCCAGATCCCGCCTGCTACACTGTACAACTACAGCACTTGGTGTCTGGTGGGCCACATTTTTGGGTTCTGGGTCAAGCGGTACTGGTTCAATTGGTGGGCCAAGTACAACTACAGTCTTTCGGCTGGCCTGGATCTCGGGCTGGCCATTGGCTCGTTTATCATTTTCTTGCTCTTACTAAATCCTCAAAGCTCTGCTCCTCAGTGGTGGGGCAATAATGGCGGTGCGTTCAACACGTTAGACAATACAATGAGCACTTTGAAAACATTGGCGCCCGGTGAGTGGTTTGGACCTGAAAAATGGTAATATATTTCACGCGTTTTATGACACTAGTTTGTTATTTTGTTTATTATATTTATTTCCGTTTATTTGATTTAATATTAATGCTTTTTTGTTTAGAAGAATTGCGCGGGTTGTCCGGATATCCCTTGCATGATGGTTTCAAACGCGCATATTGATACAAAGTAGAGGATATTTATTTCAAAGTACAAGAATAATAATTTTATGGGAAAGCCTTGGCCAACACTTCGAAGAAGGACTGGCCCTGGATCTCGACAATCTCCAACTCAAGCTTGGTTGGCTGTCGAGAGCCATCTGGACCAGCAAAAGTGCCGGCACCCCATGGGGAACCACCGTGAACCTCAGTCAGGTTGGTAATCTGGGCACCAGCAGTCTTGTAACCCAATGGAACAAAGTTGATACCGTGGTGAGCAAAAGTGGAGATGGAGTTGAACACAGTGGCCTCAGCACCAGAGTTAGGGGAGCCAGTAGAAGTGAACACACCAGCGTACTTGCCAGCCAAGCCGCCCTTGGCCCACAAGCCACCAGTGGAGTCCCAGAAGGTTCGCCATTGGGCTGGCTGGTTACCGTATCGGGTTGGAATACCGAGCAAGAAGCCGTCGTAGGAGGCCAAAAGGTCTGGAGTGATCAATGGGTCGTCAGCCTTTGGAGGAGCGTGCATCTTCTCGAGGATCTCCTTTGGAAGCGTCTCGGCAACCTGGTAGAGGTCAGCCTTGCCGCCGGCCTTCTCGACGCCGGCCTTGGCGTGGAGGGCAAGGGTTCGGACGTGGCCCCAGGTGGAGTAGTAGATGATTGCGATCTTTGGTGCCATGTTGTCTTGTCAATTGAGTGTTTATGAACTGGACTGGAGGTTGGAAGTGGTAGGGGATATACGCTTGTTTATATACTGAAATTTGTATCACTTGGCGGGCGCCTTTATTGTGCTTTGCTTGCGTGCTCAGATTACGCCATTGATGAGTAAGCGCTTCTGCCGTCCCCAGCTTCGCGGCTCCGCTGCTGGGAGCTGCCCGCAGCGCATCGCACTGTAATTGCTGAGTACAGCATTTGGTAAGGATTATGTAACGACCATATGGAGCGCTCAGCCCTATTCTCTCTGGAGTACCGCTGAATTCTTCTTTGTAAGAGATGACAGTCTTCCAATGCTTCATACATTGGTAATGTCCCAGGCTGGGAATATTCGGGAGAAATGCGTGTGCTGGTATGATACGACGTCGCTGCTGGAGAGGGAGCACAAAGGGACGGCGGCCATCGCCAGGGTGTTTCACGTCTACTGCTAATCCAAAGGGGGAGAGTAGTCTAGAGATCTTGACTCTATGTTCTTCAATGGCGTCATGGAAATGATTCAAGTACAGCCCGGAACCGAAGAACTTCAACTGTTGTGTTGATATCGATGACTACGCCGCACTCTCTCCACTCCACTCCACAGTCAGCCAGCTCTGCTGATTGATATAGCTTCATTTCGTTAAATATCATTTCATTATGTACAATTCTCTCGATGAACAAACCAACTACTTTCGTGGTAACGAAATCTTGGGCGTCTTGCTCTTAGGCTCAACAGGCAGCGTTCGTGGCCGTGTGTACAAATACTCCTTCTTCTTCAAAATCTTCTCTTCCTCCTTGACATGTCGGCCAGGATACAAAATCTGCTTGTCGACAGGATGCAAGTCTTTCTGCTGATACTTCTCGGCCGGATCGATTCGGCCAGCTTCGTCTCGTGCCTTCCAAAGTCGCTGGATTTGGGAAACACATCGCATGCACAGTGTGTGGGCTCGCTTGTAGTGGCCACACGCAGGACATCGGTTCAGGTTGTTCAACGGATTGACCTGCTTTCGTCCCGTGAGCTGTCTCTGACGCTTTTTCTGGTGTGATGTCTTCTTTTTGGGTACCGCTAGTACAATGCCGCTGTCCGCCTCGGAGGACGAGGATGAAGGTTGTTGCTGTCGATTGGGCCAACCGATTCTTATGCTAACTGGTGGAAGGAGACGACCGAGCGACTCTCCTACTCGAGGAAGTAGCCCCGATAGGCTTTGTGACCATGAGCTCACAGACATGGTTATGGTTAGTGCAGTGAGTGGTCGAGTCTTGTAAATTTGAAAAATTTCAGTACCGCGCGAGAGCGTGTGTCCAGCCGCACCTATAGACAGACCTAGGGCACTATTGATGAGCTAATCTTCACAATTATCTATTATCACCAACTGAAATTGATAATAGCATTATTCATAGGATAGTAATAGTCGATGTGCAGGTCTCGTTATCAAAGGTATATACCATAGGTGTTGCTGTGAGGAACTACTGAGCCCCAATTGGTCTGATTTCCACCATCTAACTGACCCATTTGTTGTACTACCTGGACCAACCCTCAAATCTTAACGATCTATCATCCTGATCCTAGTTGGAAAATATTTTTGAGTTCATTTGACAGGGTTCTTCTGCGTGCGGCTCTTCTCTGCGCTGTCCACTGTCAGTACACAGTGGGTTTTTAGGTCTCCGCGCGCGTCCACTCCTCCCCCCTGCTCACCCCTATTTTCCTTCTCTAAAACCCACGTCAAGACAGACTCCCTTTTCGAGCGCTTGATACATTATCAAACAGCTTAGACGATAACCCCACTCTCACCTTTCATTCACTAATAAGTCATGGCTTCTGCTATCATTTCGCCAAGTGCGCATGTGGGCTTTGACTCCATCCCCAAACAGATTGAGCGACGGCTGTTGAAGCGTGGCTTCCAGTTCAACCTCATGGTTGTCGGCCAGTCTGGTCTCGGCAAGACCACCTTGATTAACACATTGTTCGCCTCTAAGCTTGCCGAGTCGAGTGGTCGACGAACCGCTGAGGAGCCAGTAGGACGAACTTCAGAGGTTCGAGCAGTGTCGCACGTTGTGGAGGAAAATGGCGTTCGACTGCGACTCAACATTATCGACACTCCAGGTTACGGCGACCAGGTGAACAATGAAAAGTGCTGGGACACCATTGTCAAGTACATTAAGGATCAGCATTCGCAGTATTTGCGAAAGGAGCTCACTGCTCAGCGTGAAAAGTTCCTCACGGACACTCGAGTGCACTGCGTGTTGTTCTTCATCCAGCCAACCGGCCATGGGCTCAAGCCGATCGATATTATTGTGCTCAAGAAGCTCACTGACATTGCTAACGTTGTTCCTGTCATTGCCAAGTCCGACTCGTTGACCTTGGCGGAGCGAAAGAGATTCAAAGAGACTATTCAGGCCGAGTTCCGATACCACAACATGCGACTGTATCCATTCGATTCTGACGAGTACGACGAGCATGACCGAGAGGTGAACGATCAGATCCGACAGATGGTTCCATTTGCCGTGGTGGGTTCGGACAAGATGATTACTGTGAACGGCCAGCAAGTACCGGGCCGAAAGAACAAGTGGGGTCAAATCAACGTCATGGACGAGACCCATTGTGAATTTGCATACCTTCGACAGTTTTTGATTTCTACCCACATGCAGGACTTTATTGATACTACTGCCCAGATCCACTATGAGCAATTCCGAGCTAAGCAGTTGATGGCATTGAAGGAGTCCACCTCGGCTCCAGTGTCTGAAAAGCAGCAACAGCAGCAGCAGCAAGCTGCTCCATTGGCTGTTCCACAGAACCAGGCCCAGATTCAGGCGCAGGCTGTGTCTGCTCAGCAGCAACAGCTTCCTCCGGCTCCAGCGGGTGCTCCACCTGTGCCAGTACCAGGCGCTCAGGTGCGATCTCTACCGCCAGGACATGCCACGTACAAGAAATAGAAGACAAGACAAGAAAATCCGATTAAGTAATGACTTGACACAAGAATAAATTAAAAAAGAGGGCGTCTATTTATCAAAAAAAATGCAAAAGAATGAAATAAAAACAACACAAGTTAGTCTATGGAAGACCTTAGTACCTTTTGGGCAGAAGAATGGGATATTCGGCGCCCATGGCCAGCTGTGCAAATGTCACCCCCAAATATTCATAATTGTTACAGTGCAGTTAGCAAAACACCAAGTGCGCGTACCAATTACGGTATCTTTGCTAGTGGGCGACGTTTCCATACATTAGAAGAAACGTGCGTCGGGCACAGATACGCATTCTTCGCACCCAGGATGTTCTCGAATCATCCTATCGAAGACGGTGAAAAAAATTGCTCTTTGGATACATGTTTTGGCACCACAATCAATATCCGACCCGGGACCATAGGACCCAACTTATACGAGCCAAATATGAAAAAATATCTCCCGCCTGCGTCTTTCGCCGTAGTTTTGCTTCATACTTTCAAGAAAGAACTTTGTATGAGCTACGCCTGTATGGGTTTTACTTGCGTTCAATAAGAACGTTCCCATACTTCATAGGAAAGGCCGTCGTATGAGCTGCTCTCGTACGGGTACTGCTCAAGTTCAAATGCAGGGAAGAGCCTGGTCATTTCGTCTTCATCAAACTGAGGCAGATCAATGCGAAGCGACATGTACGACAGATTCGGGAACACAGTCGCGGCGCTGACAATCGCGTCGCGATCTAAGACGATTGGATCATCGAGGACGCCAGAGAAGCCGTTAACCTGCATAACTAGGTGCTCAAGATCTAAACAATTCTTAAGAAGTGACAGGATAGCATCGGGGCTGACCGTGATAATACCGCCGAGTTTCAGTTGCTTGAGTTTGGGCATTTACCTAGTGCAAGCAATCGAATTGTCGTCCACGCTCCCGTGGTCATCTCCTAAACGCGGCCCAAAACCGAGGTCCTGGTTTATAAATCCTATATGTTCGTCCCCAAGAAAACCGATATTTTCGTTGATAGCGTCGACTCTAAAACCGCCATCTTCGTATACAAGGCGGACCCCGCCATTTCTAACACCGATAACTTCATCCTCGACTACCCTGACTTTGTTATGATTCCCGACAACGGTCAATTCCAGCGACTGGAGTTCGCATTGGGTCTTAGCAAACTCGGCGACCAATTGCGTGTCCATCGTTCCCGTCACTACACAGAGCTGAAGTTTTTCCAGGCTTCTGTGGTGCTTTGCCAGAGCCGCCATTGCCGGCTCGAGGAAGGGCATATACTCAATATATAGCTCGGTCAAATTAGGCATAACTTGAAGAAGCGCCTCTAGCGAATTCTTATCCAAGGGCGCCCTAAAACTGGTTAAATTTGTAAACGGAGAAGCCACCTGCTGTTTTATTTTAGCCAAAATGGAGGTTTCGAAAAACAGCATTGATAGATCTTTGATATGCTCATTTTCTGCGGCGTGCAAGAGCGCTTCGTTCCTGGGGCGCTTTCCCACGTGGTCCGAGTTGAGGATCCTCAGTTTGGGTGAGCGACATGAGCCAAAAAAGTATTCAATGCTAGCTGCAGACGGTTCTTCTTGGTATTCTATGTTGACCGATTCAACGTTAGGACACCAGTCGCTTAGTGCTGGCAAGCACTTGTCATCAAATCTGTTGGTTTCGATAATAACGTTCTTGAGTGTTTTCACAAAGAGAGCCCTTAATGGTGGAGTCCTATTGCTGGTCCACAAATCGTTGATATATAGTGTTGAGAGTCGCGGGAACAACATTGGAGAATCTGATCTTGCCAGTTTCTCCGCAAATTCGTAGACTGCATGCAACCCCCGTGGATGCAACCCCCGTGGATAGCCCTTCTCAATATGAAAATACGCAGCCAGCTTAGAGATGAAGCCGGTATAATGCTTCAGACGCTGCATATCGTCCACATAGACTAGATGGCGAATGTCCATGTCTTTCCAATTCACACGCGCTATCTCTGCGAACCAAACCTTGTTGACAGTCATATAATATGTGGTCCCATGTGTCCAGCCGCCATGACGAAGACTGAGCTTATGGTGCTCACGGATCTCATTTATGACGAGTTGAACGATTTCCGGTGTGGACATCGCCCAGCCTGCGGCGCTCATTTCGACACAAGTGTGGGGAGGAGAGAGAGATGTCCTTGACTCGATACACGCGGCTGACAGGTCTTAACGCGTCGACATTGGCAAAAACTCGCGTTCAAAACCCCAAGACGGAATGAGAAGTGTGTTCAATTCATTTGGATAGAGTTCTATGTGAGCTGTGGGAAGATGCGTGAACAGTGTAAACATGAAGAAAGTTTAAAGCGATTCCGTCGTAATCGGGACACACACAAGCACCTTTATTCTTTACCCCCCACGCGCGTTTACGGGCCGGTATTGACGACATTTATTCTACCGTAACATCGGAATATCTATCACCTTGAGGCATGCATCTACTATGCAAGCAACATCGTGTTATGTGCCCCTTAGAGCCAGCCTGCTCGCTAAGCTGAGAAGCACCCTAAACTAAAATAAGCTTTAATTCCATCCATCCAACGGGATCCCGTCTTGGGAAGCGACGGGTGTTTTTTGATTCTAGCAATGTGGCCCAAATAGGCAGTTTGTTCTGAACCAAAGTCTGAGACTTTCGCCGATTCCAAATATGTTCTTCATTCATTTGATGGGGCCTCCCAAAAATTTTCAAACTAGGGTCTACCGTGGCAATGGCGCAGGGATGAGATGGTTCTAAGGCAGTACAGCATTGGTGAAGTATTAGAAACCCCCAATGCGCAATCTGAACCTGTAAGAAACCCATAATCAAAGTAGGAAAGTAAAGTATGTGCCCTACACGTATTTGGGCATTCAGGGGCGGTATGTGCATCATCGCGATGGTACAGGTGTAGTTTATCCGTAGTTGCTTCCGTTGCCGTCCCAAACAAGAAAGAAGGTTCTCTGTGAAACCGTTTGGCGATCTCGCGACACAACGATCTAGGAGGAGGATCCCGATCCAACTGATAGACTCTCTTGTCCAGTTATTTCGACAGCATCATAGAGAGAAATATCCATTCTAGAGTGACAGCGTTGTGTTGAGTACAGTAGTGGAAAAATATGCGGGCTCCAGCTGCATAATCTCTGAACTGCTTGTGTTGAGTTGAGGCGCCGCTGGCGGCGAGAGGGGCATTTTCGAAACATTCTCCGCCAGCCAGAAACCCTAACCGCTGCCCAAGAAACCGGCCGCAACCTTGGTTCCAAAGTCAACACTGCGTCCACACAACATCGACATCAACTCTCGTACAAAGCCCCCCAATTGCCCCATTCCGACTCTCGTAGCAGAGCAGGAGATTGTGAGGAGGGAGGAATTGTGTGTGTTGGCCTTGGGTATTTGCACAGAAAGAACACTGCTGTCGTTGGCCCAAGTCTCCGCTCTCCGCAGCTGCCCGCTCTTTGTGTTTGATATTTAGCTGCCCTCATATTTTTTTGGCAACGCAATCGACCGGCAATTCTCTCAACCAAAATTATAGACTCGATACGTATAAACGAATGGAGGCATTTGTGACGCTATTGTACGAAGACTCGTACCTGCCTGGCGTGTTGGTTCTTGGGCACCGGCTGAGAGAGGTCGGAGTCGGGGGTCGAAAGCTGGTGGTGCTAGTGACTAATGGAGTGTCGCTAGGAGCCAAAGCTCTACTGGAACAAGTGTACGACCAGGTGATCAATGTAGAGTCGATTTCCAATCATGGTTCGGGTGTGGAGGAGGAGTTTGCATTGCTGAAACGACCAGAGCTGGATAGAGTGTTCACCAAGATAAACGCATGGCGTCTCGACCAGTTTGCAAAGTGTGTGTTTCTCGATGCAGACATTCTGGTGCTGAAGCACATTGTCGAACTGTTTAGTGATGAGGTGGCTCCAGTCAACAAGCATACAATTGCCGGTGCACCGGACGTTGGCTGGCCCGACATTTTCAATAGTGGCGTGTTTGTGTTCCAGCCTGACCACCAAGTGTTTGAGGAGCTGCTAGACGCTTCACTCCAAGGTGAGTCATTTGATGGAGGTGACCAAGGGTTGTTAAACCAGTACTTTGAACGGCCTGGCAAGCATTGGCACCGTCTGCCGTTTACTTACAATGTTACACCGTCCATGTCATACCAGTATACCCCAGCATTCCGATACTTTGAGCACAAGGTATCAATTGTGCATTTCACAGGCACCCAGAAACCGTGGAAAGATGCATACCACAAGTACCATCATGTTTATGAAGGTTCATCAGAATTTGTCAGTCGGTGGTGGGACATTGCGTCGAGGCATGGTGATGTAGCAGAGCTGCTGAGGCCGGCGCCTCTAGTATACCCCTACGCACATGTCGAGCCCGGACCCGAACCGGAGGAACACCAGGAAGAACCAGAAGTAATTGAACAACAGCAACAGCAGCAGCATGGTCCAGATCCTCGGTTTGATGCATTTGGCGGCTATGCTCAGTCGGCAGCTCAGACGGTTCAGCCGTCGATAGACAGATGGGACCCGGTGCGCTCTGTACCACCTCGAGGATCGCAGCCTGAAGCGAAGGCATTGGTTATTGAACAGTATCAAAATGCATGGGACCAACCATATCCTCCACCTGCCCAATTTGTCGAACAGCACAACCGGCATGAGGATCGTTCGCATGTACACTTTGCAGTAGACGATGAGCAACACATGGCCCATTTTGTCGACGAAGAGCATCACCACCACCATCATCATAATCACGATCATCACGGCCACGGCCACGAGCACCACCATGAGCATCACGATGAGCAAGAGGCACACGAAGAGCCTCAAGAGGAAGAGCCGAATACATTTGTTCAAGACTTTGGTCCATCCATTTTCAAGTTCCCGTGGGAAGGGAGAGAGGATTCTACCAGGAGTGAACGTGTGTTCCCAGGCTACGAGCCGGTACATTCAGAGCCTGAAGAGTCTGAGCTGGATTCTGAACATGATGTCGAACCAGATCATCTTGACGTAGAAGAAGAGGAGGAGGAGGAGGAAGAAGAAGAAGAGTATCATGACGAAAGTGGGTACGATACTGATGTAGCGCACCAAGAAGAGGACGAGGTGCGACTAGGAATTGCCAAGCCAGGCTTCCACAATTTCAAAGATCGAGGAAACGCATGGGACACTGATCCACACATTCAAAACTACATGACGCGACACGTTAGAAGAACGTCTAGCATGGGCATAGAGGACATTATTGGCAACCACCACCGACGGCAGCGTTCAGTCGGTGGGGCCGGGGACGATGCCACTACAAAGTTTGACGAAGACAATGACGACGACGAAGCAGTTCCCGATCTAGTCTGGAAGAAGAGTTCCGAGGGCAACAAACGATACCAATTCCCAGTGACACCGAACCCTATTAGGAATCCATTCCCTCCAGATCACAGTGACGATGACGAAGACGACGAAGGGGGCGAGTACGACAGCGATTCGTCGCTGCCGTCGCAGGCGCAGTGGGATCCCGCTGCCAAGTTGGAGGAACTAGCCAAACTTCCCGCGCTGTTGTTGCAGCAGAAACTTTTGAGTGAATCAGAACAGAACAATAACTTGGCACCTTCATCATCGCCACCTCCTCCTTCGGGCGTGAGTCTATCATTGAATCCGGTTAGCGAGCCTGAGGTGTCGCAGTCGGAGCTGACTCCCGATCGCGAAGTCGAGGAGTCCTCGGTTGTCAAGCCGGTCGACATTGCAAATGTGCAGTTGACCGATAAGAGCAATGAAGCATCTGCTTATCGAAAGGCCGGTGGTACTGATGATGATGTGACTACAGCAGTTACAGCATCGGCTTCTTCTGTGCCTGTGCCTCTTGCGCCGCCGGTGGTGGCCGCAGCCCCAACATCCGACGACTCTGCAAACAATTCTTCTGGATCAGACACTGAAAGCAAGAGAGCCAAAGCAAGCTCGTTGTTTCGGAAATTCTCCAAAAAAGCATGATTTGAAATTTTTTTGTTTCTTTCTTATTTCTCATAATAGTAATATAACGTAAAACTATGCACAATTCCGTTCCTACATCTTTTCAAATTTCTAATTTCGTGATAAATAATGTCTCATAACTAGACCATGTTTCCAGCTTCATTAACGTCATAGTTCATGGTAGGCGTGTCCGTGGCATGCGGCTCCTCTTGCTGAACAGGATAGCGGCGCCAGTTGCCTGCTATAATATGCGGCAGGGTCACGTCGCCAACTACAACATTACCCGAGTACGACAATGCCAGAGCTTTTTTATTCCGCTCAATGCTTGTCGTCTCAGCTTGTGAGCTTGTTCCAACATCCTCGTCGTTTTCGTCGTCAGTCGCCAAATCAGGAGGCGGCTCTTCCCTAGGCAACGGAAACAGAATTTCAAACGATACAAGTTGTAGCACGAATATGACAGTGTCCCAAATCAGCAGCGGGATTTTGGACTGTAGCGGCTGCTCGCCAATATACTCTATCGTCACACCCCCATGCAGGTAAGTTTCGTGGAAGTAAATATCGTCGCTTTTGGACAGCCTTGCCGGCCCCGCGACCAAATGTACAAATATGCTGAGAAAGTAATGCATAAGCAGCAGGAGTATAGCGAACCTGCCGTTGATAGTGCCTCTTAGACGTTGTTCGACTTGTAAGACTCCGTTGCGTGATAGTAGGACTATCTGGATAAACATCGCCAGCGCCACTAGGGCCATCGACGTGCTGGGAGATTCTGGTTAGTTAATGCTAGAAGCAGTGGTATCACGTACTCATTCAAGTATCTTATGGCGATCTCGGTACATATTAGAGCGTTGATGGACGAGGTTATGTGGTATTGGTATCGCAGTTCCTGCTTTGTCCGCTGCTCCACCATTGTCGTGGTGAGTGCGAGTGGGAGGATGAAAGTGTCACTTTGGTCGGCATGGGGGGTATCATATTCTGCCTCTTCAACAAATGATACCGCGCCGTTCGTTTTTATGTACTTGTTGAACTGTGTCTATTTGATTCCTTTCTACCGGGTTCTATCTGATCTTTTATGCTTAATAGCACGATGTTCGGCAGCCGCCGTGGGTGAGGCTCAGCGGCGTAGGGGGATTTCACGGGACGTCACTAGGATTGCGAATCCACGCAACAGGGCAAAGTCCAAGAAAGGTTTAAAAGTTTCGTCTCTTCGAGTCAGAAAGTTTCATTGAAAGAGCTCATCTAGTGCCAACGCATAAGTATATGACGTATACGAACTAACAGCGAATTTAACAGCGAATTGGTATAGGCTGTGTTTTTAGTAAGCTGTCCATGGGTTTCAATGCTCTTGAGTCTTATATCCGCTGTTAACGGGCATCCAAAATGGTACTCCGCACTCCAAGACGTGAGCATATGACGACTACCGGAAGAACAAGGCACGGAGTACGGTACTTAGTAATCAGCCAGTAGAAGCAATCCATAAAGTCTCCCCACAATCTGAGTTTCCGTCATGAACCGAATCCAAATACTTTGTATACCGGTAGCAATACAAAGAAGGCAAATTCTAAACAAATAAACTCTCAGACCCCATAAAGCCTCACGACCCGCGGCTGACGCAAGGCGCACCTAATTGAGCAACAGCAGCGGGGCGCGCGCCCACACCTCACCTTCGTGCAAAACCTTGGGGGTTACGGAGACGATTGTGTCTTGGAAATCTCTGCGGCACTCAAACGGCGCGTCTAACCGCAAAGGTGCTGAGAAGGATTTTACCATTTCGGAATCCATCCATCTCATCTTCCGCTCCCACACTTTCGACCATTAAATCTGACGACATTTTCCTCGT
Organism: Blastobotrys petasosporus; assembly: GCA_030580095.1. NCBI lineage: Eukaryota > Fungi > Ascomycota > Dipodascomycetes > Dipodascales > Trichomonascaceae > Blastobotrys > Blastobotrys petasosporus. Next base: position 178,819 of record JAKTSG010000020.1, read on the forward strand.
GCCGCACAGTTTTTTAGAATTCCGTTCGCTTCATATACAGTTCATGGGCACAAGGGACGTTCTTTGCATTTAAAAAGGTTAAGAGGGCACTGGGGGACTATTTAGAGCTCGGAGTACCATACAAGGCACTGGCGGGACTAAACTAACTGCATTTTGCATTTCAATCTTTTGCACATATACCACCCCACAAAAACAATAACACATTCATGGACGTATTCGACCAGTCGATACGTTCGTCACTTCTGACACGGCGAGATGAGTGCAGCTCCGACAATGAATACAATGGCGACATTGGCATTAGAGTATCGGCCATCTTTGTGATTCTGGTTGGAGGCTCGTTTGGTGCGCTGTTCCCAGTAGTTGCGTCACACAACTTGTCAAGGATCCGAATACCAGAAATTCTGTTCTTTGCAGCAAAGTACTTTGGTTCGGGAGTGATTGTAGCAACGTCGCTGATCCATCTGCTCCAACCAGCCAACGAGTCACTTTCCGACCCGTGCCTCGGGCCAGACTGGCAAGTATACCCATATGCCTTTGGTATTTGCCTGTTTGTAATCTTTTTGACATTTTTTGTCGAGCTATTATCACAGCGATACTTGGCAAAGTCGGGAATTAAGCATTCGCATGGACCGTCAGGGTTGAGCTCTGGTGGTATCAATCTCACACATGAAGACATTGAGAATGGCTCTGCCGACGATGAAGACCATGGCAGCCATGGCATTGAATCAAGTACTACCAAAGCGACACATGCTGAGGGAAAGAGCTTTGCAGACGCTGCTAGTAACATTGCAATCGACGTCAACTCTGCATCTTCGGTAAGCTCCAATGACCATCATCACCACCATGAACACTCTGACGAGGAAGACCAAGCAATTGCATCTCAGCTTGGAGCCATTTTCTTCCTCGAGTTTGGTATCATCTTCCACTCTGTGTTTGTTGGGCTCACACTTGCGGTTGCGGGACCGGAGTTCAAAACTTTATACATTGTGCTGGTCTTCCACCAGCTATTTGAGGGACTCGGTCTGGGAACGCGTCTTGCTGCCGCCAAATGGCCACAGGACAAGCGATGGATGCCGTGGGCTCTGGGTGTTGCCTTTGGTGTGACGGCGCCCATTGCGATTTGCATTGGCCTGGGTGTGCGAAAGTCGTACCCGCCAGGCTCGCGAACTGCATTGATTACCAACGGTATCTTTGACTCTGTATCGTCTGGTATTCTTCTATATACGGGCCTGGTCGAGCTGATTGCCAGCGAGTTTTTGCATTCTCCAGAGTTCCAAGCCGCAAGCACTCCGCGGGTCTTGAGCGCTTTTGGCTTCATGTGCCTCGGCGCGGCGCTCATGGCCCTGCTAGGCCGGTGGGCATAAAAGAAACATTGGAAAGACACTTTTCATCCATACTTTACTTAAGAGAGTATGGAAAATTATTTATTCATTTTGGCATTTAGATCTTTTTTTTATTATTCTGATGATAACCTGTCATATATCAAGTTAATGAAATCTTGCACCATATCAAATTCTCCAGCAACAAACTCACGTTGAAACACTCAATTTTTTTTTAGCCCTGAGACTGTAATCATAACATGATTATTCCCCATGCACCCAGCGGCAACTTGCATGACATTCCGGCGGCTGCATCGATACAGTAATCCAGCCTTTTCGATTTCAGAATCTTGTTGCAAGCCACAAACACTGAAAATTTATCTCCGTGGGCATCTGAGACATTGTGTGCGGCGGCAATTAGCCACTTTGCTTCCACCGTTTTTCAATATGGCCGTTATCAACGTGGCATGTCATTAAGCTATCATCAAGATTCAATTGATCTTCAGAAATCCAATTAATTCCATTTGCGTTTGAAATGAATAGTAGAGCGGCTAATGACCTGTCGATACTTATGCATCGCCAAGGAAGGACCCTTGAGCCCTTAAGGGGCCCGTGCTACATATCACTTTCCAACCCCCGACCTTAATGCCGGATGAGCGGCCAAAAACAATACTCTCTCAATACACGTACTCACGTGTGATAAGCGATTCGGCAGTCGCGACAGATCAACGAATAGCGGGAACTTGTCCTATAGCCTTAATTTACCCACAGCGGAACTGCACGTACCACCCAGGCACAGCAACTTTTGAGCAGACGAAAGCCGACTGTCTTTGACTTAGAAGCAGCCCAGAATCCATCCGATAATATCCAAACTCATGCACTCAATTCATCCATGCAAAACACATGGCTGTCGAATTATCTCCGCAACGTGGTGGCCGTGTCGGAGCGATCATATTTCAGGGCATGCAGCTGTACCATGTATTCTGGTACCTTAAACACCGCACCACCCGCAATCTGATAGATCAACCAATGGCATACGTGCATAAGGCATCCCAAATGTCCGACGGTGAACGCAGCGTAATTCCCATTGTTCAAAAATACGCCTCTCTTTTCGTGCAGCATTCCCCTATGGAGAGAGGGGTCTCAATTTGTTCCCACTGCGATCGGTACGGCGTCTTGCCTGTTTCGGTTCTCGCTGCGGCGCCGCCCTGCCGCGATAAAGCTGGTTCCTCCGAACGAAAAAGCTGTCTAATCTCAGGAACACGTTTCACAGTCGAGTCTGTATATCAGCCATGATACTCAATGCCGGCATGGATGTGCTAGAAACAATATAAATTGGAGCCTATATCCCCTCCCCCCATCTCGTTTGGAAATCATCAATCAAAAAAAGATGAAATACTCCTTTGTCGCAGCATCTCTTCTTGCAGGCTCTGCTCTCGCCGCTCCTCGAATCGGAAAGCGAAGCAGTGGTGACTTCACGTCGCCAAGCCTGTCTTCCCCAGACCACGAGTCGTGCTCTGCCAGCTCACAGCTGTCGTGCGCATCGTCCAAGGCCAAGGACTCGTGCTGCCTCGAGGCCACCAACGGTGTTCTCTTGTCCACTCAGTTCTGGGACTACAACCCTTCCACTGGTCCTAGCGATGTGTTCACTTTGCACGGCTTGTGGCCGGACAAGTGCGACGGCAGCTTCAACCAGTTCTGCGACAAGTCCCTTGAGGTCACTGATATCCAGGGAATATTGCAGGATGCTGGCCAGACCACTTTGCTCAACAACATGAACACCGTTTGGGTCAGCGATGACGGCTCTAATGAGTCGTTCTGGGAGCACGAGTTTGACAAGCACGGTACCTGCATGCAGACCATCCGTCCAGAATGCTACAGCAGCGACGCCAATCCAAACCAGAACGTTGTCGACTTTTGCACTACCGCGTACAGTCTTTGGACCGAGCTGCCAACGTTCCAATGGCTCTCTGACGCCGGCTTCGAGCCAAGCGAGGACCAGACTTTCAATGTTTCCGACTTTGAGGACGCATTGAACAGCCACTTGGGCAATGTGGCATCCGTGCAGATTCTTTGCGACGATGACGGAAACTTGGACGAGGTTTACTACTACTTCAACTTGCAGGGCTCTATTGCGGCTGGTACTTTCGTGCCAACCCAGGCTACTGCTGCTTCCACTTGCCAGGACGGCTTTGGCTGGATTCCAAAGAACTCTGGCAACTAAATATATAAGATTCTGTAACCAATCAATTACATGGAGCCCGTTTTGAAATTTCACTCAAGTCAACAAGCCGCATACACGTGTGGAGATCCTCCCTCGCGCGTTCTTGAATCACGTGATGTTTGTATTCTTTATAGCCATCAGCCTTTATACAATGGCTAGAAAAATTGACATTTTTCTTAAGCAGCTAATTGTGGTATGGTCCTAGTCTCAGCAACTATTCAAATGATGCCACAACCTGGCAATTGAATACAGTGTCGAATACCTTCCCAGGTGCGGGTAAATTTGAGCACGCGCTGAAAAATGGCCCAAAATTTTTTTTTTCCCAAAAGCGCTGCCCCTTTGCCTGCTTTTTTTCAACTCCTCACGTTTTGTCTTGTTGTTCCGTTCCAGCTAAACCTCACAAACAATGATTATTTTCAAGGTACGTTTGGTCGTTCCACCGACTCAATGGATGTGTGCTAACATCAAAATAGGATATCCTCACCGGTGACGAGATGGTCTCTGACGCCTTCGAGCCAAAGCTCGTTGACGGCGTTTTGTACGAGGTTGACTCCCAGAACATCACCATTGCCGACGGCAACGTCGACATTGGTGCCAACCCATCTGCCGAGGAGGCCGATGAGGGTGTTGAGGACGGTGCCGAGCAGGTCAACAACGTTGTCTACAACTTCCGACTCCAGCAGACCTCTTTCGACAAGAAGTCGTATATGACCTACATCAAGGGCTACATGAAGGCCGTTAAGGCCCACCTCGAGGCCAACCAGCCAGATGCCGTTGCCGAGTTCGAGAAGGGTGCTACTGTTGCCGTCAAGAAGATCTTGGGCAGCTTCAAGGACTTTGACTTTTACACTGGTGAGTCTATGAACCCAGACGGTATGGTCGCTTTGATGAACTACCGAGAGGACGGTGTCACCCCATACTTCGTTTTCTTCAAGCACGGTTTGAAGGAGGAGAAGTGCTAAATGGGTTTTTTTTTAATATCTAATTTTGTACTTACCCTTTTTTAAAACATTATCATTATCGGTAAACTCGAGAGCAACTATCAGTCGTTATGATGATGGCCATTGTGCACGGTAGACGGTTCCCTTTTCTCTGTTATTGTGATCCTGGCTAGACTTGCCTTGTAAGATTAACTTGAATTAGTTAGGGAAATGTAACCTACGATGGAGATTACGATAAGCTCGGGTAAAACATGATTCTCTGATCGTGGAATCTGGTAGCCGCACCCCGATGAAATGACGAGCGTAAAATGTCAAGCCCCCATAGAATTCAATAATTTAAAAGATACAAATACAGTGGAATAAATATAAGCGATTTACTCGTAAAGATGCAATGCGTGTCCTCGGGTCAATGTGATGGTACCCTGGTGTCGTTCTCGGAAGGTCTTCAGTCTAGCATGCTGGTCCTTGGTCTCCTGTTCCGACTTTTTGTTTTCTTTCTTGTAGTTGTTGAACATTTTTGATTGATATTTCTTGGTTTCTTACAAAAATGGAGAATTGCCGGGATATATAAATACGTCTCCAATATCCTATGACGTCATGTATTTTGTGGGGAGAGCAAATAGCCGCACAATGATCCGTTATGTCAAATCGCATAATACCAGAAATAAAATGATTCTATGATGCAGAGGCAAGCAAGCAGGTGTTTTCGACAGAAACATCACGATCGACGTACTCGACCAGCCGGGCTGTGTACCCCATGCTCCTGACCTCAAGCAGCCGGCCGTAGTCCAGGATCCGCCGTGCTTTCAAACCGACAACCTCGCGCTCCGGCTGTGACAACCCCGTCTTGTCGTCGTGATCGTCGGATTTGGGCTGCTGGCCCTTGCCGCACACTGCCCATGAGGTCATCCTCGTGAGCGCCATGAACCCAGCAGCAGTAATGTCGTGTGCGGTGAGGAAGCTCTTGCCTGCTGCCGGGTACGTGTTGTATGTACATAGCTGACGACAGCACAATGCTATTGCTATCCCTTGTACTTGAACTTTTGAGTTTTTGATACATGCGAGAGTGAGGTCGGTTGCACACCCACAGAGGTGTTTTGACACGACGCTGGTAATTGACGAGGACTGTGGGAACAATTCGGCCATAGCTTTCGAAAGATTTAAATCTTTGATATCGATACGTATTCTCTCCACATGCGGAGTCTGTTCTCCACGTTCTTCAGCGTCCTGGCGCATTTTGCCGTCGAACTTGCGGCGCTGAGATGACCGATCCACCAACAAAAAGTTTCGTACCAGCTGCGAGGCATCAGTCGTGGCTTTGACAGCTTGAGATCGGGATATATACCTCGACAGCTCTCCTCTCCCTGATCCAAACTCTGAAATAATAATCCCCGGCTCGAGTATCCCCAGTTCATCCATGTGCGCGATGAGCGATGCCTGCTGAGCAGCATGCTTCTTGTTCTCAACCTCTTCCAGTCGTTCCTTCAACCCAGCATGATCTCTTACATCTCTTTCAACCTTCTCGTCGATTGAATCGAATACTTTCTCCACAATGGGTATCCATTTCTTGAAATCAGCCTCGTACGTCTCGCCCGCCTCGCGCATCAAGTTCACATCCTTCGAATACCACGGGTCAGTCTGCTCTATTGGTTTCTGCTGGCACTTGGTCAAGTGAAATGCCAGTTGGTCCTCCCACACAGTGTGGTTCGGCCCGTACGGGCATGGTATGCGCTTGCGGCCCTGGTTCTCGGTCTGATGCTGGGGGCAGAACTTTTCAGTCGCTTTGCGCGTCATTTTACACTGTCGCTTTTTGGCCTCGACAAAGTACTCACATCTTAGAAGTAGTGTCGGATCATTAGGTTTCGCTTTTCTCGTCTTGTCTTTCATTCTGTCGGCTCCGTCCAGCGTGAAAAAAAATCGTGTGTTGAATCGTGCAAATTTCAGCCGTACGTCAATATATCCTGATGGGGAACCACTACCATGTGATTTCATACTGTCATTATATCTCTCTATAAATGCTGGTACATGTAACGCACTCATATAGCGATCTTACAAGAGCCAATCACGTACCACTTGTAGATGCGGTTCAGTGGACCGCCGTTTGAGCCCCACGCACACTGCCAAACAAGGTAGGTACCACGAAATGAACTGGGTTCACAATTTACGCCCACATCGTTCTCCATTCTACGCTTACGGCTGTGTTCCGGTTAATGCATGGTGGCAGATTTGTCCACAGGCGTTTCGGTGCCATGCCATGTTTGGCGAAGAAGCTTTGCACGCTTGCATTGCCCCTTTGGGATTAGTGAGTATGAAATTCAAATGACCACACAATTCGACTCTGCAGTCTGGAGCATTCGGAAGATACATCGATATGTACCGGTAGCAACTCTATTATCTCTGTCTCTTTCCGGTTCTCGTAAGGGGTTCTCGAGACTCAGGAGTCGGGGGCTGTTTTTTGAAACATTTGATATAATCCCTGTCGACGAGTGCGCGCGCGAGACCTTGGTGCCGCAGCGTGTGCGGCGACTAGGAGTCGGGCGATGTTCTAGAAGTGCGCTTGCTGTCGGTATTCAGTTTCTTGGGAAACATACATACTCGCGCCGAAGCTTCTAGTTTTTTATGCACGATCCAAACATGCTTTTATCTCGAACTTTGGTGGAATATGTGGTTAACAGAATAATAGTTTCGCCACGCAGGGGTATGGATGTTTTTTGTTTGTTCAGATGTGCGGCGCGAAGTGCGGCGATGAGGTTCCGAAAAAGCTTATTCGTCTAAAATTGCTAAAAATGCAGACGGTTGTACCGGTTGCACAGTTGGACGATGGTCGCCTCTCCTTAGCAAACTCTATCGAAACACCCGGCAGCGCCTTGGAGCTTATCCTGTCCACTATGTTCTCTATTCTTGTTCTCTCTTCTTGTACGGTGTATTATCTTCTCTATTATCTCTCGTATTGTCGGATATTTCGTCTATCTCCAAGAGTCTATCGTCAAAAAAGCACCAGTGCCAAAAAAGCTGTCGGTGCCAAGCATCCAATGTACCCAAAAAGGGACCATGAGGGGCGACGGGATTAAACTTTCCAGTGGCTGGACCGGAGGATGGTCTCGCATGTACGTCAAAAGTCTCGCACGTACGTGCGTTAATATCTTTCTAGATCAATTGTTTTTTTTTTGCTCTCATGAACATGCGCAGATGCCTGACGTCTTCACAGTTTCGCACTTTGGGTATAGTGACGAGATGTTATTTTTGGGTCCCGGAATACTCTCACTAACCTTACTGTCAGAGTGCATTCTTCTGAAAAAACATTTCTCAGTTGATTCTATTGCGGTGGCAGTAGTCAATGGTCATATTCGTTGTCTATGGTGTCTTGAATGTCTACAATCACCGACACCCAAAGTGCAACTCGCCCGAGAAAACCAAACACGCCTTGGGCTCTGAATACCGTACCACCCCCTTCAGTACACACTCTCAAACATGCGTCAAGAGCCTGGAATAATATCATACATATACCGTGCAATATTTTTTATGCGCGCGAGGTAGGTGTAACTTAAGTCGCCCTCTGTGTATGTACGTCCGTTCTACTCGTTCTACACTGCAACTTCCTGTGCAAGTCTCGCCACAAGTTTATTTCCTGTTTGTTCTTTTTTTTCTTAGCTCCTGAGCTCATAATATTGTGGTGAACATAATTATATAAAGGTGTCGAGATGCGTCCCCTCAATTCCATTTTTTACTTCGGTATATCTATTATCCTGACGACCACCTCAGCGAGGAAGCGAAGAAAAGCACACACACACAAGCACAGCTCGAAACACACTCGCTTATCATCGACACTCGTTCCTATTAATGTATTTTGATACGTTTACACTGGCCTGTGTGCTCAGCACCGCCAGTGCCATGGTGGTCAACTCCACCCAGCCAGCCACGGACGACTTGACCGAGGCTGCCATTAGCATGCCAGAGTCCACTGGGGCTGCAGTCTCCGAGCCACCATTTGACGATGATATGGTGATTGCCACTTCTTCTGGATTCTCTGACTCGGGTCTCAACACTGCCGTGCCATCTGTGTTGGACACCGCCGAGACTGGTGCCCCAATGTCCAGCGCTGCTCCAGCTGTTGATGCTGCCAATGACAACAGCACTGACATTTCTGAGGATGACTTGGATGACAATGATGACTTGGCCACCCTTACCCCGGTCAATGCCACTGGTCCGGATACTGGTTCTGATGTCGACGCCGACGCTGCTGTTCCAGTGGCACTCAACGACACAGTCCCATTGCTCACTCCAATCTCCAGTTCTATTCCAAACACTGCTGTCATCCCACTTGCTGCTCCAAATGACACTGCTGTGGACATTTCACCAGCGGCGCTTGTCAGACCTGGACCACTACCACCCTTGCCTGTACTCGGCGACGGAAGCACCAACAACAAGGACGACTTGCTCCATGGTCTCAACATTGACGTGGACCCAAGCGTGATTGTCAACAATGGCTTCAATCTCACTGGCAACAACAACAACATCAGCATCAACACCAGCATTATCCTGCCCATCAACATCAACTTGACTGTCAACGCCTGGGTCGATCCAATCCTCGCTCCATCTGTCACTTACACCAAGTTGGTCACTGAGTGCTGCTTGGGATACTGTCTGATCAAGACTGTGCCATACTGCCCAACCATGCCTGTCGTGACTGTCAGCAGCTGTCCTGGCCAGTGCACTACAACCACCACTGAGTGCCCATATTGCGTGCTTGCCACTGGCTGCTCTACCCTCACCACCGTCTGCTCCAACACTCCTGTCACTGTCATTTCCCCATGGTGCACTTACACTGTGCCACCAAACCCACCAGAGTGCACGCCAATCATCCAGACTGTGACTCCAGGCGGCAAGCCAAGCACCACCACACGTCTTGTGCCAGTTCCAATTGCCACCAAGCTTCCACCTACGCTTCCTGCCCCAAGCCAGACTCCATGTCCAATCGCTCCAGTGCCGTTGTGCAGCGGTCAATGCCCTGTTCCAGAGAAGCCACCACTTCCAATCGTGCCAAGTGCTACGCACATTCCAATCGCTCAACCATCCGGCAACCCAATTCCTCCAGCTCCAGTTTGCCCAGAGGTTCCAGGTCCAGCTCCAGGCAAGCCAGGTCCGGGTCCAGCTCCGGGCAAGCCAGGTCCAGCTCCTGCTCCAGGTCCAGGCCAGCCAGGTCCAGCTCCTGCTCCAGGTCCAGGCCAGCCAGGTCCTGCTCCTGCTCCAGGTAAGCCAGGCCAGCCAGGTCCAGCTCCAAAGGGAGGCGAAGGCAATCCACCGCCAGCTCCAGGCCAGCCAGGTCCAGCTCCTCCAGCAAAGGGTGGTGAAGGAAACCCACCACCAGCTCCAGGCCAACCAGCTCCAGCTCCACCAGCTCCAAAGGGAGGCGAAGGTAATCCACCACCAGCTAAGGGCGGTGAAGGCAATCCACCACCAGCACCAGGTGCCCCAGCTCCACCAGCCAAGGAAGGCGAGGGTAACCCACCACCCGCTCCAGGTCCAGGTGCTCCAGCTCCACCAGCCAAGGGCGGTGAAGGCAACCCACCACCAGCACCAGGTGCCCCAGGTCCAGCTCCAGCAGGCAGCAATCCAGCACCACCGGCACAGGCTAGCACCACTCCAGTGGCACCACCTCCAGCTCAGGGCACTGCTAACCGATTGGCAGTCACTGGCTTCCTTGTCGGTATCATTGGTGTTGCCATGTTTATCTAAACAAGTGTATATGCCTTTGATTCACAATTGTTTTCGCTTAAATTTTTTAATTATATAATTCTGTATACGTCTACCTTTTTGAATACGATATTTTTCTCTTTATAATTCATACGTTTCAGTGAATGGAGGTACTAGTCGGGGCCCGGAGACCCTACCCGCCGCATGCGGCTTGAAAGTGATGACATAGGACGTTGATCTTTTTGCAAGCCATTTTCCAGCAATGAAGAGTGGACATGTTGGCAGGGAACTTGAAACTAGCTTCAGATCCAAAGAATCCCAATATTACAACAGTCAAATGTTGATGATGAGTGATGAACTCACTCCCATAGGCTCTACCCCGCAGCCATTCCTATTTTCACACCGACAACCGTGATATACAATTCATAAACATCTGCTCGGCTACCCCATCACTTCTATTAAGACACTGCCAAGGCCGACGACCAGTGTTGTTACGGACATTAGAGCCCCGAACAAGGTGAGACAGACCATTGTCTCGGAAAATTGAACATATAAGGGCTCATCTGCTTCCCCTCAACTTTAAAGTACCACTCCACAGAACAATCATGACCAGCATCGACCTTCCAGTACGTACAGAGAGCAAACATGGAAAAATTAACATAAATCAGCTACAAACACTCGACGCGCACGAGGAAGAGTGCATTCTGCCGCGATTCGACGCCAACGTGGCGTGGGAGCTGGGCAGCATGCTCAGGCAGCGCACCCAGGCACACGACAAGGCAGTCGCCATTCACATTGCCCGCGACAACGGCCAGGTGTTCTTCCACTGCTTGTCGAAACCAGGCACGTCGCTGGATAACCAAAAATGGATCGACCGGAAAAAGAGCACGGTGCTGCGGTACTACCGGTCGTCATTCTACATGGGGTGCAAGGCGCGGCAGGACAATAAGCCCATGTCTGCAATGGGCATCTCGGAGGTGGACTTTGCGTTTCATGGCGGCGGGTTCCCTGTGCGTGTGCACGGAGTCGAGGGCATTCTAGGTGTGATTGTCGTGAGCGGGCTTCGGCAAGATGAAGATCACCAAGTGATTGTCGACACGATCCGGGAGTATCTAAAGCGATAGAAGATTACAGTTGCCGTTTTCAGGGTGGCACCCGGGTAGCTTACTCCTCCTCTTTTCGTGTTCATTTCAGATGAACGTTAGATTATATGAGTATATTTAAAGTAAGAGAAGAAAAAATGTTGAAGTCTTTTTTTTCCTTCTTCCTTCAATAAACGTGTTCGTTTGGTATAGTAGTTCGAAGAAAAGAAAATGGCGACTGAGAAGGTGGGCCATGATGGGTCCGACTATACGTTAGTCGAGACATGCTCAACGCAGATTGAAAGTGTCAAGCAGTCTGTTGAAGAGGTGGCTATGGAGGTTGAGGAGCTTCGTATGGGTATGGACTCTTGCAACTTTGATATGGATTGTATGCAGGCGTCTATAGAGCGTGTTGACGACATAAGTGCTGGGATGAACATGCTCAGGGAGAAGATGGGCGCTGCTGCGAGGGAACGGGCCACTTTGAAGGATGATTTGATGAAGATCAAGAATGATGTGGATGTGCGCTTGCCGGCTGTTGAGAATACCATGGCAAGCAACTTGAACAATATCATGTGGTCGTTTGATTCCATGAAACGTCAGTTGACGAACATTGAGAAGACCATGGCAGAAGACAGCGTCTGCAGCAGTGGCGACAATGACAATGACAATGATGATGATTTTGATGAGGATGAGGAAATTGAGAATTTCTTCGCCAATATTGTTAGCAAGGAGTTGGCCTTGGTCAAAAAAGACCTCACCCAGAAGATTGAGGATACCGGTGACGAAATGCTCGAAGAAGTGAAAGACATATTTGACGAGAAGATTGATGCCGTCTTCAAACTGCTCAGAGAGGTGAGAGGAGAACTTAACGAAAAGATGTATGACGTTGACCAGGTGCTCGGCGAGGTGCAGGGTGATTTGGCCATGTGCCAAGATGAAGTGTCGGACCTTGTCAATCTGGTCCGAGAGCACAAGTCGGATACTGCAGCCGAATTGGAGAATATCACCTATATGATTGAAGACTTGGATATGGAGGACGTGGACGATGATCGTGACATGACCAAGTGCTCTGAGGATATGGCAAAGAAGAACACCATTTGGAAGGACATTGGCCAGCTGTTGAGTGCCATGCACCAGGATATCAAGCAATTGAAGCAAGACGGCGAACCCAAGCCGAACCCTGAGCTGGCGCGTCAAAGGACCATGCTCGCCGAAGTTACGCAGGACCAGATTGAATACATGTCTCTAGTCTCCAAGGAACTTTCGGGCCTCAAGAGCTTTGTAGCCTGCGAGTCGCGAGTGCGAGGAGAGCAGCACGCGGCGATGGAAAAGGCGAATGCCGACCGAGCTGCAGAGCTTGCCGGCTTGAAGAGCGATATTGCCGAGTTGAAGGAGCTGTTGATTGAGAATGCCAACAACTGCCGCACCTCTGAGCCGCTCAACTTGCGAAAGATTGAGAGCGACCATCTTACCGTGCTGCAGCGAGGCATTGGCTCGGTGGTGGACGGGGCAAAGAGAGCGTTGGACACAAGGATTCAGTCACTGCAGTCAGTGGAAGTTCAAAAAGGTGCTCTAACCGCTCAAATTGTCCAATGTATCGGGGGCAAAATCGATGTCCTTGACCAACGAGTCCAGAGCTTGCAAAGAGACCTGATTGCTACTAGCAAAGAAAACCACAGCAATACTTTATGGAAAATCAGCAAAGTGCAGTATACTGCTGACGATATTCTTGCCAGCTGTATGGCTATGCAGCAAGCAACACACCAGGGGGCCAAGACTGTAGAGAACGGCAACAAGGGCAACGCAAATGCTCAAAACTAATGAAATAAAATATATACAATAAATAAAGGGAGTTAAGTATGCGATTTCGGGGGTTTTTTTCTGTTCATGGTCACTCTGCGCCGTCGTACCGGCTCCAGTATGCGTCTTCGTCGGTATCTGCAATAGCGTCGAGATGCTCGACATGCTCAAATTCGTAGCCCAGGTTCAGGGGCTTTAACAGTGTCGGTCTACGGGTGGTGGATGCAAATGTGCTGACTGAACTGTTGGTCGCCGAGCTGGTGGAACTCGATTGAAGTAGTTCATTCTTGATTTGAATGATATCGTCCAAGTCGATACTGTCACGTCCAAAACAAGACGTATATTCCTCGTCTGCTTTCCCCACACTGTCTTCCCATAGTTTCCAGTAATACTCCTCGTCATCGTCGTCGGCGAGCTTTATGCGGCGAACCAGCCAGTACGGCTCATAGAGCGACGTCGACTCGTAGACTATAGCGATCGAGCCGACCACATGCATCGCTTGCAGTCGCCGGTTTGTGATTCTGCGGAACTTGATATCACACTCTTGAAACAGGATAGACTTGGTGGTATCCAGCTGTTCACGGGCAATCGCCTGGGCAGTGTCCTTGCAGGTGGCCAGTAGCAAGTCCATGGCATTGGCCGGCCGCTCCAAGTCGCACCAGCTTACCAGCGAGTCGACACTAGCAATGCTCGCCTCGTTCAAAGGAGTTTTCACGGCGTCGAGCAGTTTGAGTGTTAATTCGTATACGCACCGGTTGTCCATCTTGGTTAGTTCAAAGGGTCATGGGAATAAAGAAAGACCGGTGGACTAGGCTAATAAGCAAACGAGCTCGGGCGTACGGGAGCATGCCCGTTTAGGCTTGTCATGTGCGTGTGTTTGTATATTGCGGGGGCGGTGGGCAGCCAGCAGCACTTTAAGCTTTTTGGCAGCTTCCTATCGCGGCGGGCGCGCGGGACAATGTTATCGCGAGGCGAACTGGGTCACACATACGTCACCGTTTTTATTCCTACTATATCCGTATGAATTAGAACTATAGTACTCTTCTAGTATCAAAGAGCTATCACGAGGAAAGATTTATATTTATCTTACAAACTGCAGCGATGCCGTGGTCGAGGAACCGTGGACGCCGCACCAAAAGTGGCTGATCTGTGCGTGCGCGTGTCTATCAATACACTTAACAATAGCAACTGCCGTTTTTAAGATTCGCATTGTTCGTCAAGTAAGTCCCACAGACCAAGTACCGAGATGTGTTTGCTATTGTAGATGTAAGCTTATCGCTTAGTGAATAACGTTCAGCATTGTCCTTTCAATCGAGATAGAGACTAAGCTCTATTGTCGGGGCACCTTGCCTTGCATGGAACCATCGTCATCCCCCTGTGTGCTGCTCTTCGCCAACCGTTCAATACATATCTTATCAAACGTTGCATTATCTGATCTTCGGATCAACTGCCATAGTGTATTTCCGGCCAAACGGGTGACTGGAGCAGTGTTGAAGATAGATGAAACAAACACTAAGCTCACAATCAACCTCATGTATTAACTTTTCTTCTACAGAGCGATCACGGCCACTCTATAGCCACAGCAATGCACTTGGACTGGGCCAAGCTCTTTGCCGCATCCATAGCTTACAAAGAGAAATCCAAACCAAATTCACAAAGACGTCCTTGACGAATCATCAACATCACGCACCGTAGCAATGTCTCCCTCAGAACAGCCGACCGGCAGTGGACGCCGGTTTCGCATTATTCGTAGGCACGTTTCCGTGGGGATCTTCGAGATTGACACGTTGCACATCACCCGTCAAAAATCCAAGCTGCAGACCTATTTCATCAAGCTTATGGAGACAAAGTAACCTACAGACACGATGTAGCAAAATGTAAAAAAAAATAAAGTGTCGGAGAAGTATCCCCAAACGAATATGTATGGCAAATAAAGGCACTGCACCCGGTGAGATTCATAATAAAAAACTCTCGGCGGCCGAAACATCGTCAACGCGGGTGGTTATGGCCGGCTGTCGATGGCTAGACACGTTTGACTCAGAAAAATTTTCTGTGAGACAGCTCAGGGCCGAAACCTCTAACGGCAAGAACACGCAGGTTTATTGTTATCGGCCCATCGGATCCTGCATGAAGTGCAGATGAAATTTGTTTTTGCAGTTTCTTCCGTGTACTTTGACCTGCTCTATTTGTAAGATCATGGCTGTTCTGCTGCGATTAGGAAAAAAAAAGGAGAGCCGCACAATTTTTCAGTATCCGATAAATATATATTTCTATAAAATAAGTGTAGTACAATAAACAAATAAAAAAAAACACATTACAAACGCATTAGGCGATGGGGCAAATATTCCAGAATAATATATACAGAGCCTATAACATATCCGATACTCGGATCCGCTTCACTTGAGGCTCTTGAACAACCTTGGTAGCTGTGGACTCAGCAGCAACGGTTGTCGCAGCAGCCCTCTTTGTGCTGCCAACCTGCCGCTCCAATTCAGCAATCCTCGCTCGAGCTGCATAGACTTCTTCACGCGCTGCAGCCTCAGCCTGCTCAAGCTGAGTTACCCGCGATCGCAACAGGTCATTGACAAGCTCTAGTTCCGTCACGCGTGATTTCTCACCGCCGCCAACGCTACCATTTGCACCAGGCGGTTTGCTGCTGCTTTGGGGTGAAGAATATGACGATGAGGCTCGGCGGCCATATTCCATCTTCAAAGCCGGAATGCGTTCCAACCCGTCGGGTGAATGCGGGCGTAGCTGTTCAGACATGACATTTCGAGGCTGGTGGATATTATAATGCTGATTATGGTGGTGGATGGGAATATGGTGAGGAAGATGATGCAATTGGTGTGGGTGTTGTTGGTCTGGCTGTGGTTGTGGTTGTGGTGGTTGAGGCATTTGTTGTGGCGGGGGCGGTTGAGCCACTACTGCCGGTGGTTGAGCCACTGGCTGTGGATGAGGTGGTGGTGGATGTGCAAGTGCTTGAGGTAGCGGTTGAGGTTGAGGTTGAGGTGGTGGTGCTGATGGGGCGTGACTCACATGGGCCAACGACGCCAACGAAGGAAGCGGCGAACGACCACCAACTGGCGTCACAGCAGGCGAGTTGTGTGCAGTCTGTACATTTCTAGGCGGCGGCAGCAAAGTTGGCGGAACAGCTTGTTGCGGAGCATATGGATTGAGCCGAGGCGAGTTTGCAAGCGACGCCGGTGTCGAGTTGATCACGTAACGGTTGACAGGTCCCAGTGTGGGCGAGTTGGGATATGAAAAGACTGAACTGGGTGTCGTAGGCATCGTAGGGTATTGCATGTGAGGAGGAATCATCCCATACGGCGCCATGGCAATGTGGTGTACTGGCTGCGGTCCTGTCGTTCGCTGCTGGTGCTGCGGCATGTGTTGCTGGTTGTGATGCTTGTTGGATGCCTTGAGATGGTTGGCGTGGGTCGATCGGGATCTATTTCTGCTCTTGATCACGTCCGTCTTGAGCGAGATGGGTCTGTTTCGACCGTGGAGCTTGAGAAAGAGACCACAGGCGTTGCACAGCACCTGGCCACTCTCATCTCGTCGCCAGAGCGGTGTGGTCGAAGTCTGGCAGTTTTGGCATACCGTGGTGGTCGGCCCAGACTTGTCTGCAGATGACGAGGCAGGAGGAGCAGTCGCTGGTGGCGACGTTTCTATGCTCATATCGGCGGAACACTCTGTATAGGACGGGATGGTGAAATCGTTAGCGAAAGAAAAAAAAGTTGGTGAAGTGAGAAGAAGTCAGTGAGAGTGTGTGTCAAGAGAAAGAGCGAAAGGTTATGGATACATATATCAATGCATGAGCCCAGCAAAGGCAAAAAAAAAAAATCGCAGATAAAAAAGGAATTTTTTTCCACTTCAGTCGCGCGCGTTGGGTCTTATCGGATCTGGCTTCCCAATTATCGCCCGAGAGCCGCACTCTTGTTTCACCTTTGGGATATGACCAGCAATAAGAGAGAGAGAACAAGTCTTTGGACCAAGAGTAACTATTAAATCATAAACCCACACATACATAACATAAATAAAAAAGATTAAACAACAAAAGCGCGTTATAATAAAACTTATAGTTCCTGGGAAGCACCCTTGCCAGCCTTGCCAGACTTCTTTGGCAACAAGTTCTGGTGAATGTTTGGCAAGACACCACCCTGGGCAATGGTGACGTGACCCAACAACTTGTTCAACTCGTCATCGTTTCGGATGGCCAACTGCAAGTGTCGAGGGATGATACGTGTCTTCTTGTTGTCTCGGGCAGCGTTACCGGCCAACTCGAGGATTTCGGCAGCCAAGTACTCGAGGACGGCAGCCAAGTAGATTGGGGCAGCAGCACCGATTCGCTGGGCGTAGTTACCCTTTCGCAAGAGTCTGTGGACTCGACCGACTGGGAAGGCCAAGCCGGCCTTGGAGGATCGAGAAGTCGAAGCCTTGGATGCAGAAGCAGCCTTACCACCAGATTTGCCACCAGACATTGTTAGAAGATTGTGTGTTTGTAAGTGAGAGAGTGAGAGTAGAGAGTAAGAGAAAACGTGAAAGTTTTTCTGGACTTTGTTCACTGAATTGGAAGTGAGGATGGAAAAGAAGACAAGCAAAACTGGAGCGGGACGTGACGCGTTTATATAACTTTTGGAAACAGTTTGGGCCTGCCCCAGTTTGATTAGCTTCAGGTTGGGAGTTTGATCGCTGCGCACGCGATCAGTGTGGAATTTGATTTGGTGCTGATGGCGCGGCCCGCCACCCACAGCGGTCGACGCGTATAAGAAGGCTCCCAATTCCTCTCGGTTCTAAACACTCTTTTCCCATCATCATCCTCCTGACCAGTTCAAAGTCCAGAAAAAGATTCACTCTTTTCTAACTCTCTCTACTCTCTTCAACTACTCTTAACTCTCACACATCTATCAACCATGGGTCCAAAGCCAGCCGAGAAGAAGCCAGCCTCCAAGGCTCCAGCCGGAAAGGCTCCAGCTGAGAAGAAGGAAGCCGGCAAGAAGACTGCCGTGTCTGGTGACAAGAAGAAGCGAACCAAGACTCGACGAGAGACTTACTCTTCTTACATTTACAAGGTCCTCAAGCAGACCCACCCAGACACTGGTATCTCCACCCGTGCCATGTCCATCATGAACTCGTTTGTCAACGATATCTTTGAGCGAGTTGCTACTGAGGCTTCCAAGCTTGCTTCTTACAACAAGAAGTCCACCATCTCTTCCCGAGAGATCCAGACTGCTGTCCGACTTATCCTTCCAGGTGAATTGGCCAAGCACGGTGTCAGTGAAGGTACAAGAGCTGTCACAAAGTACAACTCTTCTGCTTAAAAGGTTTGCAGAAGTGGTTTCAACTTTTTAATGGTCTCTATTATTTTGTTTATGTCGCTTATTTCTCTATTTATCTAGTGTGTTTAATGTATTTTGGTTTTATGGTCAAACTTTTCTGGTCTTTTGTTTTTTTGTCCACTTGCTCGAGACGCGTCTTGGATGCATCTTTGACTAGTTTGTCGCGGAGTGTTTTTATCGCGTTAGATGCTCTATTTGGTTCAATTTTTCTTTCGTGTATTCAAGCTATGAGAGGTATTGAGTAATTGAATTTACGTGATCTATAATCGCTTTCAGCTCTAGAGTCCATACGGATCATTGAATGTATGTTCCAGCATGAAGCGCGTCGCGTCGCGTCTTGAATTCGTATTCGTATCCCAGCCATTTCCTTTACACATTAGACCAAACGCATATTTGAATTGGATATTGCATGTATTACGTGTCTATGAAACTGTGTGACCTCTTTATGACTACTGTATTACTGATATTTTTGTTGTAAGTGCTCATTGCACCTCTGCCTATCGTGCTCAGCGGGTCTAGTGGTGTATATAGTGTTGCAATGTCATACTCGAAATCCACTGACTCTCGAGCTAGTCATAGTGTTAGTCACAGTGTACTCATTTCAGTGCCGTGAAGTCTGCACCTTTTTTTTCTATAGCGCCGTGTACATGGATACGACGTCCCTCATCTCTTGCTTATACGTCCAGGATTGACAGATTTCATGCGGCGGCGCCATAGCCAAGCCGCAGCACCTTCCTCCCATAATATCTCGGGATTGGAACATTAGTTTTCTATAAAACATGTACCTCCCAACGAATGGCGCGATTTTACACTTCTAATTTACATTCTTGGCCGCGCCAGACGCCCGGATGACGTGGCAACTTGTCATGCGGTCATGTGATGCGGCTGCACTTTGTTTATCTTTCGTAAAATTTTCTTCCGCCATACGTAAATCTTATTGGCCCCTGGCTTGCTAATTTCCCCTCTCTCCCTTGTTTGCTCTTGTCATGGGTGAGTCATTGCTGTTTGTTGTTTGTAAAAAAAAGTCCGAATAGGGCAGCTTGGGCGAGTGTATGTATGCATGTTGGTGCCGCATTTGGGTATGCGGCGTTTGTTGAGTATATTTGATTGGTGTGTTGTGATTGTATTGAATCTCTCTTTGTTTGTAGTGAATACAATGTGATGTGGCTGTACTTGTGTGTGGTGAAGTCAGTCTCGCTGTATGCTCTGGATGCGGTATAGACATTTACACACTACAGCTCAGTCGGCGTTGTTATTCGCTGTCTTTTGTGATACTCTTTAGACTTCTTGTATTGAAAAGTTGTATGTTCACACTTCCATGACCTTTTCGTATGAAATATAGCAGCCGCAGTCGCCGCACGCGGCGTCCAGGGCCAACCGGTAGTATACTCCTCGATATATTGCTTTTCGTGAAATGTGTGATACGTTTTTCGTTGTTTTCGTATGTCCTGTTTCCAAATCAGGGTTCTGTTCTTTTGTAGTGGGTGTGGTGCAGATGTTGGTATTTGCGTTAAGTAACATTGACCTATCTGTAGTCATGAGTATTGGTTATGCACACGACATACACCACTAGACATATGTGATTACATTCAAACCATCAATTACCACACAAAGAACACCAAAAACATACTCACACATACACAGAACGCACACAATGAGTATTTGTGACTATGTAGAGTCTATGAGTCCAGGGTAGATACTCTTCCTACAATGCAAGTGTGTATACGAGCAGTACCGACGCACTGAACACCACAAAAGGATACTACATACAAGCATACGATCCTAAAAGTATAGACGGAACCCAATAGGAAACAAACACCAGAATTATACTATCTCAAAGCATGCCAGACACAGTGAGACCAACATGGTCTAATCACACTGACCGTAGCCGTTGAATGAAGTTTAACACATGATTATTATGATCGGTACAATAAAGCATTAATACCGAGTATAAACAATCGAGGATATGAAATAGACTATACATCAACTTGGTTGTACGGGCCGCCCACGATGCGGCGGCGTTTCCAAGTCAACACCCCACTATCATGATCCAATCCAATCCAATTTACAAATTAACTCGGACTAAAAGCCCAGAACACGTAGAAAATGGAAATGGCTGGAGCTGGTGCCAGTTGCCATGGCGATTACGCGAACGGTCCACCCCAGATCACAATGTACCGCGCGATCACTGCAATCAAAAGCCCACAATCAACACAATCACACGAATCACACTGGCCCAAGACGCGAAAAATTCAGGGGTAGGCTCGTCATACTCTTCAAAACCAGCCACTCGTGTTTTTCTCGCGAATGGAGATAACCAAGATAACTAGTAAAAAAAGAACGCGTCTATTAAATGCAAAAGTTATATATATATATTTTTTAAAAATGCATATTACCACGGGTTGTAGTACCGCCTCAACCTCGCTGGCGGGACTTTGGCCCTCTCGGCATTGATCACCACCACGCTCCTATTCGGCTCCGCGTCCTGTGCCACCGATGTGAGATTGAATTCCTCGCACAGCAAGTGCACAAACATGCGTCTATTCGCCTTCATTGGCGGGAACTTTAGTACCTTTGCAGCAGCAGGGTTCGTAGCGGAGTGCGCGAATTGGATCAACTGCTCTTCCACCCCGTCGCCCCAGCTCGGGTCGGCGTGGTAGATATCGAGCAAGTCCTCGTTATACTCATGATGCGTCGCGGCGGCCTCGTGCTCGGCCACGTTGATCTTGAGCGCCTCTGCAAGCATTTTGTTGCGTTGAGCTACTAGACAAGTTTCATCGCACTGCAGTGGTTCAACTGGCCGTTGCTCGCATTTCTGCTTCTTGTTCAAATGGCCACATTCGCAGGAAAGTGATACAATTTCGTCGCACTGGCCGTCATCACACGATGTAGAAGGATGGCACAGTGTCTTGTGCTTGTGGCCACATGGAAGAAGTTTGCCGCACGGTTGGCGGCAGGTGGTCTCGCCGCACTGGCCCTCTGGGTGACACACCTTGGGACACTTGTGTCCGCATGGCAGCGGGTCGTTGCATGCGTACCCACACGATACAGTTTCGCGGTGGCACTGGACGCCCTTGACAATGTTGCGTCCGCAGACACATACTTTCTCCATGGTGTATGGGCATTTCGGACACTCGGCCTCGTCGCCGTGACAGTCGTGTTCGACGCGAGCATGTCCACAGGATGGTTCACGCATGCATGGATATTTACATTTGGGAAGCATTGAACCGCATCGAATGGGTGCTTGCAGTACAGTGCGGCCACAGGGGCACCGGTAGTCGTTTGGCGAGGACTCGATGCATGGTCGACATTGGCCAGCATGGCATGTCATCACACACCGGTGTTTACCGCAATTGAGCATCTTATTGCACACACTGTCACATTGGTGCACAGATTCGACATTTTCCTCATCGTTGCTGCTCAGGTTGCCTCTAAGCCGCTTCTTCCGTGCTCGTTCCCGCTCTAGAGCTGTCTGCTCATGTTCACAGCATATTTTAGTACATCGGTGTCGTCGGCAGTTCATCATTGCTGTACATCTTTTATTGCACTTGGCCTTGAGCCCTTGCTGCTGGAACGCACACGGAGCATCGTGAATCTGCGATCCGCATGCGCATTTCACCGGCAATATTCTTCGACAAGGCGGACACTCGCCATTGTGGCAATAATTCCAACACTCATGGCCGCATTTCATCATCCTCGAACAAGTCTCCTTGCACGTAGGAACCGGAACTTCGCACGATTCTCGCTCATGGCCCAGAATCTCACAAACTCGGGACTTGCCACACGGACACTTCTCACCCACCACCGGGCTCAATGCACATTTATGATCGTCTGTGCGCCGGGAATGGCACTGGCTTTCGCACTTGTGCTTGCCGCAATCCAGCAGCTCCCCGCACACGGTTTCACACGAAAAGAACCCAATCCACTTGTCGTCAGCAGTCTCGCTCCACTCACCATGTCTATCTGAACACGTAATATCGTCCGTAAGCTTGCCACAGAAACACGTAGACTTGACCAACTCAGGACACGCGCCGCACAGACCGCCATGACATTGCTTCTTACATCGATGCTCGCCGCACGGCAGCATCTCTCCACACACATCCTCACACTGCCACCCGCCATAGGGACTGATAATGCACGGCAGCTGGCGCTTGTGGTCGCCACATTTACACTTCAATGCTGGACCGATAGCCGTGCACTCGGCGTGCGGACCCGGATGGCACATGAGCGAGCACCCGTGCACACATCCAAGCTCGGTGCTACAAGTCTGGCCACACGAATGCGGCATGAGCCCGTTATACGGCGGATATTTCATCTTGCCGCACCAACAGGTGTACTCCCTGGCAGCTTCGTACTGTGGGGTGTTGCAACTAGGGCACTTCCACGTCTGGTACCCGTCCACCACGTTCGCCTTATCTTTCATGCCCCGGCTCGACCAGTCGGAAATGCAGTCCAGGTCGTAGACTCGCCAGCAAGTCTTGCAGTTCCATACTTTGGAGTGCGAGTCAATGTCGCCGGTACAGATCAAGCATGTGTACACACCATCTTCAATCTCGAGCTTGAGCGCATCACCGAGATCGAGGTGTGAATAATAGTCCTCGTCGTTGTCGATTTCCGAAGATGAGTATTCGTCACTCTCTGATGTGACTTCTTCTAGAGTCAGCTTCGTGACTCCATCCTGTATCCGCGTTTCTTCAGCTTCCATTTTTGTGATTGAAGAATGAATGAGATGATGGATGCCTAGTGTTCATATAGCACGGCGCACGCACTAGTGAGAAATTTCCAGTCACGGCACGTGACTTACGGTACTTAACAGCCTCAATTCTTAGTAGTCGAACGATTTTTATGAGAATGTCATTCGAATGTTTGAAAGGGACTTATCATAGTATGGTTGAAAAGTTGAGACCACAATAATCTAGTGCGTTGCCTAGTGTCTAAACGACGCTACGAAACCCTGCCCTTAACTCCAATGTAGTTGAAATTCAAAACTATGTATGATAATGCCTGGATTTTTTGAACAAGCATAAACAAACTATTGACCAAGATGTTTGTGCACCGCATCAATCTTATCTTGTGGCGACTGCTTCTTATCGGTTCTAGAGTGTTAGCATGATCCCCTCCAGCACACATACCTAGTGCCAACTCGGATATCGCTCTGGATTCGCACTACACCTTGCTCGTGCAAAGTCTCATGTGCCTTGCCGATAACACCCATAACTTCGTCCCATGGTCCCTCAATCGTTGTGCCAGCAGAGTGCAGCACGTACTGCAGCCCGCTGGCCTTGACTACTTTAACCACTTCGGAAATCTCCTTCGATACGGAAATCGATCCAGTGCCAATCTGCTTCATGGTCAGACGCCTTTTCTTTTATTCATGTGAGTTCGTACTGGAATCAAGCAGACATCTGCTAAGCAATGGAGTTTGGTCATTGTGCAAGTATTCGAGTGTGGAGGTTGGATGATGCTCTTCGGCGCGCGTTCAGAGTTGCTGTTTAGTGGGAGCCAGCCGCCAGACGTGCGGCGGCAACGATTGCAAGAATAGATTTAATTGAGCACCTTGGAATTTTAAATCAGATTAAACAATTAGATATATATTCTATGAATTCATCAATTGCGCGTCCTCAATGCGGTTGAAAAAAACCAGCATACCACCACGCACAGCCGTGCCCTCAAAAGCTCCACGCGCGTGTGCGTCTCCCAAAAAGCGCCCCGTCCCAACTGAAAGTTTACGCCTTTCGTGACCGACAAAAAATGCGACGAAGATCGAGCACGATGGCTCGTGTCAAAGAGGACCCAGACGAGGCCGACGCGCTGGTAGATATCCCAGAAGCCGATCCTCCAGCTGAAATAGATGGCGCCGAGGATGGTGCAGAGGAGGGTGCGGAAGACTACTCTGGCGATGAAGAAGATGAAGAAGTCGACGAAGCGGACCTAGAAGACGACGAACCACAACCTAAACGACGTGGACGGCCACCAGGAAGCAAAAACAAGCCCAGGGATCCAGATGATCCAGATGCGTCTGCTCCACGTAAGCGAGGGCGGCCTCCATCCAAGAATGGCCCAGTGTCGCGTCCGCGAGTATCTCGTCAACCAGCCTCGACAGTCCCGTTAGACGAGAATGGCAACCCGCAGAAGCTTCTGAATGACGAAGTTGAGTTACCAGAAGATGAAGAGGGCGAGAAGAAGGTGAACAAGCGTGGCGAGTTGCAAGGGGGCCGTGACTTTCGAGTGCGTACCTTCACAGTGCTGGGCCGTGGTGACAGACTGTACATGTTGAGTACAGAGCCTGCGCGATGCATGGGATTCAGAGATTCGTATCTGCTTTTCCAGAAGCATCGAAAACTGTACAAGATTATTGTGAATGACGAAGAGAAGTTCGACCTCATTGACCGTGATATTATCCCTCACTCTTACAAGGGCCGTGCCATTGGTGTGGTGACAGCGCGATCAGTGTTTAGAGAGTTTGGTGCACGAATCGTCGTTGGAGGCAAGCGTGTGATTGATGATTACTACGAAGCAGAGGCAAGGGCGCAGGGCGCAGTGCCTGGCGAGATTGCTGATAAGGATGACAAGTTGCCGCCAGATGGAGAACCGTACAATAAGAACCAATATGTCGCATGGCATGGTGCTTCATCTGTGTACCACCAGTATAATAACCAGCCTCCCATGGTGACCCGTGATAGTTTCAGAGAGTTGACGGGCTCGTCAAAGCCCAAGAAGAAGGTGATATTGACGGATGAGAACTGGCGCTTCGAATTTGCATCGGCAGCCTCACAGTACAATTCAGAGCTAGTGCGACGACGACGCAGAGGTCTCAAGGGAGCCTTTGAGCCTCATACTGGAGTGCATTTCTTGCCACAGGCCACTCAGCCATCGAAATGCAACTGGCAGAAGATCTCGGCAGACAAGAAGGTTACGATCGAGACAGTCAGCCACCAGCCGAATATCTATACTAGAACCGGGTTGAAGAACGTTCCGGCGGAAGTCTACAGTCATTTGCCTCAACAGATACAAGATGCAATTCGGCAGCAGCAGGAGTACGAGAACCAATGGTGATTTTGTCATTATTGCGTTTGGATTTCCCAAAATCTCTATAATTATTTATCTCAGAAATCAATCTAGCTTTTTCTTTGTAGCAGCTACAAACGACGCCAAGCATTCCTTGGCACGTCCTGATCGTATACTCTCCCTGGCCAGTTCGACACCATGCTTCCAGTCTCGAGCCGCCCCGTCGATCACAGCCAGCGCCGCAGTGTTTAATAGCACATAATCTACAACAGGGTGTCCGTCCTCCAGCTCGTTGTTGAGCATTCTCTTTACAAGTGCAGCGTTCTCGACCGGCGTGCCCGATTTGACTGTAGAAAGCTCGTGCGTAGGTAGTCCAAAGTCGCGCGGATGCAATGTATAAGTTTTGATCTGCTGGTTCTCCAAATGCCACACTCTCGTCTCTCCAGCAGGCGAGATTTCGTCTAGGGCCTCTTTACCCCACACCACCAATGCTTTCGAATCGGGCTTGCCCATAGTTTTGTTAATATGCAGAATCGCCTCTGCAAACACTTGTCCCAGGCGCTCATCAAACACCCCGACGATACGTGCTTTCAACGGCACAGGGTTTAAGAGCGGACCCATGATATTAAAGATGGTCGGAATTCCAATCATTCGACGCAGCGGTGCTATTGATGCCATCATTGGATGGAAAACTGGTGCGAATAGAAAACAAAAGTTATTGTCGGCCAAAATCTCTGGTGCGTTCTTATGGGTGATGTTGAACAGCTCAATGTCGAGACACCTGAGCATATCACCCGAGCCTGATGCTGAAGTGGACGCCTTACCGCCATGCTTGCAAACATTAATGCCAATACCCGCAGCAATAATTGCCGACGTTGTGGAAACGTTGAATGTGTTGTGTCCGTCGCCGCCAGTGCCTACAATGTCGACATAACCCTCTGGGTTTAGCTGCGAGTAGTCAATCTTATGTGACGATTCGAAGATTCTCGTCGCGGCAGCAGCGACAAAGTCCGCGGAATGGTCCAGCTCTGTCACTCTGAGTGCAGTGAGAAACGCAGCAGTCTGAATCTCTCGCTGCTGCCTGAGTTCGGGATCTACAGGCTCATTGTCGACCTTCACGAAGATGCAGGTCAGCGCATCGTTGAGATCCTCGGGCGTTAGCGTCGGAGGTTTCTGTAGCAGCTTCTTGAGATAGATTTTGAGATCTTGGCTCATCTTTTGTCGTGGCTGATGGACGATGCTATCTTGATGAAGAGTCACTTTGGCTCTAGGAGACAGATTTTCCACGCACACTCAAAGTCTTAGTCATCCCACCCCACACCGCTGACGTAAACCCCGCGAACCCACACGCACACCGAGGAGTCCCTGCCGCAAAGTAGGCAACACTCCATTCTATTATAGGTCTGCCCCCTCCTCACCGCTATACGCATATTGGTGCTACTGGACTCCTCCCTTGTTATTCCAACCTAGAAAGGCATGTCCAAGTCTGAGCCTGTGGCGATCCCACAGCTGAGGCATCCAGATCTGGAAGGCTCAGTAGATTCATCAGATGAGCCTAATTCGCGACACTTTTCACCAGCGTTCCTGGACCCCAACGCAGCATACAACAGTCCGCATGCGAGATCATTCAACGATCCAGGTCCGCCTCCTCGATCAGTCTCGCCTACTAGAAGTATACACTCAATGAGCTCCAACGGGTCACGGTCCCGGCAAGGTTCGCCAACGCGCATGTCGCCGCCAAAGACAGTCAACCCGTTCAACTTTCAGTCGACGACGCTGATTTCAGGAGCAGGTGCAGGAGCGAGCCCTGTTCAGAATGGCGCGGCAAAACCAAGAAGAGGACACAGATACAAGCATTCCTCGGTGTCTATTAATTATTTCCAAGAGCCCAAGCCTCGTGCCCCCTTGCCCATACCGGCGTCGCTGCCCATACCCAATCTCAAGGAGTGTTATCAGAGCATGTCGAAAGAACAAAGCATACGCTTTGGATGGTGTGCATGTCACTTTTTAGTAGCAGTGTTGATCTATAACACAGATCTGCCCTTCACGGCTGTCAAGGCGTTGGCTCATCTACTCATCTACGACGCTATAGGCGCAACCTTGTGTGCGGCTGTGGATGTGCTAGGTAATTTCGACGTTTGGAAACGCAGCTCTTTGCATCATCCATTTGGATTAGAGAGAACAGAGGTACTTGCAGGGTTTGCATTGGCGGTTTCGCTCATCTTCATGGGTGCTGATATTATGTCACATGCGTTCCAGGACCTTGCACAGTCCTTCTACGGCGTTCATCACCATCACGACGCGCACGTCGAGAGCTTCGGCTCACTTATTTTCAGAGTGATGCTTGGGATTGTCGCGACAGTTATCTCGGCAGTAGGACTGGACAATCACACAAGAATCTCCCGCACGATGCGTCACGAGTCGTCGCTCTCATCTCTGCCGTCCATTCTATCCAACCCGTCTCATCTCATGACTGTTACCTTCTCGCTGGCTGTGCTCCTCTTCCCAGCACTTGGGCCAGCTGGATATGCATTTATGGACACTCTGCTTACCCCGGTCATTGCAGGATCAATGTGCTTCGTGGGGTGGTCTATTGCCAAAGTTTTGGGAGGCATGCTTGTGATGAGCTACTCGGGACCTGATCACATTAATTTGATCGAGTTGGAGCTGCGTGACACGCCACTAGTGCAGAGTGTGTCGAATATCTCGTTCTGGCAAGTGCATCACGAGCTATGGCTGTGCTCTATGAACCTCGCGATGCAGGGCACTGAGTCAGATGAGGTACAGATGCGAAAGAGAGTTACAGAGATAGTCAGACACCATATGATGAATGCAGAGGACGGCGTAGTGGCTACTCAGGCAGCGGCGATGAGTTTGGACAATAAGGGCATTGCGAGGTGGGAAACGACAGTAAATATCACTCGTACTGAGTATTGAATATAAAACAAACTTGCATAATATTCCATATTCAACTCTCTACGCAAAAAATAAGAACTTGGTGATGAGATATGGATGTTTTAAAAATCGAGCCGCAAAAATGTCTCACATTGAGCCGCACTCCAACGCACTGAGCTACACTTCACTGCGAAAATATTTCGGCATCAAAATTCGCTTCGGTGGCCAAGTTGGTAAGGCGCAGCACTAGTAATGCTGAGATCGTCGGTTCAAATCCGGCCCGAAGCATCTGTTCTTTTTTTGTCATGTCTGAACATGTCTAATCATGCAGGAATACATGTAAATGTGCCGTTGTATTGCAGGGGCTACCGGTGTGGGTGTCTTGGAGCGTACATGTCGCGAAAATTTTTTGGGACTGTGGCGCGCGGCGAGCCTCTCACTGTGAGGCGGGGGGAGGAAGTAGGAGTAGCTGGCTCGAAAACGTGAAGGCTTTGTGATACTGTATAGATAATCCGTAATAAGATTAACTTTTTGTTAGTGAATGCGACCGATTAATAAGTTTTAACAGTGTGAGGTTTCTTGGTTCATCTCGCGAAAGAAGTCACGCGTCGCGAGAAGCCAAGTTTCTCCTGGTTGCTGGGGCAACGCGGCCCCCAGTGGTGTTTACCCAAAACGCATACTTTGACAACTTGCCGTGCTTGAAGAGGTCAATACGAATGGCACCATATTGTGAGCAGTCGCGACAACTATTTATTTGAAAGACGCCTATGCGATGAAGAGAACCGATGAGTCCCTTGAGGATATTGGGGGAGTATCGCTTGGGTCGCGAGAAGCCACTTTCAACGCCCGGACGCCAGAGCTGTTCAAGAGGAATGGCGAGCGTAGAGGACGCGAATTCGACCCGCTACTGCATAGCACCAAGCCCAAAACGCGTATAAATGGACGGACACCTAGTGATAAAGGAGTGCTCTCGTTTGATGAGAATAACATGTCGGATTCGCTCGAGAGTTTTGCCCATTCAGCGAGCTTTATTCGTACTGACAGGGATACGAGGCAGAAGATGGCACAGTTCCAAAAGGCCAAGCCTGATACTAACAAATTAATTTATAACGACATAAGCTCCATGCCACTGAAAGAGCAGGAGAAGGTGTTTCAGGAGATTCAACAGCAGAATTGGAACTTGAAAGTGACGATATTGATGCTAGAGAAGCGACTAGAACGGACGGTGCCGGAGAGCCAACGCGCGATAGAACAAGACAGAATACGCTTACAAACCGAAGTCAAGACACTTGAGCTGGAAATCATCAAGCTGAAACATTTACTGGACGATAAAGATTCGCGTAATAGCAGCCAATCCGACCTGAGGCATCGGCTGGATGAAGCAAATGCGGCAGCAGATGCCTATAAGAGCAAGAATGAGGATTTGAAACGTCAGCTCGAAGACTCTGAATATGAAAAGCGACGAATTGAAGAAGAGAGGGATCAGTTTGAGTCTGATAGGGAGATACTTGAGGAGAAGATGCGAAGGCTAGAGCAAGAAGCAGACGAAGCTAAAGAACGCAGCAGGAGCAGCAGCGATGAAAGGACCTCGACCAAGGAGCTCCACGATGAGATAGAAGACTTGCAGTATCAATTAAGAGTCACGTCACAAGAAAAAGAAGAACTCGAATCGCAACTCGAAAGCTTGCAAGCTGCGAGTCGACGCGGAGACGAAGACTCGCCAGAGCTCGAGTCGCTGAGAGAGAAAAACGCAGATCTCGAAACTGAACTATGGACTTCCAAAGCAAAGCTCGAAAATAAAAACCATGAGCTTGAAGAAGCCAATGTTTTGGTGGAAAAGCATGGCGAACGTCTACAACAATTGCAGCAAGAGAAGAAGCGGTTGGAGGAAGAGATACAAACGCTATCTTCTTCGAATCTTGACGACCAAGTTTTTGATCTACAGCAAGATAAGAGAGCGCTTCAGAAGGTATGAAATTCTAGAAGGCGTATACTGAAGAACTAACAAATCACAGGAGCTTGATAATCGATTATCACTTTATCATACAACCGAAAGAGAGCGCGACGAGGCAGTCGACAAGTTGGCACATAGTAAAAAAGAGCTTTCCACCATTCAAGATGAGCTCTCGAACGTCAAATTGCTGTTAAATCGATGCAACAGTGATGTATTGAGCTTGACAAACGAGAAGCATGAACTTGAACGACAAATATCCGACCTTCGAACTCATGATAACAGAACACGTCTCTTTGACCAAAGCATGACAGATAGGCAAGCATCTGATTTGGAGCGAGTGAAAGAGCAGCTGCGTAACAAGGAGGAAGAACTGAGCCGTTTCGAAATCAAGAACAAGCAAGATGTCGACTATTACGAACAGAAGCTCGCGTCGTTAGAGCGATTAAAGGAAAACACGGAGAACCAGCTACAAAATGCACTTCGGGACAAATCAAAGGAGACCCTCCAAACTGCCATAGAAGTCGAGAAGAGCAATCACGTTGAGATCAAGCGTGGTTTGGAACGTGAGATTGAGAGCTTGCAATCGACTATCAAACTTGTTCGTGAGGAAGGCGAGGGCAGCAAAGTGCAAATCAAAGAACTAAACAAGAGGATCGAGAAGATGCAATCCGATATGAACGACCTCGACGATGACTTGGTGGTATCCCACAGTCAAATGGAACAAATCAAAGCTCAGCGAGATAGTCTCCAGGGCCAACTTGCTGGGCTGCAAGCGTCGTATGAGAGCCACGAGAATACGCTCAGCGCCTTACGCGACATTAATAAACGAGAGACTGAGGCGAAATTGGACGCCCAAAGAGAAGTAGAAGCGCAGGAACTCAAGGCTTCTAGTTTGTCAAAGGAATGTTTGCAATTGAAAGAGTTAAACATGCAGCTCGAGCTCAAGCTAGAAACTCTCCAGGGCAAATATGACATGCTGAGCCAGCGGCTTTCACAAGCTACCGAGTCTTACAACCAAACGCGCACAAAGCTAGCAGAATTCGAGACTGAGCGCGACTCCATACTACTTCAAACGCCTCACAAGTCCGTACTATCGGGTCTTGACCACTCAGTAGTGGACTATGAGCGGCGATGCAAGCAGCTGACACGCGAAATCAAGACTCTCAAACGTGACCAGCAAGTTTACGAGTACGACCTCAAGAGGTACAAAGAGGCGGCTGGCATCCTCAAACTAAAGCTCAAGGAAGTCACCGCTGATCATGAAAGACTGAAAGAAGTCGCTGCAGATCAAGAGAAGCTCCGTCGCAAGTCGTCAGACAAACATGATGTAAATGCAATGATGGCACAGATGCGGTTTATGCGCGATAGGATATACCGCGAGTCTGCGTACCGATGGGACCTCAGCTTCATGAAACAGTTTTTCTTGATGAAAATATCGTCGTACCAGGCGTGCAATAGAGCGGACCTCAAGCTGCTGCAGAAGATGGACATTTATCCAGACTACGCACAGTTAAAGAGTCTGCAAAAAACGCCGAGGGAGAAATTCCAGGCAGGTGCATTGGCAGTGTTGGCGGCAGTGCGAATTAAGCGACGCTTTGAGAAATTTAAAGAGCATTCTGCAAAGAGAAATGAAATAGGACGAGTAAGGAGGGAGAGTCGGAGATTATGAGCTGTGTATTTTTATTAATGAGATGACCGAAATGATTGAGGTAGGAGTACTTGTAGATGAGCATATTACCCTCTTGATGAACTTTTGAATCTCACAACAAGATGTGCAGATACCGCATACAAGGTCAGTCATATTACAAGATCCTGGACTTGATAGCTTCAATGATCTCGTATTCATCATGCTAGCGGTATGTCCCCTTCTTGCTGCGTACCTACCAAAAGCTGCAAACTTTTAGCTGCAAACTTTTCACATTTAAGACGATCATCAATCCTACACTATTTCCAAGAGTTAATAAAAAAGTATGATAGAACCGAGTTTTTTATTTTTGATTGTTTGCCATGTCCGAGCTCAAAGCCGGCCGATGCGGCTGCCGCGCAAATCGGACATACGACACCTTCCCACCTTTACCTCCACGATACTAACCCTCGCCGACATATGCCATCCAAGCCGAGCGCAACCGCCCAAAGGCGGCTCATGACCGAGTATAAACAACTCATAAACGACCCGCCAGATGGAATTTCCGCCGGCCCGATCGACGAGGAAAACAACTTCTTCCTGTGGGAGTGCCTTATCCAGGGACCAGAGGACACCCCGTACGAAGGCGGCATTTTCAGCGCAACGCTTGAGTTTCCAAACGATTACCCACTGAGTCCCCCGGTCATGAAGTTCACCTGCTCAATATATCATCCCAACGGTAAGAACTCTTGAAGTTTGAATGTGTGCTGACTGATAATAGTGTACAAGGACGGCACGGTGTGTATCTCGATCCTGCATAGCCCCGGCGATGATCCGATGATGTACGAGCTTGCCAGCGAGCGGTGGAGCCCTATCCAGTCAGTAGAGAAGATTCTGATCAGCGTGATGAGCATGCTGGCGGAGCCGAACGACGAATCTGGAGCCAACATTGATGCATCCAAGATGTGGAGAGATGACCGGGAGCAGTTCAACAAGATTGTTAGACGACAAGTACGAGAATCGTTGGGTTTATAAATTATGATACATGAAAGATAAAAACAAAATTGGGCTGTACCCACGGTAAGCCTTTTTTATTTTTCGTTGACGTCCAGGTCGTTGACCTTTTCGACGAGGCTAGCGTCTGCCGCCGTCGTCGTCGACGACGACGACTCGTTCGTAGGCTCTTCACTCTCGTCTTCGTTCACTGGCTCGACTGAGTATCGGCCTAGTAGGTAATCAATAACATCTTCCTTCCCGTTGGCCTCGGCCTCGTAAAATGCATCGTGGTTAGCTTCGTTGGTTATAAACGGCTGTGCTCCTGCGTCACAAAGGACTTTGACAACGTCCAGGTGGCCGTTTAGCGACGCCCAATGCAGTGGCGTATTTCCTGATTCGTTCTTTGCATCTATAATCTGCTTGAGTATCTCGTCGTTCTCCTTGGCCAGTTCCAAAAGGTAATTTACAACGTCCAGGTGCCCATTTGCGCTGGCCATGTGAAGTGCCGTAGACAGAGAGTACTCGTCCTTGATCTGCGGCAATACGCTGACACCATGTTCTGTGAAAAATGCTTTGAGCTCTTCTAGCTCACCTGATCGTGCGTCCAGTATAACATCGTCGATTTGTTCTTGTGTAATGGCCATCTTTGCTACCGATTGGTGAAGTATCAAGTTGGAAAAAAAATATGCAAGCCGCAGAGACACTGTCCCATCAACTTTTGGTCCATTGTGATGAAATGGACCAGCTCTTCGCACAGGCAGAACGATGGATAAAAAATAGTACCACCAAAAAGGGTGTCTCACTAGATCTACTATACGATGGATTGGATACCCAGGGAGAAAAGCGAATGGTCGTTATTGGCCGATTATGCGACATGTTACTCGAAGTGCAGCAGCTGGCAAACTCGACCAAGCTGCCGAACGGAATGATCGCCATCTCACTGCAGGACATGAAGACATTCAACATGATGGCTAACATATTGGTTATCGAAGGTATTTATGCTTGCTTATCTCCAGGCATGAATATACCGCTCCAGCAACGAGCGCGGAACGTGACAGAAGTTGTACCGGATCCGCTTGGTAATCGACCGCTTCTCATCAAGATTGTCGATTCACTCATCACGCTCCTGTCGACAAAAGGTGATGTGCGTGACATGCTGCTGCGTGGTACGTTTACTGCTGATTTCCTGTGTGCGGCAATGGAGCTGGGGTTTGATTCCGAATTCGAGCATCGGGAACCCGGCAAGTTTGAGGCTATTAAAAAGGAGATTCAAACGTACGACCTATATCAGTATTTCGCCACATTATTACGTCCGTCAGCACCGCAATGGTGTCGAGCTCTTTTGTCGCGTCAATTGGCAATGCTGCCGGTAAGTCGGCCTAATGGTGTCAGAGCATTGATTGAGTTTACGTCGGGGTTGCGTACACACGAGCAAATTTCCTTGACCGATTTGGATCGCGCGGTGAAAATTTTGAAGTCAATCCCGTCTGGTATGAAAGAAGATGACTATGCAAAGAAAATTGGATCGCAATTAATCACAATCTTGGGTCGCACAGTCGTTGCGGCTCAGAACCCGGGTGCGGCTGATACGTTGAAATCGGCGACATTGCATATAATCAACTCTCTATATGAGCAAAAGCCCGAGATAGTTGAAGTGGGAATACAGCAGCAACTGATCAGCCGTATGACCCGTGTTCAAAGTGAAAGTGTATTGAATGAGAACCTTGGCTGCTTAGCTACTCTGACGCTAAATCCATCGGATGTACTGGATTTACTGAGAACGAGCCTAGTCGTGCCTATATGGTCACTTCTTTGCTTTTACAAGCAACAAGGAAGGAAATCTGAACAAGTGATGGGTCTGTTAGTCGCTCTTGTTCGCGGCGGAGGGACAGCACTAGCAGATCAGATCACAAAGTCGCTGCTCATAAACGGCGTTGGTGAGTACAACTATGCCGAGGCTATTAATGGTGGAGTGGAATTGAAGAAACTACGCACAGTTGATTCCACTGAAACGGATGTATTCGCAGAGATTGACCAACGGGTCGATCTGTTCGTGTCTTTACTTCAAGATTTGGACGAGTCTGTTGTATCTGGACTCTTTGTACGTCTGCTTCGGAGATGGCTCACTGCGGGAGACCGAGAGGATATTTTTGGAGCCCTGACCGACGTTAAAATCTTGCAAGAAGTTTCTCAGAAATATAAAGACAAGCTCATGAAGTCTCCCAGTGAAATCATTGAGGTGATTGCTAGCGTATTGTCTCGATATACCGTCAAGCTTGAAGATAAGAATACAACATCAAAAGGTCCTCAGCGGCTCGATTCCATAGTGGACGACGAGCCAGAAGGGGATAGTGACGATGAGGATAGCGATGATGAAGACGATGAAACCTCTGACAGCATTGAAATGGTGTCAATGTGCTTGTCGTTGGCAGGCGGGCTAGCTTCCGAGATGCACGGCCGAGATTTGGACCTAATGTCTGCATTGCGCCCTCAGATCGAGTATATCGCTAACCACTCAATGTCCGGTGACTTATCGACAAAGGCGTTGAATGCCCTCGAGTTTCTGCGCGTGCCTACTGGTAAAACAGAGGGTGGCGAAGATAGCTCAAAAGCAGTTTTGAGAAAAGCACTTGTCGCGCTCGAAGATCCAATGGTTCCAATTAGAGCTTACGGGCTACACCAGATACGAACCTTGATACAAGCCAACGACCCAGTAATCGATGTTCACACGGGTCTGAGAATCCTGCTAAACCAACTACAAGACGAAGATTCATTTATTTATTTGAACTCTATAAAAGCACTCGAATCTCTCAGTGACAAGCAAGGGCCCGCTAAAGTCGTGCCGGAGCTGATAAAACATTACCGCGACGAAAGTGTTGACAAGGATCAGCGGCTACGATGCGGCGAAGTGCTTATACGAGTCGTACAGAGACTGGATGCGGCGTTTGTTGGTAATGTCGCCGACATCATTGTGAATAACATGATAGAAATGGTCAGTCTTCGCAATGGCAAGATTGATGAAACTATACGGAACTCCGCATTGAGTATCTTGGGAGCCACTTGCGAAGCGAATCCAAGGGGCCTCACTACAACACAGCTCAACGATTCCCTGGATTGTGCCATTGGCGTCTTGACATTCGAACAGTCGACAGTGATGAGGTCAGCCGCTATCGTGCTGATAGGATCCCTCATAAAGGGCGTCGATAACCTCAATCAAGTTCCAAAGCAATATGTCTCTCAAATCATGACAAGACTGAGGACAGCAGAAGATGATGCTGATTCGCTTGTCCGCGTCCAAGCCCAGGCAACGCTTCAACGGATCCGTCAAAAGTTGGTAGATCAAATGTAAAAAAAATAGCATGCTTTAATATGGGCGCCGATTGCGTCTGAACGCGTCCACGTCGTCGTCTCTATACCACTCCTCAAACTGCTTCTTCTTCCGCTCTTGCTTCTTCTTTTCAAAATACTTGATGTCTTTCTTGGTGACCTTGGCCTGGGCCCGTTGCTTCTTGTACGACATGCCCTTTGCCTCTCTGTTCATCATCTCTGAAGGGTCCGTCGGATCCAGCGACGGCAGCTCCAGCGACTCGATCTCCTTCATCTTTTTGGCGTGATTTTCTATGATTCGCTTGATTTTCTCCTCTTTACTGAGACCATCTTCCTCCTCCTCCTCATCATCAACCTCGCCCCCATCAGCACTACTTGTCGTCGCCACCTCCTTGGTATCTCTTAACGCAACTGCAGACTCATCCTTAGAAGTACTTTCCTGAATTTCAGGTAGCACCACGTCTGGCGGTCTCTCTGGTGGCGGTCCTGGTGGCAACGGCGGTACTTCAGCCATGTCGTACCGTATGTTGTGAAAAGCGCGACGCACGGCTGAATTTCAATGATCAACGCGCGCGCGGC
The DNA here is from genome assembly GCA_030580095.1 of Blastobotrys petasosporus. NCBI lineage: Eukaryota > Fungi > Ascomycota > Dipodascomycetes > Dipodascales > Trichomonascaceae > Blastobotrys > Blastobotrys petasosporus. Next base: position 215,604 of record JAKTSG010000020.1, read on the forward strand.
CCCGACATTTCACGCATCGCCAAAAAAAAACTGAAATTTCATCTCAAGTGCGGAGAAGCACCAGAGAGAAGGTGGCAATTTTACTGTGAGTGAGTAGTGTAGCAATATAAAGTATATAAATTCAGTAGATTCAAATTCCCAGTCCATCGGTGTAGATTAAATGAGCATTTGAGATACTAGTTGACGGTTCAAAAAAATTGTTCAGCCGCACAAACTGCTGGAAGCTGCTGGAACCTCATGGAGAACCACATCGAAATTCGTGGAACCTTCTGAGGCGCGAACATAAATACACCGCCGGACGCCAGGGTTTTTTTTTCTTACCCCCTCCACCACATCACACATTTTCAGAATGACTGAAGAAAAGGCCGAATCCTATGAGTTCCAGGCTGAGATCTCTCAGCTGATGAGCTTGATCATCAACACAGTCTACTCCAACAAGGAAATCTTCTTGCGAGAGTTGATTTCCAACGCCTCGGATGCCATTGACAAGATCCGATACGAAGCTCTCAGCGACCCATCCAAGCTCGAATCCGAGCCAGAGCTCTTCATCCGAATCACCCCACACAAGGACGAGAAGATCCTCGAGCTGCGTGACTCTGGTATCGGTATGACCAAGGCCGATTTGGTCAACAACTTGGGTACCATCGCCAAGTCTGGTACCAAGTCCTTCTTGATGGACGCCCTCAACAACGGTGCCGACATGTCCATGATTGGTCAGTTTGGTGTTGGTTTCTACTCTTTGTTCTTGGTTGCCGACCGAGTTCAGGTCATCTCCAAGCACAATGACGATGAGCAGTACATTTGGGAATCTTCTGCTGGCGGTAAGTTCACCATTACTCTCGACGAGCAGAACGAGCGAATCTCTCGAGGTACCATCATTCGAATGCACTTGAAGGAGGACCAGCTCGAGTACTTGGAGGAGAAGCGAATCAAGGAGGTTGTCAAGAAGCACTCTGAGTTTGTCGCCTACCCAATCCAGCTCGTTGTCACCAAGGAGGTGGAGAAGGAAGTTCCAGAGGCCGAGGAAGAGGAGGTCGATGAGGACAAGAAGCCAAAGATTGAGGAAGTCGATGAGGAAGGTGAGGAGAAGAAGAAGGAGCCAAAGAAGATCAAGGAGGTTGTCACTGAGAACGAAGAGCTCAACAAGACCAAGCCACTTTGGACCCGACCTCCATCTGAGATCACCCAGGAGGAGTATGCTGCCTTCTACAAGTCCATCTCCAACGATTGGGAGGACCACCTTGCCGTCAAGCACTTTAGCGTTGAGGGTCAGCTCGAGTTCAAGGCTATTCTTTTCATTCCTGCCCGAGCTCCAATGGACTTGTTTGAGAACAAGAAGAAGAAGACCAACATTAAGCTCTATGTTCGACGAGTTTTCATCACTGACGATGCTGAGGAGCTCATTCCAGAGTGGCTCGGATTTGTCAAGGGTGTTGTGGACTCTGAGGAGCTTCCATTGAACTTGTCCCGAGAGATGCTTCAGCAGAACAAGATTATGAAGGTCATCAAGAAGAACATTGTCAAGAAGCTCATTGAGACCTTCAACGAGATTGCTGAGGACCGAGAGCAGTTTGACAAGTTCTACACTGCCTTTGGCAAGAACTTGAAGCTCGGTGTCCACGAGGACTCCAACAACCGACAGGCCCTTGCCAAGTTGTTGCGATTCAACTCTACCAAGTCTACCGATGAGTTGACCTCGTTCCAGGACTATGTCACTCGAATGCCAGAGCACCAGAAGAACATCTACTACCTTACCGGCGAGTCTGTCAAGGCTGTTGAGAAGTCTCCATTCTTGGATGCCCTCAAGGCCAAGGACTTTGAGGTCTTGTTCATGGTTGACCCATTGGACGAGTACGCCATGACTGCCTTGAAGGAGTTTGAGGACAAGAAGCTTGTCGACATTACCAAGGACTTTGAGCTCGAGGAGACTGAGGAGGAGAAGACCCAGCGAGAGGCCGAGGAGAAGGAGTACGAGGAGCTCTGCAAGAACTTGAAGGAGATTCTCGGCGAGAGCGTTGAGAAGGTTATTGTTTCTCACAAGCTTGTCGGTGCCCCAGCCGCTATCCGAACTGCCCAGTACGGTTGGTCTGCCAACATGGAGCGAATCATGAAGGCCCAGGCCTTGCGAGACAGCTCCATGTCCCAGTACTTGGCATCCAAGAAGATCTTTGAGATTTCTCCACGATCTCCAATCATCAAGGAGCTCAAGAACAAGGTTGAGGCCGAGGGTGTCCAGGACCGAACTGTCAAGGACTTGACCACTCTTCTTTACGAGACTGCCTTGCTCACGTCTGGTTTCTCTCTTGAGGAGCCAACTTCGTTTGCATCTCGAATCAACCGACTTATTTCTTTGGGTCTCAACATTGACGAGACTGCTGAGGAGGCCGACGAGGCCCCAGCCGCCACCGAGGACGCCCCAGTCGAGTCTGTGTTGGAGGAGATTGACTAAATGGGTGGGAGTTTTCCTGAGCTTTGTGCTAATTTGTATATTCTCTAATGGAGCTTGGGGCACCCTTCCAATTCTAGATAAGGCAACATCATGCGCTTTTTTAAAAAAATTTGTTATTAGAAGCACGTATTTATGGATTGAGTTCTTTTGTTATTGGGTTTATTAAAAAATAAAAAAAACAAAAGTTTGTGATTTAGGAGAATTCGATGTGTAGTTACATGCTTCGTGAGTGTAGAAGCGATGCTTGGATCAATTGCGAATTGATGTTGATTGCGAGTTGAGGAAGTTGATAGTGAGTTAAGTTGATTGCGTTGAGGAAGTTGATTGTGAGTTCGGTATACACGATGATTTGATCTCATGATTCGGTTGCGAGTTTGAATAATACATTGAATATAGTAGATAACCCAGGGAATAAATAACAAATCTTTTGATAGTTCTAATATACACTATTTATCATTGACGGTACTCCACCTTAACCCCCGTGCCCCGCCCTGCGATCCATTGTTGGCCCGTGGAGCACTGGGCACAGAGTGCATATGACTTGCTCGCTGTGCATGATTCGTCGTCGTCGTCGGCTGTGGTGCCGATGCCGGTGGTTGGCCACTATAAGCCAGCGCCGGCGATTGGTTACCATAAGCCGGTGCCTGGTTACCATAAACCGGCGTTTGGTTATTATAAGCCGGTGCTTGACCATTATAAGCCGGTGTCTGGTTACTATAAGCCGGTGGTGGCTGGCTCGCATAAGTCGTCTGGCCGGCACCGTACGGTGCGGTATTGGCATAAGTACCATGAGCAGGGGTGCTCGTCGCCAACGGCTGCGGTGACCTTTGAGCTGTGTTGGCGCTATACTGCGAGTTCTGGTTCATGACGGGCAAGGCCGCAGCAGCCGCCGAGGCGGCTGGGTTCAGAGGCGACGAGTTGTATGGCCGCTGATCATACTGCTGCTGGTTCAGCGGCGGTGACGAATAATGCTGTGTCGGCGGTTGAGTATACCAAGGGTTCGGGTACCGCACGTTGACGTTTGGTCGAGGATATCCCTGTGAAGTCGGTACTGGCCGACCGTTTTGTGTCGGCGGTGTAGCCGGGTTGGCAGCATTTGTTGGATATACCGGTTGAGTAGGCGAAGGCTGTTGCTGTAACATGGGAGGTTGCTGCTGTGAGCCGTTGTACGAAGGAGGCTGCTGTGGTTGTACTGGCTGGTTGGCAGACTGCCGACCCGTACTCGGTTGATATGAAGGACTGCTATGAGTGCTTGGTAACAATGGCGACGTCGACTCCACCGGAGGATTCATTGCCGCGAGCGAAGAACTACCGGCAAACATTTGAGTGCTTGGTAACAATGGCGACGTCGACTCCACCGGATGATTCATCATTGCCGCGAGCGAAGAACTACCGGCAAACAAGCTCTTCAGGGACTGCTGAGCTTGAGACTGTTGAAGAGGAGCCTCAGCCGTAGTCGCAGTTGTAGTTGTATTCGCAGTTGTAGTTGTAGTCGTATTTGTAGAAAACGAAGCAGCATGCTGTGCTTGGACAGGTCTCGAATCGGTTTGAGTTGCTGGCAACCTCGAAGTCGCATTCTGCGACGGCGCATTACCTTGTTGAGGACTGGAGTAAACACTTTTCAGAACGACTAGCTCTGGACTCGAGGACTGTGATCTGGAAATCCTGATTTTAATAGGCGGCCGTTTCTCTGTATCTATAGCGGTACTGGTAGGCGTGGATCCATTCTGTAACCGGCTGGCACTCGTACTCACTGATGTATTCGCCGCTTGAAAACTTGGTTGACGTGCTTGCGGTGTGGTAGTAGTAGTATTATCCCCCAAGGGTTTCGGTCTACTCACAGCAGGCAGCGCTGCCCTTTGCTGTGGAGGCTTGGCTGGTGCTTCCAGAGGTACAGCTGAAGTAGATTCCGTCGTCGACTCGGTGGTAGTTATGCTACGTTTCGATACTGCAGGCAATGGCTTTTGATGTGTCACCTTGGGCAGAGGTGCCGTTGGAGACGGAGCCGGAGCTGTAGAAGGATATGCTCCGACTGGAGCGGGCAGTCTGACCTTCGCTTGGCTGACTTTCGGTAAATTAAAGGACTTTGCTTGGCTGACTTTCGGTAAAGCAAAGGTCTTTGCTTGGCTGACTTTCGGTAAAGTAAAGGACTTGGGCTGTTTAGTGGTAGGCGACGGAACTGATGTTGCATCTCGAACCTGACCAGTATATTGCTGACTGGGCTTTTGATGACTCACTGAGGGCAAGGACGCTTCAGAACTTGAAGTCTTTTGTTGCACGCTCACCCTGGGTAGTTTGTTTACTGGTGGTGGTGGTGGGATTGGCATGAATACAGAGCCGAGTCTTGAGGACTTCGAAACACCAGGCCCATCTTTGATCTTCACCACCTTACTGGTGACTGCCTCTGTGGATCCATTGCTGGTACGAACATTTTGCTGCTGCAGATTGTCGTCGCTCTTTCGTCGTTCAGTCGCATCGGTGTGGGTGTTGTTACTAGCATGAGCAAGCTGCTGCACATTATCGTTTCGTCGTTCAGCCGCATCTCTGTGACGGGAGCTATTACTATTGGAACGAGCAGACTGCTGCTGCGAGTTGTTGCTATTTCGCCGTTCAGTAACATCCCTACGGCCCGAGCCGTTGCTGCTGGTACGAGCAGCCCGCTGCCGCAAATTGTCGTCGCCATTTCGTCCTCGTTCTTCAGTCACATCGATATGGCCAGAGCGCTGTCTTCGTAGCTTTACTGGTGGTGAGGCCATGGATCTTGATCTGCGTGCGGCGACTTTCCTCAATGGTACATCTTCAGATCCATCAGAATCTTCGGAAGCATCCGACTCTTTTGCGCTATCCTTGCTATCGTGCCATTCTTCATCTGCGCTCGGCTCATCGTCAATCTCATACATTTCTTCTTCATCAGCACTTACTTCAGCTGGACTCAGGCTAATGTGCCGCTTCGATTTGACAGCCCTGCCTTTTGGTGGTGGACTAACAGAACCAAGACTATGTTCCGATTCTTCGTCATCAATTACCGGGGGTCTTTTCTTTGGGTTCTTTCTCAGACTGACTTTCGGACTGACTTCATCGTCTGCTTCTGCAACGGGCTCGCTGGAGACGTTCATTTCAACATCCTCCTCCTCTGAGCCTGGAGTAACCTCCTCTGCGCCTGAAGTACCACCATCATCGCTTTGTTCGGTAATGCCCAAATTCTCATAAAAATCTCTGATGAATTGAAACATTGTGTTTTGAAAGCTGTTGTCCTTTTGGAGAACATGCTCAAGCTTCTTGAGAAACTTGGTTTCCACCTCGTCCTTGCTGGCCCTTCCATTCCCATTCGCCTCATTCCAAATATCATCAAATGCCGTTCGGAAGTTGCGCCTCAGTTTCCCATCTACTTCTCCTGCAAAACGTTCCTTCAACCGTTTGACGTTGCCTTCCCTGCGACCGGCCTCGAGTAGCCTCCACATGAGCAGGTCCAGCTTTGCCTCGAGCACGCTCGGGCGCTGCTCAACACGTCTAAAAGTATACCGCTGTCGAAACTCGAAATCGTCGGGTATAGCTACAAAGATTTCCTCGAGATGGCCTTCTTCCATGACATCAGACACGATGCATATCAAGGTGGCCAGATTCACCAAACATATCCGTCGTTTGGCCAAGGTCCTATCATCAAAATTCCCGCCGCAATCCTCCAGCGTGAAGAAAAAGTTACTGCTTGTATAGTAGTGCTTGTATGCGTCGAACCGACTGCACAAGAACTTCAGCCGGTGCTGGAACAGTGGGCTGCTGCGATCGCTTTCGAGGAAATGCTCCACAACTTCACCACCAGCTGTCGCAAACTCGCCCAGAAGCGCTTCCCGCTCTTTCTCGAGAGCAGAACCGCTCATATCACGCGCTCGAGGGTATGTTACGGAGTTTCCGAGAAGTGGTTGATACGCGCGCTGGTGGTTCTTATCGTCTCGTTAAGTGAGTGAGGGCAGGGCTGAAATTGCGAGCGGGGGGAGCGAACAACTTTTTCCGACCCGCGCGGCTGTGTGCGGACGAACAGTCTACTAACGACATATGGAATTTAGAGTATATGTCGTTCATTTTGACGATTGTATGTGTAACTAGCTTCTGAATAATGCTGAATATTGGGGCCATCTTCTATCGCGTGTGTTGAAAGTGAAACGCGTACGCTGCGCGTCGATTGTCGATATATTCACGGCAAAGATATGTGAGGTAGTGAGTTATAGAGCATGTTTGGTGGCTATAAATGAACATTTTAATATACATTCTTGTGTTCTGGACATTTCCTACCGTGCTACTGGAGGTTGACGAGACTTACGCTGCCTAGAGCCGCACTTACTGTCTAACGGTTGCGATTCTTTGAAGCTTCGCACTCTTCGCCTGCTCTTATTGTGCTCTTAGAATCCGAATCTACAATATCCAAGTCCATCCCAAAGCAAGTAAATTTTCCATGCTGTAATCTATTAGTAAAATGCGTCCGACTAGAAACATCATGTGCGGCGCTGACTGTAGTGCGAACGCGCCGCGGCCGAAGTTACTAAGCGGAGCAAGCAGTCTAGAACATCTGTCGGCACTTACCAGCAACCGATCCCATATATAAACTGCTTTGCCAATCCATATTTCTTAACAAATCCAATCATGTTGAGACGACTGGGCAAATCATCGAGCTTCACCAAATGGATGACGCCCGACGAGCGGGTGCCGACTATCGAGGCTGCCAAAACCGCTGGAGACGACATCCTGCGTACAGCCAGGCACGTTACGGGCTCGTTTACCTGGGTAACGCCCGAACAACGGCCACAGATCAAGCTTATAGGAGTGTCTCCAGCTATGATGGAAGAACTCGGGCTGCCAGAGGGCGAAGAGAAAACAGACGAGTTCCAGCGTATCTTGTCTGGCCAGGAAGTGGTTGAAGAGGTGTATCCATGGGCACAGGCGTACTCAGGATGGCAATTCGGACAATGGGCTGGGCAGCTCGGTGACGGTAGAGCCATTTCGTTATTCGAAACCACGACCAAATCAGGCAAACGGTATGAGATCCAACTCAAGGGTGCGGGCCGTACGCCGTACTCGCGATTCGCAGATGGCAAGGCTGTAGTGCGGTCGAGTGTGCGCGAGATGCTTGGATCCGAAGCGGTCAATGCACTTGGCATTCCGACAACAAGAGCATTGTCGCTTATAACTCTGCCGGACACTCGTGCACAGAGGTATATCAGTGAAGAGTGTGCGATTGTAGCGAGAGCAGCCGAGAGCTGGATCCGGGTCGGTACTTTTGACCTGCACAGAGCCAAGGGCAATAGAAAAGAGCTGAGAAAATTGGCAGATTATTGTATCGAGGAGGTTTTCAAGCTGGACAAGTCTGATCCGAAGCGGTATTTTAATCTGTACAAAGAAATTGCACTTCGCAACGCACGAGGGCTAGCTCTATGGCAAACGTACGGGCTGCTGAATGGCGTTCTCAATACAGACAACACTTCGATTCTGGGGCTCTTTTTAGACTATGGTCCGTTTGGATTCATGGACACGTTTGATGCGTCGTTCACGTCGAACCACGACGACGGGATGCTAAGGTACGCATACAAAAACGTGCCGACTGCAGTATGGTGGAACATGGTTCGTCTGGGCGAAGACATGGCAGAACTTCTTGGAGCTGGCGATTTGCTTGATAATGCCGACTTTATTGAACAGGAAATCAGCGATGAGCAGAAAGACAAAATTGCCACTGGCGCCGAAGAAGCAATCAAGCAGGTCGAGACTGCATTTAAAGCTGAGTTTTTGGCCAATTACAAAAAAGCAATGACCAAACGACTTGCGTTGAAAGAAGAAAGGGAAAGCGACCTTGACGAGGTATTCACCCCGATGCTGGATATGCTGCAGGCGTGCAACCTTGACTACAATCAGTTTTTCAGGAAGCTCGGCGACTACAAATTTGGCGACGACGTCGGCCCATTTTTCCCCAAACAGCGCGACCTTGCGCCGGAGCTCACGCTTGAGGAAGCTCACGACGAGCTTAAATCATGGCTTGATATCTATAAGACACGAGCCGAGAGTGAGCAATTGAGCGACGAGCAGAGACAGGCATCTTCACGTGCCGTGAACCCTAAATTCGTGCTCAAGACATGGATCCTCAACGAGGTGATTGATAGCGTGAGTAAAGGTGAGACTGATTATTTTGAAAAAGTGATGCAAATGTCGTTGCAGCCATTTAACGAGTCGTGGGGGTTTGACGAGCAGTCTGAGCAGAGGCTCACTGGCGAGGTGCCGCGATTGGAGCGTTGCATCCAATGTGAATGTAGTTCTTAGTGTATTTGTATTAATGATACTACATTCTAGAATATTGTAATGAACTCTCGTCACAACGCCAACGCCGCACACCGCATCGCCCGCCGCGCGTTCCACTAGCACATCCCAAAAACCCGCGACGACTTTACAAAATCTTACTACCCGCAACACCATCCTCGAAATGGCAGCGAACTTTGCGAGTCAATTGAACTCGGCGGTTGCCAGGGAAGACGGGATCGCCGTGTCGCGGCTCTTGTCTGTCACATACACCGATTTGAACGGGCTAGCGACGTCGACCAACGCGGCAATGGTGGACCGAGATTTGGCTCGCCTGATCAGCGACCGTCTCTGGGCCAATGTCGTGACCGAGTTTTGGCGCGTCGCTGTTCAGGTCACCGTCGAGCAGAACCCAGTAGAAGCGTTTTCAGCTCAGAATACCTTGCTAACGTATGAGAGATTTTTTTTCTGGACCAACTAACCCCAATAGTGCTGCGAATCGGGTTGCGGAGAAGGCCGACAACTGGGTGTTGCCGGTGTTATGCACAATTGCAAAGGAGCTGCGGCAACTTTCAATCTTGGTACGTGAAAACTTTTCCTTCTCCTCATTACCACTTTCTGAGTATTCGAAATGCTAACTTGATGAATTCCAGGCTGACGGCCATTCCGGGTCTCGCGACAAGCTCGAAGAGGCGACGAGGACCATCAACCGATCGTTCACCATTTGTCTCAACGACAGGAACCTCAAGATGGAATTGTCCAAAAAATGGGGTGTTTACTTCTTCGTCGGCGAGCTTTTCAAAGTGTACTTCAAGTTGAACAAGCACCCACTTGCCAAAAGCGTCATTAAAGTGCTCCAGTCTATGACTAAAGATCTACCGCAGTTGAAGGAGTACCCCAAGGCACACATTGTCACGTATCTGTATTACTGGGGCGTGTTGCTGTTTATTGATCAGGATTATGAACGAGCTGAGGAAAAGCTGACCGAGGCACTGGACCTGTGCTATCACAAGTCTGCCAAGAACCAAGAGTATGTTGAATTGAAAAGTAACAAGACTAACTCAAAGGCAAATATTGATCTACTTGGTGCCGACAATGCTTATCAACAAGCAGGTACTGCCGAGCCGGCAATTACTCGAAAAGAACCCCAAGCTCCAGCTGCTCTACGGCGAGATCATCGCAGCTCTCAAAATGGGCCACCATGCCAAGCTCGACGCCTTGGTGGAAGAGCGGCGACCGGTACTCATAAACAAGTTCCTCTATTCAGCCATGCTCCATTTGAGGGTCCTGACGTCATGCCTGCTTATTCGCAAAGTCTACAATATAGAAAACTCTACCAATCGACTGGACGTGAAGAAGATCTCCAAGGCCCTTGAAACGTCTGGGTATTTTGAGGCCGACTTTGAAGTGTACGACGACGACGAGGAAGTTGGTGAAGGCAAGCTCAATTACGACAGTGAGGACCGACTCGACGAAGCCGAGTGTGTAGTTGCGACGCTAATCTCCCAGGGCATGGTCAAGGGGTACATTTCGCACGAGCGGCGGATCGTGGTGCTGTCGAACAACGCACCGTTCCCCAAGCTCGGGGCTGTGATTGGCCGATGATAAAATTATTTCCACACCACTACGATGACGACAGACAGCTCTTTAGAATCCAATTTGGGTTAGCCTGGACTGGTCATAATGGTGCTAGTGAGTTTGCCAGACAGACAGACAACCAACCCAAACAGCGGCAGTCGACGGTTATAAAGTTTCTCTGTACATTCTCGTTCGCCCTGGCCGTTTTCGTCGAGGCGATAACTGACTTTTCGGTGGCGGAGAGAAGGGCGCGGAAAAAAACTTTGTTCCGACGACGTCATCGCTATCAGGGGTGTGGGCTCATTGTGTGTGCTCTACAAAGCCGCGCGGGCACGTTGCTTTTGCTTTGGGCTCAAGCCTATGGATCGGTGCACGGATGTTTTGGGTTTTTTTTTCTGTGCGGACCCGCGTGATGCGGATTTGTCATTTTTGCTTCGAAACCTTGTGTGTGAGACTGAGTGAGTGAGAGAGACCGGCTCCCCGGATCTTGTGGGGTATAAAAACCCATAAGCCTGCCCTTTTGGTGTCCGCACTCTCCTATCCCCATTCATACATACAATTCTACACACAATGGCTGCTACTACGACTACCTCCCCGAAGAAGTTCCTCAACCTCTCTGCCGATATCCACGAGGACTTTATCGCCAAGCCAGAAGACTTTGAAGAGGCCGCCATCGACGACGACTCTGAGAATGTTGGCGAATTGCGACCAAACTCGCCATCCACAAACTCCAAGCGAGACCGATCCTTCTCATCCAACTCTGCTACGGACTTGGCCCCTCCACTGTTCACCGAGGCGTTCCGACCACGAGCAGGCTCGTCTTCAAACCAGCAGTAAGAGACTTTCTCTTCTGTTCTCCCAAAAAAAAAACGGCCTTATTTATATTTTGTACTCGAGTTTTTTAGCTCGTTTTTTCCCTCACAAATTTTGTTAACGATTGTTTTAAATAACTAGTTCCTATTGGAATGAATGATAAGACTATTAGAAAACTGATGAAAATGCTTGAAAATAAAAACTGGAAAAAAAATTTCCATACATGCCGGAGAAATTTGTCTTTCACCCCGGACTCTGAAAATTCTGCAACGCTAGAGGATGTGGTCGTATCGCGTGAGCCTCATGCGGATTATCCGGTTCTCCGTGCATTCATCTGACTCGCTGGAGACTTTGAGAGTCATCTGCACACTTTTTTTTGAATCTCATACATCCGGGATCAGATATTCGGATTGAATGACTCCGGGGTCTTAATCCGACTCCCTCTCAGTGCTCCCAAATGGTGCCGCAAACACGGAGGCTCAAATTGCCGACACAAGTTCCAGTTCACTCCACAAATGACTTAAACTTTTTTGGTACTGAAACTTTATCGGCGCCCACGAAGCACGGGGCTAACGGGGGAGAGGGAGATTTGAAAAACAGAGTTGCCCGGTGCCCAAGGGGGCTCAGTCATTCAAACTCGGGCTGTGATGTGAGCCCCTAGGGGAAACCCCAAGAGGTTATGAAAACAGCCGGAATCAGATCATCTGGTTCGCAGCATCTGGTCCTGCGGTTGAAGAAGTACCTGCAGACTTTAGTTGCACTATCTCGGCCCGAAGCGTTTCGACAGATTTTTTGAGCTGCGTTTTACTCTGCTCAAGCTCGTTCTTCTGAGTCGTCAATTGGTTGACCACTGTCGCTTGCTCGCCAGGTGCTTCCGAAACACCACCAAAATGTCAGCATTGCGCAGCTCTTTGCAAGTCTTGTTCAAACCTTCAATGACACCTTGAAGTTCCTTAATCTTGGCCTCATCTTCTCCAGCCGTCACGTTTGTATTCTGACATCTCTCAGCTCCACTTAAAGGTAGTCTATTACCAATGTTGATACCTCTAGGAAACCCGCATTTTCCAGCTTTTGATTGAACTCAAGCATCTGGTTGATCGCAGGCCAGTCGTACACACGGTTGAGATCAATGTCGAGGTTGAACATGTGGTGCGGTGGATGGTCTTTAAAGAAGGCAATCAACTCTCCATAGGCACATCCATTACCCTTCTTTCTAAACATTTCCTTCTGAACAATTCTGCTCATGACTCTTGTCGGGGCTCGACGGAATTGTGGCCCAAGTAGAGTATGAATATAGAGTTCGCAAGTTATATATATAGTGAATTGCATATATTGCCTTTTATAAAACTCTTATGAATGTAGTAATAATATATAACGGAGAAGCCAAGAAGCAACGTACTAATTAGTGTGAGGAAACAAGTACATTGGGGGAAATGTCGGAAGCGGAATTGAAGATGGTATGGTTCGCATCGAAGCTAACACCGGGCAACTTGGTCGTCTTAATAGGCTCGTGAAGTTTCGCATGGTCAAAGTCAAACACCTTGATGTACCAGCTGCCGTCTGCGTCCTGTTGCCATTTGTAGTTGCGATCGTCCAAGTCGTTGTGGGCTACCCCGACAGATTTCAAGGCGCTATTCACATAAGACAGTTCTCTCAAGAGAGCTGCATTGTCTGTTGGTGCACTTTCCGGTTCCTCGACGTATTCTAGCAGAAGACATAGACGCGGATTCGTTCCATCCAAATCGAGCGAGCCAAATGCTACTAGCTCTGCTACATGCTTCTTGTCGCTTGCATCCAACTTGGCAATCAGTTCATATGCATCTAGCTCCAGCTGCGCCTTGGCCATGGAATCCGCATCCCCATAGTACTCCTTCAAGACATAATTCTTCCTGTCAGATTCACTTCGACGCTGGACTCTTGCTACCGACTTGCTGCGGCCAGAAGATGGCCCACTGCTCGAGGCGCCTTCATAAACGTCTTCTCGAAACCACTCACAGATAATGAAATCCCTCGACGTGAAATGATCCGGCGATTTTGCGAGCTTCACTTCACCTAGAGTTTGCTCAATAGCCGCTCGGTGTCTCTTTGCTTCAGGCTTTACGCTATCTCTAATAGCCGGAATCTCCAAACAGTGGCGCCTAGAGTCAAATACCAATGGGCCCTGATTCGCTACCTCCTTACTCAGTTTCTCTTGGAGTTCCGCAGTTATCTTGTTTTTTGTTGGATCTCCCGGATACAACTTGTCCACAAGTAAGAAGAACGAATATCCACCACATAGGAGCCTAGATGTCATTGCTTTATTGCTGAGGTAGTTCAAAACACTCCACGAGCTGTTTTTATCATGTGTTTGCATCATGAAGGTGCTATGGAAATTCACATCCAACACATCTTCGCGTACATGAGGGTTCGTGGCACCCTTGGATTGCACAACACTCTTAAGTGTACCCGCAATAAATGTCAATCCGTCGGCTATAGCGATATTGTCGCAATTGTTGCCCCTCGCATAAAGTGAGACCTGTCCAATAGTACCAAGGCAATTCTTTACACAAACTTTGGAACGCGCGTCTTCAAGCAGACTAGTGATATCTTCTTCAGTTTCCTCGATAAAATACGACCGATCTGGCGTATCCGTGTTGCCAGTTGCTCCAGAACGCTTAGACCGAACCGACTTCTCCATGTTGTCAATGTTAGCCGGCTTGCGAGAATACGCGGCACGAACACGATCCGGCGGAACCTTCTTGAGAACCTCTTCCATAGAGTCCCACATCTTCGCATTTTCCCAATCTTTTAAATGCTCTATCTTGTAGGCACTACGACGAACAGTTTTCAGCTCCCAAAAAGCTTTCTTTTGCTCCTCAGTCCATGTATGCCCAGTCAAAAGCGTCCACCCTACCCAAAAACCGGCATTGGGCTCCTTAAATTCGATGATAACTGGGAATTCTGACACTTCGGTCTTGACCCCGTTAGGCCCCTGGTTTTCGCCAAAAACTCTCACGGAAAGGTCTGACTGACCACCAGTGGGAAACGAATGGCCGCCAATCCGTCCTTTACCGCGGGCAGTCACTTCCAGTCCGAGATTTTTGAAAACTGCAAAAATATCATCAAATGTAATTCTTGTTTTCCGGAACATGTGGCCAACATCTGATGCGTCCGATGCCACGTCAGTTGGTAGTGTATATGCATCCATTCTTTGCTCGTCCAGAGAGGCACTAAAAGTTGTCCCAAGGAGCTCGTTAAATAGCAATGCTAAGTCCAGAGCTTGAGTGTTTTCTAGCGAGTATTTGGTGCTTGTCGACTGCTCTGTAGACTTGCCTTTATTTTCGTCGACATCGATGGTTCCGATATTCACATAAGTAGGGACGAGATGTCCGCTCTGACTCCCAGTGATCCGTGACTCCCTGCTCAATTCAAGAAGAAATACGGGAGTAACTGTTTCGGTATAGGCGCTTTTAGCTCGTTCATCCAGTGCTCTCATGATACACCGATACTCAGCCGAAGCTCCCTCTACTTCTTTTAGAAGTGAACGCCTCGGCTCAGGAGCTGCTTTTGCTTTACCCTTACTGCTGCTACCCTCGTCAATGGTGCTTTTGTCGATGCCGCTGTCGATGTCCATTTTGTTTCCGTCGTCATTATCTATACCAGTGTTCTTGTTGGCAGGCGTGTCGTTTACCGTACTCTCGGGGTTACCCTTGTCAATGCTCCCTAATAATTTCTCGCGCAGCTCTTTCATGAGCCCAGGAAATTTACCATCCATAAAGAACCATAGTTCCTCCAGAGTTGGCATCCAGTCTTCTTGGGCATCGCCTTCATGTGAGCCACCAAATCCGCCAGGGCGAGAAAACCCAGCAATCACTGACCTGGCTCGATCTTGATCTGGTGAGGACATTGAAAAACTGCCGCATTCCATCTTTTTATATTCCAGAGAGGCACCATGCACACCGCCAGCTCATATCAAAGGGCCTCATATGGGATTGCTTGAAAGGGTTAGCTCGTTGAAAACACGCTAGCATCAGCGCGCGCCGCCCCGAACGCGGCTTTCTCTTGGCTGGCGGACCTCAAAATGCCACAATTGAGGGCCTGTCAGAAGTTTTCCAAATGTAGCAAGCTTATATGCGATGTAATGCAAGTCCAATTGAGGGGCATATTGGCCATTTTTTGAATCCAATATTCAATATTTCTATCAGAAGCTCTTCCATGACTCTACGCGCTTTTGTGCTCGACACATGGAACGCTCAAGTGCTGCTGGCGCATCTTGCATATTTGGTGAATCAAAATGCATCGATACACACGCTAGAAAAGTGACCGAGACTGCATATATTGAACTTCGATTCTTCAAAGAAATCAACTATCCGTAAGCAGTACTCATGCCTTTTTCTTTTCAAATTTCATAAGGCCAAGGAGCGGAAGGTTCATCTTACTCATCAGATCATGTCTATCGAAGATTTGGTCGATATACAGCTGGAAACAAGAATCTTACACAAGTCCATCCGTAACGGAGAACACGATCCAGGACATTATCATTCCATTGGATCAAGATGCGGGGTCTTCAGAGGTCTCGATTTGACATCAAATATACTATTAGTTATTAGATTCTCATATTGGTGTAGGTAGTCCAGCTCATACAAGAATATTTGGTGATGCAAAGAATTGGTACTCCCAACGCGTGCCGCACGCAGCGTG